>WAAF01012091.1:6892-41731 GCA_013400475.1 Tricholaema leucomelas
CCAGTCCAACCTATCACCCAGCCCTAGCCGGTCAACCAGACCATGGCACTAAGTGCCTCATCCAGGCTTTGCTTGAACACCTCCAGGGATGGTGACTCCACCACCTCCCTGGGCAGCCCATTCCAATGCCAATCACTCTCTCTGCCAACAACTTCCTCCTAACATCCAGCCTAGACCTCCCCCGGCACAACTTGAGACTGTATCCCCTTATCCTGTTGCTGGTTGCCTGGCAGAAGAGACCAACCCCCAAATAATTCCCATCCCCTGATGTACAGGAACAGCCCTGCCCCGCCTCGCCCCGCTGCTGGCCATTCGCAAGCGGTTCGCTCTCCCCCGGTCTCCAAGGCCGGTTTGAAGACGGCGGTATCAGATCGCTTGCCGGCAAGGCTCATCACTTATGCAGAGACAAGCCTGATTAGCTCATCAGCCTTTCTTTAAGCACAGAGGAGGAAAGGAGCGGAGATACAGAGTCGCTTCTGGAGTGCCTCTGTAAGGAAGTGCTATTTTTAATGGAAGAGATCAGCTCACGGTGCAGTGCTCAAAGTCAGAAGGACTTAGAAGCTGTTTTCTCTTGCTGTTGGCGGAGCGGTCACAGCTAGGGCGGCTGGAGCCCACCGCTGCCCGCGCATCAGCAGGAAGCCTCTTTATGTAAGCTGCCAAGCAGTCACACGCACGACACTGTAGCCACCACAGCTTGGAAACAGGCGGACAGCGCCGGAGCGCCGGGGACACGGACACTCACGCTTCATCTCCTCTCCAAGGGGAGAGGGAAATGCTGTGCGCGCCCTGAACTACCTGAACTTTGCCTTTACAAGTGCTTCCACAAGCTGCCAGAGAAATGTGCTCTCGGACACGGCCGTGCACATCGCTGTGACATCTCGTGGCAGGTTCAGTTAGTTTCAAGCTCTTGCTCTTACCTATGTGCCCCTCCCACACAGTACCACAACTCTTGTCCTTCCCCCCACTACCCAGTGGCTGCTTTACTGCAGGGTGCTGTGCTCAAGGCCAGAATGAGTGAGAGGGCTTTGTTTTAATCAGCTTCCAGGTTAGTTACTTATCTTCCCATCTCCTCTCGTTTCACGGTCATGCGCTGCTTTTATCATCTCCCTGGCAGGGGGATGGAGGCAGCACCTTGAGCCCTCTTGTTATCGCCTCCTGCTTCTCTGCAAGAGCAGAGGTTCTGCTGGAAGATGTGAGGCACTGCCACACTGTTCACTACACAGGAGCACAGGCTCACAGGACGTTAGGGGTTGGAAGGGACCCAAGGAGATCATCGAGTCCAACCCCCCTGCCAGAGCAGGACAATACTACCTAACACAGATCACACAGGAACACATCCAGACAGGCCTTCAAGGTCTCTAGAGAAGGAGACTCCACAACCTCTCTGGGGAGCCTGTGCCAGTGCTCTGGGATCCTTACAGTAAAGAAGTTCCCCCTTGTGTTGAGGCAGAACCTCTTGTGCTGCAACTTACACCCATTGCTCCTTGTCCTATCCCAAGGAGCAGTGAGCGGAGCCTGTCCCCCCACTCCTGGCAGCCTTCAGATACTTAGAAACATTTACCAAATCCCCTCTCAGTCTTCTCTTCTCCAGACTGAAAAGCCCCAGGTCCCTCAGCCTCTCCTCATCAGCCCTGCCCTCCAGTCCCCTCATCATCCAGTGGACTCTCTCCAGCAGATCCCTGTCCCTCTTCAACCGGGGAGCTCAAAACTAAACCCAGTATTCAAGATGAGGTCTCAGCAGGGCAGAGGTAGAGGACAACCTCCCTTGATCTGCTGGACACACTCTTCCTAATACACCCCAGGATCCCACTGGCCTTCTTGGCCACAAGGGCACATTGCTATGCCACGGGTAACCTGTTATCCACCAAGACCCCCCAGGTCCTTCTCCACAGGACTGCTATCTAGCAGATCACCTCCCAGCCTGTACACATCACATCCCCTTTTAACATTTCACACAGAGCTCCAGAAGCAGCAGCACATACTTCTGTGTCACAGGACACAGACCACATGGCCAAGCCACAGCCCCCATCTGTGGCAATCTGTGTTTCTCTAGGGTGCTGTTACGTTTAATCTCAAAATCCAAACCCTCTCCTTAAATATTTCCCATTCCTGCAGAAGACCACAAGCAACAGCCTTCCTCTGTGTCAAGCAAACCTTTCAGGTTTTTGAGATGGTATTTTGCCTCAGAGGAGGGCTCAGACGGCTTGGAGACCTGGCTGGCAGCTTCACTGGCATGAAATGCATGAGGATCCTTCACATAGGAAGAGAGGCTCTGCTGGAAGATGGCATCTAAGGTCTGGCTGACTAGGTCTTTCCTAAGGAGGTCAAAACCTTACCTGGAACACCACTTATTAAACGCCTGAAATCCTAAGGTTGAGGTGCTGGAAGGTGTCCAGAGAAGGGCAACAAGGCTGGTGAAGGGCCTGGAACACAAACCCTATGAGGAGAGGCTGAGGGAGCTGGGGGTGTGCAGCCTGCAGAAGAGGAGGCTCAGGGCAGACCTCATTGCTGTCTACAACTATCTGAAGGGAGGCTGTAGCCAGGCAGGGGTTGGTCTCTTCTGCCAGGCACCCAGCAACAGAACAAGGGGACACAGTCTCAAGTTGTGCTGGGGGAAGTATAGGCTGGATGTTAGGAGGAAGTTCTTCACAGAGAGAGTGATTGGCATTGGAATGGGCTGCCCAGGGAGGTGGTGGAGTCACCGTCCCTGGAGGTGTTCAAGAAAAGCCTGGATGAGGCACTTAGTGCCATGGTCTGGTTGACTGGATAGGGCTGGGTGCTGGGTTGGACTGGATGAGCTTGGAGGTCTCTTCCAACCTGGCTGATTCTATGATTCTATTTTAGAGGCTGCTGAGATGCAACTAGTGAACTAACAAGGTCTGGGGAGCAGGGCTGGTCCCTTTCTGGCTGGGTAATGGTGGTAGGACCTGTCCACACCTTGTGGATGAAGAGTTTTTAAGTGAAGAAAAAAAAGAACAAATTAAAAGGCATCTGTGTTTATTTGCAGAGCTGCCTGAAGCAATATTAGGACTGTGTCTCCATAGAATTTACTGATCATACATAAAATACATATGTTCTCCTTCTGGGACTCATTACCAGGGCTGGGGCAGACAGAGCTGAAACTGCACTTCTTGATTCCTAGGTGGAAAAGGGAGCTTTGCCTGCTGGAAAGACTTGAGAATCACTGCTGTAACAGGCTGTGATTTGACGCTAGGAAAAACTGCATCCCTTCAGCAAATGTACTCTGAACAGATTTTATGTAAGTACAACACAGAAAAAACCTTACTCATTCTTATGTCACCGATCCACACACCTCATAATTTGCACGGGGTGAGAGGAGGAGAGGAAAATCAGCTCGCTGCCGCTTGCCAGCCAAAACATAACACTGATTGCTCACTGCTCACATTTCATTACTTTCCTACAGGATAACAGCAGAGTATTCACCATTACACACAGAGAGCCTTGCACATATTTGCTGTCTCTGCTCCTCTATCTATTATGCAAAACTAGACACCTAGGAGCAGGCAGATGTAGAGGCCCAGGCTATTTTGGCAGGCTGCATCTTAATGACCATAATGAAATGAAAGAGCACCAGCGGCTGTGCTTGGAGACATCATCCCTCTAATTTCTGTGGGGTTGTAGCACAGATGTTTTACAGATTGGTATGTAGTGTCTCAATGTGTTTTAAAGGCCATCTCTGCATCCTTGTGCCTCCTCTCCTCTTAGAAAGAGAGCAATCATTATCTCCTCTGCTTTTCCATCCTCCCTTCTGCCCACAAACACTTTAGAGGCATTGAGTAATTCAGTCACTGCTTTCTCTCAGCAGCCTTCCTGCCCACTGTGGGAGTGGACTTTTAAATAAGAGCAAATAAAGAAGAGTGCCCTTGAGGAGTTAAGGAGTCTGAATGCACAGAGTGTAGGGTCCCTTAGTCAGTAGGAACACACAAATGCCGATCTCCACATACCCCAACACACATAAGACCTACTGATGGGCTGCCCAGGGAGGTGGTGGAGTCCCTGGGGGTGTTCAGGAAAAGCCTGGCTGAGGCACTTAGTGCCATGGTCTGGTTGACTGGATAGGGCTGGGTGCTAGGTTGGACTGGATGATCTTGGAGGTCTCTTCCAACCTGGCTTATTCTATTCTATTTTATTCTATTCTTGGGTGCTTGGTATGCTTCCACTGTTGAAGCAATGGATGTGCTTTAATCACCCACTGGCAGTACCCAAAAGAGTGTCTGCATAAGCAGGATGAGAAAATTAGTTGCTAAACCTTTCCCAGGAACCACATTACCCTCAGATTTAATCATCTCATCTGCTGGTTGCTGGCTTTGGGGTTCCTCTTAAGGGATCCCAATTCTTTTGGTCCCCTTGCCATGGGAACAGTGTTCTTTTCATATACAGACACATAATTGTCAAGGCCAAATGGTAACATCCACTCTGTTCAACGTTATTGCTCCACAAGTACAACATCATCTTATGAAAAAGTCCCAGAACATACAAATCTGTCTCATTCCTCTTTAAAGCAGCCCTGAGAGAAAAGGACCTGGGGGTCTGGGTTGATGAAAAGCTCAACATGAGCTGGCAGTGTGAGTGCAGCCCAGACAGCAACCCTGTGCTGGGCTGCAGCAAGAGCAGTGCGGCCAGCAGGGCAAGGGAGGGGATTCTGCCCCTTTAACTCTGCATCATGGCTCTTGGGAAAACTCACCATTACTTTAGGATGAATGAGAACAGTTAGCACAGTATTTGCAAAAGATATCTTCAGGTAAGTTGTAGGAGTCCCAAATCCAAGATCGTCTCCAAGCCCCTCCTTAAGCACTGCATAACAGTTGTATCAGTGGTTTGGATGAGGGCACTGAGTGTACTCTCAGACAGTTTGTTGATGTGGCTGACCCATCAGAAGGCTGTACTGCCATCCAGCATGATCTGACCAGGCTGCAGAGCTGGGCAGAGTAACTTTATGAAGGCAAGTGGAGGCTGCTGCATCTGGGAAGGAGTAACTCCATGCACCAGTACAAGCTGGAGGTTGCTGACCTACTGGAAAGCAGCTCTGTGGAAAAAGAACTAGAAGACCTGGTAGACAAGAAGAGGACCATGAGCCTGCAATGTGCTGTTGTGGCTAAGGTGGCCAATGGTATCCTGGAATGCATTAAGAAGAGTGTGGCCAGCAGGTTGAAGGAGCTTCTCCTTCCCTCTACTCTGCCTTGATGAGGCTGCATCTGGAGTACTGTGTCCTGCTCTGGGCATCCCAGTTCAAGAAGGAAAAGGAACTGCTTGAGAGGGTACAGCAAAGGACTACAAAGATGATTAGGGGACTAGAACATCTCTCTTATAAAGAAAGGCTGAGGGTCTTGGGGCTTTTCAGCCTGGACAAAAGATGAGGGGAGTTACCTATCAACACTTAGAAATGCTTAGAGGATGGGTGTCAGGAGGGTGGGGCCAGTCTTCAGTGCTGCCCAGTGACAGGACAAAGGGTAATGGGCACAAACACTGAACATAGGAAGTTTCACCTAAAAACAAGAAGGAACTTCTTCACTTTGAGAGTAGCAGAGCTCTGAAACAGACTGTCCAGAGAAACAGTGGGGTCCCTGTCTCAGCTTCACTCGAAACCTGTCTGGATGCCATCCTGTGAAACCTGCTCTCAGTGAACCTGCTCTGGCAGGGAGGTTAGGCTGAATGATCCTCAGAGGTGCCTTCCAACCCCTATTATTGTGTGATTCTGTGATTTTCATCATCTCTGATGGAAAGTCTCATTCCTGACTTTTATTTCCACCCTTTCCAATCAGTTAGAAAAACATCGTTTCTTGTGCAATCTCAGTCCTAACCTATGTCCTCCTAACCAAGTGCCCCCTTCACAATCAACCAAAACAGATGTGAAGAGAAGACCACACTTCTATTTATTACCCAGAAAGCTACTTCTTTTTACAATGCCTTAAATTTGCTTCATTCAAGACAATTAACTCAACCCTTGCTCACTCTATATTTTATGCCACTCAGAAACACTATTCAGCCCTGCCCACCAGCAAATTAATCATGGCCTGAGTCTGTTCCAGGCTGTATGAAAAGGCTTCTATAGATTCTGGCAGCAGAACTTGTTTGTTATTTCTGTGTAACATTCATAGACTGCAAGAGATCACTGAGGGTGACAGTGTTACTGCCAAAATACTTCCTCCAGGTTGGCAGGAGCACAATATTACTTTTAAAATAAAGAGGAAGATAGCTCAGTTTCCCTGCCCATGCATACAAGACCAAGAACAACAATGCCTTCAGATTCAACCTCTGCAGACTGATACACCACTTGTTAAACGCCTGAAATCCTAAGGCTGAGGTGCTGGAAGGTGTCCAGAGAAGGGCAACAAGGCTGGTGAAGGGCCTGGAACATAAACCCTATGAGAAGAGGCTGAGGGAGCTGGGGGTGTGCAGCCTGCAGAAGAGGAGGCTCAGGGGAGACCTCATTGCTGTCTACAACTTCCTGAAGGGAGGTTGTAGCCAGGTGGGGTTGGTCTCTTCTGCCAGACAACCAGCAACAGGACAAGGGGACACAGCCTCAAGTTGTGCTGGGGGAGATCTAGGCTGGATGTTAGGAGGAAGTTGTTGGCAGAGAGAGTGATTGGCATTGGAATGGGCTGCCCAGGGAGGTGGTGGAGTCACTGTCCCTGGGGGTGTTCAAGAGAAGACTGGATGAGGCACTTAGTGCCATGGTCTGGTTGACTGGATAGGGCTGGGTGCTAGGTTGGACTGGATGATCTTGGAGGTCTCTTCCAACCTGGTTGATTCTATTCTATTCTAAAACTAAAGAAACAGAATGCATACATCTTAATGGAGAACTGCAGGTTCCAACCTACAGTTAGGCTTTACTGATACTGAAATCCATTCACAACTAGCAGATGCCTTTCACACATGCCACAGCTATCTCTCATCTTTTCATAGGATGGCTTGAATTGGAAGCAACCTTAAAAGATCATCGAGTTCCAAGCCCCCTGCCATGGCCATGGACACCTTCCAGTAGACCAGGTTGTTCAAAGCCTCATCCAGCTTGATCTTAAAACATTATCAGGGATGAGGCATCCACAACTTTCCTAGGCAAGCTGTTTAGTGACTCGCCACACATAGTGAAGCTCTTCCCAATGTCTAATCTAAATCTACCCTGTTCTAGTTTAAAACTGCTCCCCAGCTTTCCTTCAGGCTCCCTTCAGATACTGGAAGGCCACTATAAGGTCTTCTTGAGCCTTCTCTTCTCCAGGATGAACAGACCCAACTTGAACAGCCTGTCCTCACACGAGAGGTGCTCCAGCCCACTAACCCTCTTTGTGGCCCTCCTCTGTACCTTCTCCAACAGTCTGATGTCCTTACTATTTTGAGGGCTCCAGAGCTGGCCACAGTACTCATAGTGAGGGTCTCATAAGAGCAGAACAGAGGGGGAACATCATCTTTTGTGACTTGCTGGCAACACTTCTTTTGATATGGCTCAGGATACGGATGGATTTTTGGCTGTTAGAAGTTATCTGGCTGGACTGGATTTGGTAAGTGACCTGACAATACAGGTGGTCTTACCCCATCTTCCTCCTGCTTGCTGCTGGATCACCAGAAGATACAGAGTTAACAACTCACAGTCAAATTAGCTTCTCAAGGAGAAACCTAAAGACCATGCTGTTCACTGGGAAGGCAGGAGACCACAGGAACATGGTGCTTCAGAAATGGCATTTCATAAAATCAAGCGGGATGGAAGAGACCTCCAAGATCAACCTAGCACCCAGCCCTATCCAGTCAACCAGACCATGGCACTAAGTGCCTCATCCAGGCTTTTCCTGAACACCTCCAGGGACAGTGACTCCACCACCTCCCTGGGCAGCCCATTCCAATGCCAATCACTCTCTCTGCCAACAACTTCCTCCTAACATCCAGCCTAGACCTCCCCTGGCACAACTTGAGGCTGTGTCCCCTTGTTCTGTTGCTGGTTGCCTGGGAGAAGAGACCAACTCCCACCTGGCTACAACCTCCCTTCAGGTAGTTGTAGACAGCAATGAGGTCTCCCCTGAGCCTCCTCTTCTCCAGGCTGCACACCCCCAGCTCCCTCAGCCTCTCCTCATAGGGTTTGTGTTCCAGGCCCCTCACCAGCCTTGTTGCCCTTCTCTGGACACCTTCCAGCACCTCAACATCTGTCTTGAACTGAGGAGTGCAGAACTGGACACAGTACTCAATATGTAGCCTGACCAATGCTGAGTACAGGGGCAGAATAACCTCCCTTGTCCTACTGGCCACACTGTTCCTGATCCAGGCCAGGATGCCATTGGCTCTCCTGCCCACCTGGGCACTCTGCTGGCTCATCTTCAGCTATTATCTACCAGCACCCCTACATCAGAGTAGATTAGAAGCAAGCAATGCTGTTTACTTCTTTCTGATTCAAATTAACTTTTAAGTTATTCACTGAAAATTCAAAAGGCAGTGTTGCTATCAGAACTGCAATGCAGTAAAGACTAAAGAAACTCAATTATGGTAAAAAGAAAACCAAACCAACAAAACAAACAAAAAACCCAAACCCACTAATTTGTAAAGCACATTAATAAAATAATAACATTAAATCATGATCCCTTTATTTGCAGTAAAAAAGAAATCCTTTAAAGGATTACTGGATAAGCCTGACACAAAATGAGTCCACCAGCCAGCTTTCTATGTTGTTAAGATGACAGAAACAGGCTAGGGCTCGGTGCTAGGTTGGACTGGATGATCTTGGAGGTCTCTCCCAGCCTGGCTGATTCTATTCTATACTTTTTCTGGGTTAGAGTGAGGCTGATAAGGAAAAGGAGCTCCTTTTCTGGGAAATATTGCACTCTGCCTGGAACAGAGTAATTGAGTCATCAAAAGGTAACAAGTGGGAGCAGGGTGATCTAGAAAAGCAAAAAGGTAGTATTCCTTACAAATCACCTCTAAGTTTCTGCATTCAGAGCAGGGGAGAAGTGCAACAGGAACCAGTGTGCTAGTTTGAGCCTAGCTAGAATGTTTTGGTGAGAAGGACTACATCACAGGCTATATAAAATGAAAACAGTGGTGAGGTCTACTTCGCTCACAGTCTTGCTGAGATGCGTAAAGAAGAAAAGCAAAACAAAAGATGAAGTCACTGGGCTGGCTCACTTTGTGCTGGGCTTTGCTCTCGGCTCTTTGCCTGCTGGGGAGCTGGGGCTGCTGGCTGAACTCCATCTTGCTTTCTAACCTCACCCTCCATTTGCTTTGGCTGATTCACCTTTGCTTCTTAATCCCCCTGGCCGAGCCTCCATTCTTCCTTGGGACTGGGGTAAGGTTGAGAGGGGTAGGGGGAAGGTGAGGGGGTGGTTGAGAGCCCCTCCTGAGGACTCAGGTTTCTGGGAGAGGAGCTGTGTGTCTGTATTACTTTTTTTTACCTTGTATATTTCTGTCTACGACTGTACATACTGTAAATCTCTGCTTGTCTATTGTGCCAGCTGTAAATATAAGCTTCATTCAAATTTCCAGAGCCGACTGAGTCTAGTCTGGGTAATTTCTAAAGTAGGGAAGGGGGGGGTGGGGGACACCCAAACCGCCGCAACCAGGTGTGAGGACACTGAATCAAAGACCTTCGGCTTCAGGCAGCATTTGCAGGGGGTTTGAGAAGGTTTCACTTTGCCTGTGCTTAAAAGCTTTGAAGACTTCAGCCCCAAGGCAGCAAAAAGGAAAAGAAGGTTTTTAGAGGGAGATCTCCAAACTCATGTTTCACAAGCACAAAACAATCTCTCTACCTAGATCACTTCCCACCACTGAGTCTCACTGGGGTGAGAAATCTCTCTGGGACTGCTGAGGATGCCCATGCTCCCTTGCTTGGGTCACCTCATTCATCACAGTATCACAGTATTATCAAGGTTGGAAGAGACCTCACAGATCATCAAGTCCAACCTGTTACCACAGAGCTCAAGGCTAGACCATGGCACCAAGTGCCACCTCCAATCCTGCCTTGAACAGCTCCAGGGACAGTGACTCCACCACCTCCCTGGGCAGCCCATTCCAGTAGCCAATGACTCTCTCACTGAAGAACTTTCTCCTCACCTCAAGCCTAAATTTCCCCTGGCACAGCTTGAGGCTGTGTCCTCTTGTTCTGGCGCTGGCTGCCTGAGAGAAGAGAGCAACCTCCTCCTGGCTACAACCACCCCTCAGGTAGTTGTAGACAGCAATAAGGTCTGCCCTGAGCCTCCTCTTCTCCAGGCTAAACAATCCCAGCTCCCTCAGCCTCTCCTCGTAGGGCTGTGCTCCAGGCCTCTCCCCAGCCTCGTTGCCCTTCTCTGGACATGCTCAAGCATCTCAATGTCCCTCTTAAACTGGGGGGCCCAGAACTGGACACAGTACTCAAGGTGTGGTCTAACCAGTGCAGAGTCCAGGGGCAGAATGACCTCCCTGCTCCTGCTGGCCACACCATTCCTGATGCAGGCCAGGATGCCATTGGCTCTCTCAGCCACCTGGGCACACTGCTGGCTCATGTTCAGATCCTCCATTTTCCTGTTTTTTTTGCACTTGTGTTTGCTCATCTATGTCATGCCTGAACATTTGGACATGTTCTAACCAGGATATTCCAAGAAACCACACACATCTCTCCTGAGGACAGCGTTCAAGTGTTCACGTGCACAAAACACCACAGCAAGAAGACTGTCTCCAGCTTCCTTAAACCCCTCAAACTGCTAATTGCAAGGACACTTCTGAGGAATCCAAGTTGCTAAGGCTGAGATAACAGGTCTGCAAAAATCTTGCTGGGGACTTCTAAAGAAAAATAAAAGTGCTATAAACCTCTAGGAGAGGATTCAGAGGAGCCAGTCTGACCCTCACACATGCAAAGCCAAATCTGTGCAAACAAGGCACAGAATTCTGGGTGTAAGCTGCAGCACAAGAGGTTCTGCCTCAACACAAGGGGGAACTTCTTTACTGTAAGGGTCACAGAGCACTGGAACAGGCTCCTCAGAGAGGTTGTGGGGTCTCCTTCTCTGCAGACCTTGAAGGCCTGTCTGGATGTGTTCCTGTGTGATCTGTGTTAGATAGGATTGTCCTGCTCTGGCAGGGGGGTTGGACTCGACGATCTCCTTGGGTCCCTTCCAACCCCTAACATCCTGTGAGCCTGTGAAATTACCAACTAAGAAACATACATCTGAATTATCAAGATATTAAAATCTCTTTCTCCTTTACTTTTCTTGCTTCTAACTCAACCTTAGCTTGCAGCTTCTCCACAGGACTGGTTTCATCATAATTAGGAACCATTTAGTTCTTTCCAGCAGATTATCAGCTGGTTTTCTTGTACTGTACTGCAGGTCTTTGCCAGCTTTTACTGCTCATTCTCTTTTGTCACAGAGAAAACAGCTTCAGCACCTTGCTTCCTGCCTTTCACAATTTCTTGGGCTATGTTAAACATCAAATCTTCTCCAACTTAGCATTAATCATTCCTAGTGAATATCTGAATCCTTTTGCTGCATGTCTGATCAGCCCAGGACAATTATGCACAAAGGCACAGGGGCAGTCATATAGCTGAAAAGAGAAGAGGATGATTGGTTTGCCCCCATCTAGGATGAATTCAATGCTCTGCATTATAAAAGCCTTGTGTTGCCTTTATCACTAGCCTGGTGTTCAAGCATACCTTGATTCCTGGCTAGCATCTGGCAGTAGGAGTATGCTTTCACTAGAGCTCAGAAGCAGCACAGCACAAGGCTTGTTGGCAGAGCTGAGCAGCAGGGCAGCAGAGCTGAACAAGCCAGCCATGGGCAAGGTGAAGCCCTTAGCTTTCAAGCATACCAACTCGGATATTCCCTACTTGCATTGCTCTTTGGCAATTCAAAGCACTATGTTGCACCACACTGTTTCACAAGCACATCAGAGTTCCTAGTCTCATTAATAAGCATTCCTATCCCATTACCACATCCAACAGTGAGTGCTCTTCAAGCGAGAAAATGCACCAGCACTTGCTCCTTAGGCCATTAAGTCCTCTTTGAGGACCTCCAACTTAATTCCTTCCATCTGCGCTCTCTGCAAGGAGCACTAAACCCCAAGACATAAGCAATTCCCTCCCCTTGTCTTACAGGTCAGAATGCTGGAGATGAGAACTAAGACCACATTTCAGCACATAATGTCTGCCTGAGCAGAAAGAAGAACAGAAACAAGGAAGCCTTCCCTGACATTCCCTGAATGGAAGCATTCTCTGACCAGAAGGCTGTGCTACCACTCAGCCAGACCTAGACAGGCTGAAGAGTTGGGTGGGGAGAAATCTAATGAAATGCAACAAGGGCAAGCATAGAGTCTTGCATCTGGGGAAGAACAACCTCATGGACCACTATAGGTTGGGGACTGACCTGCTGGAGAGCAGCATAGGGGAAAGAGACCTGTGGATCTTGGTAGACAGAAGGATAATCATGAGCCAGCAGTTAATCCTTGTGGCCAAGAAGGCCAAGGGCCTCCAGGGGTGGATTAGAAGGGCTGTGGTTAGTAGGTTCAAAGGGGTTCTCCTTCCCTCAACTCTGCCCTGATGAGGCCACATCTGAAAGGTCCATCTTGGGCCTTTCAGTTTAAGAAGGGCAGGGAATGGAGTGGAACATCCTCCTCATGAGGAAAGGCTGAGGGAGCTGAGTATCTTTATCTTGGAGAAGAGGAGACTGAGAGGTCACCTCATTAATGTTTACAAACAATGAAGGGTGAATGTCAGGAGGATGGAGCTAGGCTCTTCTCAGTGATGTTCAATGACAGGACAAGGGGCAATGGGTGCAAGTTGGAGCAGAGGAGGCAACTACCTGAGAGGTGGTTGTAGCCAGGAGGAGGNATAAGAAAAAACTTCTTTACTGTGAGAGTGACAGGCAGGAGGGCTGGACTCAATCTTCTGAAGTCCCTTCCAACACCTAACATTTTGTGATTGTGTGACACGTATCAGGTGAGATCCCAGATCAGAAATAGACAAGGCAAAAGGTAATACGGAAACACAACAGCCCTCCCAGAAACCTGAGTCCCCAGGAGGGGCTCCCAACCACCCTTCCACCTTCTCCCACCCCTCTCAACCTTACCCCAGTCTCAAGGAAGAATGGAGGTTTGCCAGGGGGTTAGGAAGCAAAGTAGATTAATCAGAGAGATGGCAGAGAGGCTAGAGAGAGAAATGTAGCCCAAAGCTCTAAGCAGAAGTGCCTTATCTGTGTTTGGATTCTTGTTCTTATACCTCTCAGCAAGCCTATGAGTGAAGTAGATGTCACCCTTGTTTTCCTTTCACAGCCTGTAATCTAGTTCTCCTCACCAAAACATTCTGGCTAGCTTCAAACTAGCACAGAAACCAAACTGTTTCATTGCTAGAAAGGTCAAAGTGACACAGTCTGACCTTATCAAAAGGGTTTACTTCCAATTATTTTCTAAACAGAAACCTGCTTAGGACCCTGCATTCCCTGGGATGCCTTGCTGCTAATTAAATGAATCCTTTTCCTAAGGAAAACTAAAGGGTTTCCAGTTTCTCTCATGAATAAGATCAAAATCTGTTATTCAAAAAAACCCAAAATCTCAGTCCCAAGTCAAAAGAGATTCCTGAAGAACACAGTGGAAGCGGAGTAAATCGGCTTCAGAGGAGCGCAGAGATGCTTAGCCTCCAGATGCACCCAGCATGGAAAATTTTAGCCTCAAATAACACAGGTTCAGCAAAGCTGTAAGGAACCAAAACTTGAGCCTTCACATGATAAGAACAAGGAAATGGCAATGAGAGTAGCAGAGCCAGCAGGGTGAGGACAAATCAGAGGGCTGAAGCACCTCTGCTATGAGGACAGGCTGAGAGAGTTGGGGCTCTGCAGCCTGGAGAAGACTTCAAGGAGACCTTAGAGTGGCTTTGCAGTATCTGAAGGGAGCCTACAGGAAGGCTGGGGAGGGACTATTGACAAGGTCTGGTAATGTCAGGATGAGGGGGAATGGGTTTAAACTGGCAGAGGGGAGATTTAGACTGGATGTTAGGAGGAAGTTCTTTACAGTGAGGGTGGTGAGACACTGGAACAGGTTGCCCAGGGACATTGTGGCTGCTCCCTCCCTGGAGGTGTTTAAGGCCAGGCTGGATGAGGCCTTGAGCAGCCTGCTCTAGTGGGAGGTGTCCCTGCCTATGGCAGGGAGTTGGAGCTGGATGATCCTTGAGGTCCCTTCCAACCTAAACCATTCTATGATTCTAACAACAGGACTGAACTTCCAAGGAGAAAATGTTGGAGAGCCAAACTGGTTTTCAGCTGAGCAAAGCTGTCAACAGGCTGGACATCCAGCCTTGTCCCCTAGCATTAGGATGCCATCTGGACCCAACTGCTTTTCAGTTACTGGGCTGCAGCTAGTCCCAGGCCCTCCCTAGGATCCAGGAAGATCTGGAAAACCTTGGAGGAGTACACAATGTCTCTGTTGCCTTCTGCAGGTATCCCACCTCAACTCAGCTCTCCCTGCTGTGGTCTCCTAGAACGGAGACTAAGGTGGACTTTCACCCATGTAGGGACTCCCTATGTGTCTCTATCTCTCTGAATCAGGCCAATGACATCATAAAGAAGAGAAATGCATCAAGAAAACTTGTTTTGTTCCAGCCCAGCTTCTAGGAACCATTTATTTCCCTGACCAGCAGCTTATCTTAAGAGGTCCAGCTACCAGAAGTAGTGTTCCTAATATTCCCTCACTCAGAAGATATCTGGCATGGTCCCTCAAACTCCAGTAAGGAAGGACTTTAACATCCTGTCTTCCCTTTCTGTGTCATCCTCTATGTCTTACTAACTCCCATGTGCAGTACTTTTCAGCAAAGTGGTTATGCTTTTTCCACTCTCCACTCATTAAAAGCCTGGGGGTTTTCTCACCTTAAAAGTGAAAAAGGAAGCAAAGAGAAATACCATCTCCAACTGAAACAGGAAGGAGAATTTTAACAGGCAAAACATGATCACCCTGTGGGTGTAGACCCTGTACCTGCAGTGCTACTGAAGTCATCTGGCAGACAAACATAGGAGAGGTTAAAGAAGCAAAAATATGATTGTATATTTCCTTGGGATCTTAAGATGATCCAGAAATCCTTTTGCCCAGTTTCTCCACACATGACCCTTACTCTGACAGACTGCACCAAGTCCTGGTTCTTCTCATGTACAATGAGCAGTCATCCCAGCAAAAGCAAGGCAGAGGTAGCAGGAGCTCATTTACTTAATTCCCCAGTGCTTTAGCTACATCCAGCCCAGACATCCCAAGAATTCAGCTGGCAGAGATGTTAGGTCCAGCACAGCCTGGATCATACAGCTTGCAGGAAGTAGCTCTTTCCTAGAATCATCTGGTTGCAGAAGACCTAAAGATCATCAAGTCCAACCATAAGCTGACATCTCCCTGTACACCACTGTTAGACTGTGTCCCTTTGCTGTTCACCCAAAAGTCTTTTAAACACCTCCAGGGATGGTGGCTCTACCACTTCCCTGGGCAGCCTGCCCCTTTTGGTGAAGAAATTTTCCCTAATATCTTAAATCATAAATCTAAATCTCCCTTGGTGCAACTTGAGGCTATTTCATCTTGTCCTGTCACTCACTACCAGGGAGAAGAGACCAATCCCATGAACGGGTTGCCCAGGGAGATTGTGGCTGCTTCCTCCCTGGAGGCGTTTAAGGCCAGGCTGGATGAGGCCTTGAGCAGCCTGCTCTAGTGGGAGGTGTCCCTGCCTATGGCAGGGGGTTGGAGCTGGATGATCCCTGAGGTCCCTTCCAACCTAAACCATTCTATGATTCCTACAGTCCCAATTAAGGTAGTTGCGGAGAACAATGAAGGTCTTCTCTCAGCATCCTCTTCTCCAGCTTCACAAGCAGCTGAGTGGGAAAGGGCTCAGTTCTCAAGAACCCTGTCTCAAATTGGGCACCAGCACCATAGCAGAGGGCTAGAAAATGCTGCTGTCTAGTTTGAAATGCTGTTCAGTTTTCAGTGCCAATAGGAAATAATGGAAAACACATAAAGAAGCATCCACAGAATCACAGAATTCACCAGGTTGGAAAGGACCTCTAAGATAGAGTCCAACCTATCACCTAACCCTTCTCATTAAGTAAACCATTGCACTAAGTGCCTCAGCCAGCCTCCTAGCCCTCAACAGGCCTGTCCCAACCCCAAATCTCCTGCCTGCACTACACTTAGTGAGCTGCACATCATATAGCAGCAGAAGACTAAATCCCCTTTTAGCAGCCAAAACATGGACACCATCACACCTGTGCTTGCCTTGCCACTATGATCCCTGTCTTTGCACAAACTCAAAACCAGGGAGGCAGCACTCTGCATCTCATGATGCATCATGCAGCTCTGCCCTAAGTAGGAGCACTTCCTGAGTTTTATCAGACTCCAGCTGTGGCTTTCTCATCCCTGTAGTCCCTGACACCAGGGTCCTACTGCAAGGATTTCAGGTTGATTGCAGCTAAGTGCTGTTAGGGACTCAGGTTCAGTTTTCAAAGGTAGTTCATGCCATTTCTTCAGAGAAAATGCCTGCAAACAACAGCTTAGACTCAAGTCACTGGGGACAGCAAGAAAACACAGTCTTGGCTTGTTAACAGCACTTATTACAGCCCCTGAAAAAGGTGTCCAAGAAGGGGGAAAAGAGAAGGGAGAAGGACAATAGCACAGGTCCCTTACTCAACAGCTCTCTTTGAATTATGGCTTTGATGAACTATGGCTTTGGTGCCAGGCCTGTAGCAGCTTAAAACTACACCAGCTGTGTCTGGTGAGGTTCCTACCACACAGCTGCTGCACAGCTGAAAAGTCACCAGCACAGAGCCCCACCACTCCCTGAATATCAAGGGGTGCTGGTGTGATGGCTCACTATTCACTGACATGATCCCCCTTACACTGCAGGACCTGACAAACCAGTGCTGGCTCAGCCCAAAGTCAGGGTTGCACAAACATCTGTGTGCGCCTTGGTAGCCTCCTACAGAATCAGAGAATTGTTTTGGTTGCAAAAGATCTCCAAGATCATCGAGTCCAATCATCAACTTAAGACCACCATGGCCATTTAACCATAGTAGGTTGAACATGAGGCAGCAGTGTGCCCAGGTGGCCAGGAAAGCCAATGGCATCCTGGCCTGGAGCAGGAACAGTGTGGCCAGTAGGATGAGGGAGGTTATTCTGCCCCTGTACTCAGCACTGGTCAGGCCACACCTTGAGTCCTGTGTCCAGTTCTGGGCTCCTCAATTCAAGAGAGATGTTGAGGTGCTGGAATGTGTCCAGAGAAGGGGGACAAAGCTGGTGAGGAGTCTGGAACACAAACCCTATGAGGAGAGGCTGAGGGACCTGGGGGTGTGCAGCCTGGAGAAGAGGAGGCTCAGGGCAGACCTCATTGCTGTCTACAACTACCTGAAGGGAGGCTGTAGCCAGGTGGGGTTGGTCTCTTCTTCCAGGCAAACAGCAACAGAACAAGAGGACACAGTCTCAAGTTGTGCTGGGGGAGGTTCAGGCTGGATGTTAGGAGGAAGCTGTTGCCAGAGAGAGTGATTGGCATTGGAATGGGCTGCCCAGGGAGGTGGTGGAGTTGCCATCCCTGGAGGTGTTCAAGAGAAGCCTGGATGAGGCACTTAGTGCCATGGTCTGATTGATTGGCCAAGGCTGGGTGCTAGGTTGGACTGGATGATCTTGGAGGTCTCTTCCAACCTGGCTGATTCTATGACTGTGTTCCCAAGTGCCATGTCCATACGTTTCCTGAACACCTGCAGGAATGGTGACTGCAATACCTCCCTGGGCAGCCTTTTCCAATGCCTGACCACCCTTGAAGTAAAGAATCTTTCCCTAATGTCCAGTTTAAGCCTCTCCTAGCACAACCTTCAGCCATTTCCTCTCATTCTAGCACCTGAACACCACAAAGCCTCTCACACCCTAGATCATCTGTGTTGTAGAGAGGCAGCCCAGCCAAGTGGAAGTCCCTTTGGGCCTGTGCTGGAAGCTTGGCGTTTCCAAATACGTCAATACCCAAAGGCCAGCGCTGGATGCAGGTTTGCTGAGATCAGGGCTATTCTGGTGCAGACAGGCTATGTGCTGCTGATAGGGAGGATTAATGAGCCAGGCTGCTCATCCATTGCAATTAGAAACAACACTGCAGAGAGATGGCACCAAAATAGTTGCAGAGTACTCAGATGGCTTTATCAGCCCCTTCCGTATCTTCATGTAATTATGGCTTTGTTAAAGGCCGGATGGTGAACTGCCAGAGAGATGCACTGAGCTTCATTCAGAGCTAAGGTGCAGAGGACCATTTGCTCATGCTCATACAGCAGTAGAAAAGGGTTTAGTGAATGGCACTAATAAGGCTTCAGTGTCACTTCATGGAAGCTAAAATTGCTCTGGCATTTTCAGTGCATATAGGACAGCTGGACACAATGAGGGCCTGATTTGCTCCTCTTTCAAGGAGAAGAGCCTCAGCATCTCAAGCTGCAGCTAATCACCACATTTATCAGCAACCAGCTGAAGATTTAAGAAGTAGTTTTGTGACATTGGTAAAGCAAAACTTTTAGCTCCCAGGCTCTGTTCCTCACTGTACTCTGACTACAGACATCCCTTACATCCACCCCAGCCACACAATGGGAAGGACAACATCTGTCAAAAGACGATGGCACTAAGTGCCTCATCCAGGCTTTGCTTGAACACCTCCAGGGACAGTGACTCCATCACCTCCCTGGGCAGCCCATTCCAATGCCAATCACTCTCTCTGAGAACAACTTCCTCCTAACATCCAGCCTAGACAACTTCAGGCTGTGTCCCCTTGTTCTGTTGCTGGTTGCCTGAGAGAAGAGACCAACCCCACCTGGCTACAGCCTCCCTTCAGGTAGTTGTAGACAGAAATGAGGCCACCCTTGAGCCTCCTCTTCTCCAGGCTAAACAAGCCCAGCCTCTCCTCACAAGGCTGTGCTCCAGGCCCCTCTCAACAGCTTTGTCACCCTTCTCTGGACACATTCCAGTATCTCAACATCCCTCTTGAATTGAGGGGCCCAGAACTGGACACAGGACTCAAGGTGTGGCCTGAGCTTTGTTGAGTACAGGGGCAGAATAACCTCCCTTGTCCAGCTGGCCACACTGTTCCTGCTCCAGGCCAGGATGCCAAAGGATGAGGTCTTGCCCCCTGCTTCCACAGCATTTTTTACATGTGTGGGTGATACTTAGAGGCAGAAAGTTCTCACCAAGCAATAAAAGCCTGCTTTCCAGCCAATATACCATGCTTCACACAGACTCTACAAAGCTGTAAGCATTTTACCTGCCTAGGGTGCCCTGACAAAGGTTATGTGTTCATGGCTGAGCCTCAAATCCTCAATGTGCATCCGAAATTCAGAGTGAGACCTGAGTTGCAATTTCAAACTTTGAGATTTTTACTGATGCTGTGTTGTTAAAAGTTCAGCCAAGTCAGCTGGCACCAACAGCCCACCCAGTGTGCTTTCAGGCACTGTCACAGACACTTCCCACCCCAGCCCCTCCACCCCCAAAGAAGAGCCAAGCCCAGAGGGTCTTCTGCATAGGTCACACTCCAGCAGGACCAACAGCTGCAACACAACTGGACTCCACGCCATGACCAGACAGTCACTGAAGCCTTTGCTACTCAGAGAGCACAATCTGAAAACCACAGAGCACTTGAAGGAGGAGCATAAACTGTCAGCGAGTTCCTCAGCACCCATTTGCCTCCCACTGGAAAGAGCTCTTAGAAACTACCTTCAGTAACTGCAAAAGTTTGGTCTCAGGTGCCGAAACAATACAAGACAGAGCAGAGTGAGGCAGATGCACAGCACTGCATCTTGGGAAAGAGCTGTGGAATGAACGCTAGCAGGACAGAGTTTTGTTTGGGAGGGTTGGACAGACCTCTGAAAATGCAAACAACTCCAGGCAAGTTCCTCAGCCCAGCAGCTAACAGTTCAGACTTTCACACTAGGATTCTCTCCCATCTTCCCCATGGATTTTAACAAAAGACCACAACATGTTCTTGGGGATGCTTCTGCCTGTGCCTCTGACTAGATGCTCTGTACCTGCCCAAGTCCTGGACTAGAGAGGTATCTTACAAATCCAGTGTCTCTCTCTATTCAGGGTCCCTGCATCACAGACAAACCTCTGTCCATCCTTATAGCAACTTACTGCTCTGCTCTACAATGTGATCTTCTTCAAATGCTCCACTGGCATTTGCCAGAAGCGCAACTTGATACGAAACCCCCAAGTGCCAGACAGCTCCTTCATCTCTCCAGGACAAATAAATCTTCATGATAAATCCATGATCTCCAATGTCACCTCTTATATATAGACAATCAAAGAAGCTAAAGCACAGCAAGTAGAAGTGTGAAGACAAGGCATATGAATCAGATTACACTTAACCTCTGGCTTATTGCTTTTGCCCATCAGAAATCGCTGGTTACATGTTTTAACCTCACTTGCTGATTCATGGTAGGGTTTATTTTCCTGTTTCTGTACTGTGCTGAACTCTTCCTCTCCCAGACACAGTAATTCTTATCCCTAGGAATATAGCTTTATTTTTGCTTGTCACTGAAATAAACCCAGCCCCAGGCAGGAGCTCACAGGCTCTGCACTGGCTCTGACAAGCTCACGTCGCAACGCCACACCGCACGGAACAGATGGGCACCTCACAGTGGAGGATTTAAACCAGGCTGGCTCCAGACAGCTTCCAAGGCAAAGGCCCATATCTCCACACACTCCAGGATACTGGCTCCACAAAGACAGAAAGAGAAGAGCAGCTACAGAGTCACCAGTGGGATTTCTGGCTTCAAACTGCGTACATTCTGCTACAGCTCAGTGCGCACCTGACAGGCCTCCTCACCCTGGGCAGCACCAACCAGAGACTGACATGTCACTCAGCAGGTGATTGCAAGATGCAATTCTGTCATCCCAGCAATGTCCCTTGTTTCAAGCTTGCAAGTAGGAATTGCTGCACGAGGTGATCTCAGGCTCTAAGCCTCACTAGGAGCGATGCTGCCTCAATAATACCCAAATCAGACCAGCAGCCCATCAAAGTGATTGTAAATATCCAACCCACTGCAGTACACCTTCAGAATGACTGGCTGTAAATCACTTTCCTCTAGTCTGAGGAAAGACAGCATTGGAAAATATGCAGAAGACAGCTAAAGCAAGAGAATAAAAGAGATTGCTCCTTTACCTGATGCTTTACTGGGACAATATACTTGGAGAAATTAAAAGTCAGGCTTGATGATGCTTTGAGCAACCTGATCAGTTGGAGGTCTCCCTGCTTACTTCAGGGAGGTTGGACTGGATGAACTCTAGAGGTCTCTTCCAACAGAATGCATTCTATGAGTCTGAGGTGGAAGTCCACAGAGACAGGAGGTGGAAGTCCACAGAGACAGGAGGTGGAAGTCCACAGAGACAGGAGGTGGAAGTCCACAGAGACAGGAGGTGGAAGTCCACAGAGACAGGAGGTGGAAGTAAGCAGCTCAGCAAAAGTAGCACCTGATTGAGCAGAGAGGTTAAGACTGCACCCAGCACTGGGAGGATGCAACACCTAGGACTGCTCCTGGGAACATGGTACATCTTGAGTCACCTCACTTCACTGGCAGCAGCAGCAGCATACACTGCCAGAAAAACCAAGGACTCCAATTATCAGATTCTGTTGTCAGGCTGTGCTCAAACTATTTGAAACCTGCTCATCTGTAAGCTCCCCTGTGGTACCTGCAGGAGCAGCAGGCAAACACGCCACAAGAAAGCAATCTTTAACAAGACATCCATCAACCACTTGTTCTCTCTTTCTGATTAACTTAAGAGATAGCATGCTTCATTTTTGTCCTTAATGAAACAGCACCTTCAGCTCCTAGGAGACTTTCCTACTGCTAGTACTGCACATTCTGGGAGCCTGCTCCACCACAGCTGAGCAGGCCCCAAGGCAAAAAACCACTCCTAGTTTGTTCAGCACTTTCCCACACCCCTTGTGTCCCCTATCTCAGTCTCATCAGCCCTGCGTGTGCTTTTGAACACACCTTCCTACAAGGAGCCATTGGCAGATCGCGTGACCAGAAGCTAACGCAACTCTTCCTACGTGGTGGTTTCATCTTGAAAACCTCCTAGCCTATATCTATCAAGTGGGTAGGAGAAGGACCTTTTATTCATCTTTTCCCCAGAGAAATGTTAGAACAACATTTGTGAAAGGTAAAGCATTAGGAGGCCTCAGAAAATCAACTGCCAAGACAGAAAGGGGATTCAGCTCGGTCCGCAGCGTGAGGCAGAAGAATGAAGTGCACAAGACACTTAGCATGGTGAGTTAAATATTCTCTGGCCTCTAAAAGTATAACCTTAAAGATCAGGATAGCTTGCAAGAGCAATGAAGTAAACAGGGATTTATAGCAGGTCGTACCACTCATACACCAACAGCTCATTTGGGAACCTTCCCAGTTTGTAAAGAGAAAGTGGATTCACAACCAGAAGCAGCACTGCCTCCAAATGCCTTGCCTGGCTTTGCAAAGCTGGATTTCAGGGACTTGCTCCCAAGACCTGAGTCTCAAGGGCAATGCTCTCAGAAACAATCACATAGGAGTCTATCTCAGGCTCCTAAAGGGGAAAATGGAAAGCAAGTTATGAGAGAATCAGTTTTCCAGGACAGTGCCTATTTTGGCACACCTCCCGCACAAGTACGCAATGCTGAGCAGGGAAAAGCAGGTCCTGTCCTCACTGATGCCCACACACACAAAGGCTATCTCATTAGTTTTTTGATTTGTATTTTGGTTTACTTGTACCCTGTCTCAGAGAGGCTGTAAATGTTCTACAGGAGATTGCTGATCCTGCAAAAAAACGTGCCAGAAACTTAAAGTCAGAAAGAAACCTTTCTGGAGATTTCTGTGGCAGAGCAACACCAATGTCTCCTCATACTGGCCCACAGCTGTGTCCCCTATTCCTTGCTTCCTCTTCAAAATGAGGGCAAATCTCCTCCTTCTTGATTTCTGGGTTGACGAACAGCTCAACATGAGCCTGCCGTGTGCACATGCAGCCCAGACAGCAACCCTGTGCTGGGCTGCATCAAGAGCAGTGTGGGCAGCAGGGCAAGGGAGGGGATTCTGCCCCTTTACTCTGCTCTCCTCAGACCCCACCTGCAGTACTGTGTGCAGTTCTGGAGCCCCCAACACAAGAAGGACATGGAACTGCTGGAGCGAGTCCAGAGCAGGGCCACGAAGATGCTCAGAGGGCTGCAGCAGCTCTGCTATGAGGACAGGCTGAGAGAGTTGGGGCTCTGCAGGCTGGAGAAGAGAAGGCTTCGAAGAGACCTTATAGTGGCTTTCCAGTATCTGAAGGGAGCCTACAGGAAGGCTGGGGAGGGACTATTGACAAGGTCTAGTAATGTCAGGACGAGGGGGAATGGGTTTAAACTGGAGGAGGGGAGATTTAGACTGGATGTTAGGAGGAAGTTCTTTACAGTGAGGGTGGTGAGACACTGGCACAGGTTGCCCAGGGAGGTTGTGGCTGCTTCCTCCCTGGAGGCGTTTAAAGCCAGGCTGGATGAGGCCTTGAGCAGCCTGCTCTAGTGAGAGGTGTCCCTGCCTATGGCAGGGGGTTGGAGCTGGATGATCCTTGAGGTCCCTTCCAACCTAAACCATTCTATGATTCTTCTCTTCTGGCCAGGAGTGTGTGATGCTCAGAGGCTTTCCACTAATATGCAGGCACCTGTCTGCAGTGCATTGTGCTGGGAACCAAAAAGAAGGCATCTCCAACACATGCACACAGACAGGACTCACAGCTGGTCTAACACTCTACAAACACTAATTGGATTTCTCCTGTCCCCAGATGGCAGGGGATCATTTGATCATTTGCTGGCTTCAAAAAATACTGCCTGACTAAAAAAAAAAAAAAAAAAAAAAAAAAAATCAGCATTCCCCCCCCAGTCTGTCCCCTCTTGAAGTGGTTCTCAGGCTGCTCTTTCCCAGCCTTGCCTTCAGTGGGAGGTAACAGCTGAAGGCCATTTGGTCATCCAGTGAGACTTGGACAGACTGCAGAGCTGGGCACAGAGAAACCAAATGAGGTTCAGCAAGGACAGGTGCAGAGTCCTGCACCTGGGGAGGAATAATGAACTGCACCATTACAGGCTAGGAGGTGATCTGCTGGAAAGCAGCCCTGTGGAGAGGGACCTGGGGGTCCTGGTGGCTAACAAGTTACCCATGGCACAGCAATGTGCCCTTGTGGCCAAGAAGGCAAAGGGGATCCTGGGGTGTATTATGAAAAGAGTGTCCAGCAGATCAAGAGAGGTTCTCTTCCCCCTCTACTCTGCCCTAGTGAGTACTGTGTTCAGCTTTGGGGTCCCCAGTTTAAGAAGGACAGGGATGTGCTGGAGAGAGTCCAGTGGAGGGCTATGAGGATGAGTAGGGGACTGGAGCACTGCCTTATAAGAGGCTGAGGGCTCTGGGGCTCTTCAGTCTGGAAGAGACTGAGAAGGGATTTAATAAATCTATAAATATCTGAGGGCTGGTCAGGGATAGGACAAGGAGCAATGGGTGCCCATTGCCAGTCTCTTCTAAAGGAAAGCATCTGCACAAAGGACATTTGGATTTGGTCCAGACCATCTCCTCTACTGAAAGACCCACAACAAATTCCACTCACAACCTAGCATTCCTTGGCCCCATCATTTCCAAGTTCAACACAGTAGAAAGCAAAATCAGCCACTCATTCTCCCCAGTAACCACAGCAGAGGCTGAGGAGGTTCCTTCAGCAGGAAGCAAGCCCTCCAAACTCCACATTCATGCATGCAGCAGTAGCAGCACAGCTCAGCCTCACCAAGGCAGATTCACTGGACTCTCTGCAGCCAGTAACTCTCCAACGGCTGCTCCTTAGCTAAAACAAATACCAAATGCAAGAACTTACATGGCTGAGAACTCGATCTTGAGCCAAGTCTGCAGACAGCAGCTGAAGCTGAACCAGAGAAGATTCCATGAGTCACATCAGCACGGCAGACCCTTCCTTCCACTTGAGACATTTGCATCAGGCCATTTAGCACAGGAACAAGAAAGCAGTAGTAGCAGGGAAGACCAATTTTGAACTAAGTCCTCCTTCCCCTCATGCTCAGGAGAGAGTATTCCAGGCTGAATAACCTGTCTCCCTGGCAGAGCACTGGCACTACAACTTATCTCCACGAAAGACAGGCTGCAATGACCAACCCTCGGGACAGTCCTGAGCTCTGCTACACCTGGGTTTAGTTTCCTGGCAAGAAACAAAGAGGTTTAATAACTCCCTCCACCCCATCAAACAATCTGCACCTGCAGTTCATGAAGAACAGGTGGAAAAGATTGGGCCTGAACAAAAGAGGAGGGGGGATGGAGGGAAAGACACAGACCATTTTTGGTAAGGCACCTCCTCCTTTTTGGAGCAAGAAGGCTTCCAGCCAGCAAACAGTAACTTCTCTATCCAGCCACCCTCTCCTTAACCCCTAGGGTCATCACAGTCCGAGTTTTGCCACCTGGGCAACACTTGCTGCCAAAGGCACCTCAGCAAAAGGACCAATACAGATCAAAGAAAAGAATTGAAAAAAAAAATAATAATTAAAAAAAAAAAATCACTTCCAGTAGAAAAATAATTTAATAAAGGGATGAGATTCAAGAAAATATCTGTATAGTAACAACATTTTAAGTAGAATGTCCACAAAAATATACATGTCTAATGTGATTGTACATAAGTTTTCTGACAGGTCCTGTTTTCAACTTGGTTCAGTCCACCTAGGTTTTCATCTAGGGAAAAAAAAACCCTTCCCTGCTGTCAGACTTTTTGGGCTATATCAGTTTGCACGACAGAATCATACAAGAAGTGCTTCCCAACTCATTTTAGGCTCATACAAATACACTTCAGAGTCAGTCACGGTCCGGAAGAGATCAGGTTATACCACATCATTAACAACTAAAAGGAGATACAAACAAAGCAAGCAGAAGTCAGCCACCCTAAGGGACACTGTCAGCAGAAACACATCACACTTAACACTGACACAGCTGGAAGGGGATGAAGATGGGCAAGACAGGGGGAAATCCTAGGAGGAGGACTCCCAGGAACTGTGGAAGTGCAAAAGGAGCAGAGAGGCCAGGGAAAAAGCACACACAGGACCAACACATTTCTAGAAACCGGACAACTTTGTAAGATAGAAAAAGCTAATTGCAGGAAGATGAGAAGGAATCAGTGGAGAATGTTTATTTCTTATTTTGTATCCAAATGCCTACTGAGCTGTAGAAATAACAGGTCTGTCCCAAAGAGCCCTTGCCAATGGTGCTAATTCAGCTAGATAGCTCCAAGACCGATCCACTTTGGAGGGGAGAGAAATCCGGTTACAGAAATTGAAGGATGCCAAAGTACAGTAGAAAAATAAAGAAAACATTCCACCAGCAGAGGACAGGAAGGAAAACACTCGAGAGGAGATGCAAAAAGAAGTGAGACCAGTTTTGTCAGGGGAAGGGAAAAGATATATGCTGCAACAAAACCAAATACAAACCAAAAAGTACTGAACAAAAAAAAACCAAAACAACCCAACCCACGGAAAGGAAACAGAACTAAAAGAAAATAAAAGGACACAACATTGCCCCAAAAGATTTTTCTGGTTTATAATCATTTTTTTTCCCCTCTGTACATAGACTATTGAAGCACACAAATATTTTGTGTAAAAAAAAATACTTTTAAATAAATTTTGCTCATTCTTGGGTTTGTTGGGGGTTATTTTTTTGTACATTCTGATATCCATACGTAAGAAGGTTTATGGCACCGTAACCAGGATCAAAAAAATCATCTAAGGGGAACAAAATAATTGCTCTCATCCTTCCTGAACCAAGCTGGCTGCTGTTGCACTATTAGACTCTAAAAATTATTATCTTCTTATTAGTGGGCAGCCAACTCTACAACTGAACACTCACAACAAACCCCAACTTATTATTGCACAAGAAGCCAGTGAAGGCATATGGCACAGAATGATCAAAGTCCCTTACTGTTAAAACCTTACACCCCAAAATAGAAAAATAGAACTGGAACATGAAACACACCAAATAAACTTTCCCTCCTCTTCCCCTCCCCCATAAAATCTTGTTTAGTTTGAGTCAGGAGTGTGAAAAAAGTGCCTTGCAGACTTTTCAAGCTGCTCTGATTTCCTCTGCATCGGTGAGCGTTAACTAGGTTATCTTTAGCAAAGCCTCTGCAGAACGAAGGCCCTTCTGTTTCAGGGAGTTCTGGCTGTTTGGATTTCATTTTCAACTTAGGTTTCTTCAGTCTATGAACCTGCACAGACTACTTAGCCACAAATTCTACGAGTAGCTGGAAAGGAGGGGAAAAATAAGCATTAAAAAAAAAAAAAAAAGAGAAAAAGAGGTCAATATTTCATCTTCTCCTTTTGATTTTAAAAAGTAGTCCTTTTCGCTCTGAATCCTCCCTGCTCTGCCAGTGTCTGGGAAGGAAATCGACAACAGCATCCCCAAACACAGCCAAAGTTCTTGAAGCTTTTAAAACCCTTTCCTTACAATAAAAAAAAAAGGAAAAAAAAAGGGATTTTATTCACAAAAGGTTGATCACAAAACCCTCCTTGACAGCTAAAAAAGGAAAACCCCACGACCCACCCATTGCTGCCCCAAATCAGCTTGAAGGACAGGATTAACCCTTTCCCGACCGTCTCTCGGCAGCTTCGCCGTCACACGACGGTCTCCACGCCAATCAGCTTTGGTGTGAGGATTCGTGGCGTGACGCCGTTGTTTAGATCTTCTTCGAACTCCAACAACTGCCCCATAAAGTTAAGGTTAGGGGAAATGATTGGTCGTTTGCCTTTCACAAATTTATAGGCATCTGTCATGGTCATGCGCGTGTGCTTCATTAAGTAC
This sequence comes from Tricholaema leucomelas, assembly GCA_013400475.1. Lineage (NCBI taxonomy): Eukaryota > Metazoa > Chordata > Aves > Piciformes > Lybiidae > Tricholaema lacrymosa > Tricholaema leucomelas. The sequence continues at coordinate 34,675 of WAAF01012091.1, forward strand.
GCGATAACTATGGTGGCAGAGCGGGACACGCCAGCCTGGCAGTGGATGAGGAGACCTTTCCCACACTGATGAGCTTCCTCTGGAAAGAAGACAGACAGAAGAAAGTAAGGCTTTTATCAGTCTCTAAATCACACACACACAAAATCAATACAATGAAGAGGATGGATGGTCACATGCAGAGAGCAGCGATCAATGGCACAATGTCCACCTGGCGACCGGTGGTGCCAAGTGGTGTTCCTCAGGGGTCAGTGCTGGGACCAGTGCTCTGTAACATCTTTGTCAGTGATATGGACAGAGGAATTGAGTGCACCCTCAGCAAGTCTGCAGATGACACCAAGCTGTGTGGCACAGTTGACTTGCTGGAGGGCAGGGATGGCATCCAGAGGGACCTGGACAGGCTGCAGAGGTGGGCCCAGGCCAACCTCATGACATTTAACAAGGCCAAGTGTAAGGTCCTGCACCTGGGTCGGCGCAATCCCAGGCACAGATACAGGCTGGGTGGGGAATGGCTGAGAGCAGCCCTGAGGAGAAGGACCTGGGGGTCTGGGTTGATGAAAAGCTCAACATGAGCTGACAGTGTGCACATGCAGCCCAGACAGCAACCCTGTGCTGGGCTGCATCAAGAGCAGTGTGGCCAGCAGGGCAAGGGAGGGGATTCTCCCCCTTTACTCTGCTCTCCTCAGACCCCACCTGGAGTACTGTGTGCAGTTCTGGAGCCCCCAACACAAGAAGGACATGGAACTGCTGGAGCGGGTCCAGAGGAGAGCCACGAAGATGCTCAGAGGGCTGCAGCAGCTCTGCTATGAGGACAGGCTGAGAGAGTTGGGGCTCTGCAGCCTGGAGAAGAGAAGGCTTCGAGGAGACCTTAGAGTGGCTTTCCAGTATCTGAAGGGAGCCTACAGGAAGGCTGGGGAGGGACTATTGACAAGGTCTGGTAATGTCAGGACGAGGGGGAATGGGTTTAAGCTGGAAGAGGGGAGATTTAGACTGGATGTTAGGAGGAAGTTCTTTACAGTGAGGGTGGTAAGACACTGGCACAGGTTGCCCAGGGAGGTTGTGGATGCTTCCTCCCTGGAGGCGTTTAAGGCCAGGCTGGATGAGGCCTTGAGCAGCCTGCTCTAGTGGGAGGTGTCCCTGCCTATGGCAGGGGGCTGGAGCTGGATGATCCTTGAGGTCCCTTCCAACCTAAACCATTCTATGACTCTAAGAGTAACAATGTAAAAGGCCTCTTTATTTGATTACAAGCACAGCAGTCTTTTCCCTTTCATAGAATCAGAGAATTGTTTTGGTTGGAAAAGACCTCTAAGACTATCAAGTCCAATCATCAACCTAATACCACCCTGGCCATTAAACTATGTCCAAGAAACACGTGGATGTGGCACTTAAGGACACCTCCAGGGATGGTGACTCCATAACAGAATTTCTTAGATTAGAAAACACCTTCAAGATCATTGAGTCCAATTATTAGTTTCATACTGACAAGTCCTTGACTAAACCAAATCCCTCAGCACAACATCTAATCACTACGGTTGGAAAGGACCACGAGGATCACCTCCCTAGGCAGTCTGTTCCAGTGCCTGACCACTTTTTCAGGACAGAATTTTCTCCTAATATCCAACCTAAACCTCCCCTGGCACAATTTCAGGCCATTACTTCTCACTCTATCACCTGATACTAGGTAGAAGAGAACAACCCCTGCCTTACTGCACTACCCTTTGATCTAGTTGTAGAGAGCAATGAGGTCTCCCCTCTTCCCCAGATTAAACAAACCCAGTTCCCTCAGCCTCTCCTCATAAGACTTTGTTCTTCAGACCCTTCACCAGCTTTGTTGCCCTTCTCTAGACACACTCCAGCACCTCAATGTCCTTCTTCTAGTGAAGGGCTTGAATACTGAGCCCTATATTCAAGGTGCAGCCTCACCAGTGCTGACTGCAGGGGCATGATCCCGTCTCTCTTCCTGCTGACCACACTGTTCCTGATCCAGGCCAACTCCTATCCTGTCACCCCTCCTTAAGGGTTTCAGAGTTACTGAATGTGACAGAGAGGGCATCAAGAATCCTCACATTCCCTTTTACCTCTCTTTTAGACAAACTGTTTATTGAGGGACATTTTTACACCGCTCCCTGCGTGCCACCAGGCACCAGTTACTTGGGAGGTCAAGGCCATGATGAAGCAGCTTGGATTCCATCTCCACACCTCTGACATAACACTGCTGCATTATACCAGCATCTCATCCTCCCTGCCTTCCAAAGCAGGACACCATCTTTACAAGAAAAAAGGCATTGTCAGATGCATTTGAACAACACATCTGTTTTAAGTCCTCTACTTTATTTACTCTGTTACTCTTGAAACGAGCTTCAACAGGGCACTCTGATGCAGTATCTCTGTGAAAGTGGGAGCTGGAGCAGGTTTATAACTCAGCAAGACTCAAGAGATGCTAGGAAACCTCAAACTGATCCAAGCTCTGTGTGTTTTGCCTTGGTCACCTTCAGTGGTGTGAAAAAGGCATTTGTCATCTCTTCTGGGGAAAAGGAGGCTGAGGGGAGAGATCTTATTGGTCTCTACAACTAACTGAAAGCAGGTTGCAGTGAGGTGGGTGTTGGCTTCTCCTTTCAGTAGTTATTTGGGAGAGGAAATGATCTCAAGTTGCACCAGCAGGAGGTTTAGACTGGATATGTTAGGAAAAAATTCTTTCCTGAAAGAACAGACTGCCCAGAGAAATGGAGTCACCATCCCTGAAGGTGTTAAAACACATAGGCAGGGCACATGGTTTAGTGGGCAGAGTGGTGATGGGATTTAATCTCAAAGAGGTCTGTTTCAACCTTAGTGACTCCATGATTCTGTCTCTTCACGATTTGAGCAAGGTACTGCATACTGCTGAAAGCTGCCCCTCCACAGCTTCCCTGCAAGCAGTGGATAAAGGACAAGGCAGGCAAGGAGGCACACAAAAGACACACACACCCCCTCAAATCTACACATTCACTTCCCACCAGGATATTTCACTTAGAGGGATCCAACCTGGAAGCAATTTAAGGATGACAGAGCCACTGGAACCACATGCTAATAGGACATGAAAAAGTCACTACCACACCATCCTCACCTCCCACAGCCTGCTTTTAAAACAGGAGATAAAACTTGGGAGATGTGACATTTTAATCTATTTCTTTTATTTTAATCTACAGGAGCATGAATTTAATTTGGGAGTTTGGGCATGAATCCAACCCCACCAAGAGTATGGTTCATCCTACCCCACATCCTCAACCTGTATTGTGAAAGCATAAATGAAACCAGCTTCCCTGTAGACACTTTTAGCCTGTTAGTATTTCCAAAAGCTGGACCTCTCTAGCTCATTTGGACACACTTTTCCAGGGAGTTTATGATGATTTCACTTCCTATGGCTTTAACCTTAGCTAAAGCTAGGTTTGGTTTTGGTTTTCTTCCAGGATATATTTAAAGAAACACAGGGCAATGATTGGCTATTTAAACACTTCCAAATCCTCTGAAATGCAATTTAAAGTTTACCCCAAGGAAGGGAAAGCTTTGACTAGTTAATTCCCCAGCTGCCTAAATTTGCTATGGAGAAACTACTCTCAATGGAGAAATATTTGTCTATTAAAGACAAACCCTCAAGCTGTAATTATTAAAAAGGGAAATAAAATAGAGTCTGAAATATTTTCTGAGCCGTTTCAGAGCAAGGCTATTTCCTCTGCCCTTGGTAAGGTTATAAGCCAAACACTATCTTTTAGTGGTTTGGAGAGCTCTAATCCCCCATTTCATTGGGATGCTGGGAGCAGAAATCTCCTTCCCCACTCCTAAAGAGCCTCAGCAGACCTCTGCAATTTCTCCACCTAAACTTAACCTTATTGCACCTCCCCATCTTCTGGAATTCAACATTTAAGGTTTCACTGAATTTCTTGATCCAGTTTTATGTCCCAGAGAACCAAAGGGAGGTTACCTCTCCCCCCCTGACCTCAGAGAGGGCTTCTCTTCACTCAAAAAGGGAAGTTCAACTTCCTGTGGACAAAGTAATCAGCAGTTTGGGGAGCTACTAGTAGAGCTGCAGTTGGCTTAGGAACACTAGACAAGGTCTGGGTTTAAGTAGACATCTTTTGGTTCTCCACACTGCAGAGGCGCTCACAGAAGCTGCTCTCATAGGTAAGACTCAAGCTTTAGTACAGCACCCTCATCTGAACTGTGGTGTAAGCAACCATTTGCCTGTTCCCCTTCACTGGAGCAGCAGCACCAGCACAGTGTCCCCCTGCCAGCCAAAATACAGCCAGGCCAGGCTGATGAGCAATCTGATTCAGAGCAGCCAGCTCGGGCTCACGCACACAGCAACAACAGATGGGCTCAGAAGAATATGCTGAGCTTTGACCTTCTTTTCTAGGACCAGGTTCCATGACTGGAGCCCAATCCTTGCTGAGCCTGAGAGCAACTCCACAGAGCTGGCACAAGACAGGTTGAGTTTCAGGAGCAGTGAACTCACATCTCAAAGGTCATATATATCAATAGTTTGAGGGCAGAGATCAAGGTAGCTTTGCATCCCACTGCAGCATAGGGTCAGTTAGGGACCTAAGCTGTAACACAGCACACAAGGACACCTCCTGGTGAAAGGCCTGGAACACAAACCCTATGAGGAGAGGCTAAGGGAGCTGGGGGTGTGCAGCCTAGAGGAGGCTCAGGGGGGACCTCATTGCTGTCTACAACTACCTGAAGGGAAGCTGTAGCCAGGTGGGGGTTGGTCTCTTCTCCCTGACAACCAGCAACAGAACAAGGGGACACAGTCTCACATTGTGCTGGGGGAGGTCTAGGCTGGATGTTAGGAGGAAGTTCTTCACAGAGAAAGTGATTGGCATTGGAATGGGCTGCCCAGGGAGGTGGTGGAGTCACCGTCCCTGGAGGTGTTGAAGAAAAGCCTGGATGCGGCACTGGTCTAGTTGACTGGGTAGGACTGGGTGCTAGGTTGGACTGGATGATCTTGGAGGTCTCTTCCAATCTGGTTGATTCTGATTCCTTTGACTAGTCCTTCACTATAGGGCTTGAAGTATGAGCAGAGATTAGCCCAGCCTCAGAAGAAGTAAATAAAGTTACATGGCAGTGGTTCCTCCCAGCGTATTTCACAGAACCTCTTAGGACATGTCCTTGTGCTGCAGAATCACAAGTGGACACTCACCATGCTGCAAAAGCTGTGACCACAAAGACATACAAAATAACAAATGAAAGTCTTCAAAAGATTCCAGGGCCACATACTGATGTCCTTACTGGCCAGCCTAGCTTAAAGAGGCCACCTGCTGTTAACCTAGATGACCAACCAGAGCTGAAGATACCCCTAGAATTGGTTGAGGGTTGTGCTGTTTGGATCGTAGCAAGGTGACATTGCTGGGTCATTTCTTTAGCAATCTCCTCAGCATGCTGCATGTCTGTGGTGATCTCTCTCACACAGCCTACAAGGTTTAGAGCCTTATTAATACAAGTTCTCATCACAACCCACTCATCCATGCATGCACTCTGAAGTTATAAATCTAATGGCAGAGCCAGTGAACTGTGAAGGTTTGTCAGTTTTCTCATGGAATTAAGTTAGGAAAGACTCAGCCACCATTAAGCACAGTTACTAGGAAAAGTTGGCCATAAAGCACTGTGGAAAGCAGGAACACAAATGCATCAAGAAGAAAGGCCTGACAAAAGTCTTCAGATTTCTGGGGTTCCCCAAAATTTGGAAGCTTGGAGGTAGGCATTGCTATCAGTGGATAAAAATTGTGCCCCCAGGTCACTCAACTACATAAGCCAGAGATGAGGAGGAGCAGAAACTTTGTTTTACTTTGTATTTCCTACTCTGTATTCAACTCATAGAATGGATTAGGTTGGAAGGGATCTCAAGGATTATCCAGCTCCAACCCCCTGCCATAGACAGGGACACCTCCCACTAGAGCAGGCTGCTCAAGGCCTCATCCAGCCTGGCCTCAAACGCCTCCAGGGAGGAAGCATCCACAACCTCCCTGGGCAACCTGTGCCAGTGTCTCACCACCCTCACTGTAAAGAACTTCCTCCTAACATCCAATCTAAATCTCCCCTCCTCCAGCTAAAACCCATTCCCCCTCGTCCTGACATTACCAGACACGAGGTGCTCAGCCTTTCTGACAACCCAAGAGCCAGTATGGCTTTCTGCAGCCTTTAGGGCAGCTATCGAAGCATAACAGCCACTCTAGACTCTTACAACAGGTAGAAAGACACAGGTGCATTTCCAGCCAAGGGTAATTACCAATGAACTCAAAAGCCTCTTCAAAATACTGCCTGAGATTCTGCTTGTTGCTGTCAGTGGCAGGGAGCCGCTTGTAGTTGAACATGCCTTTCTCGTAGTGGTAGAGGGGCAGGTGGGTGGTGACGTTGATGACGTAGCCTATGTTCATCCTCTGCATCTTCTCCAAGTCCTGAGCATCGTGCTCGTTTCCAAGGAAGAGGAAGGGCAGGATGGGGGTGAGCTCAGCGTTCTCGATGTCTGGCGTGGTGGGGATGGACTGAGGTAGCGTGGGGGGCACAGCGGACGCGCCGCCCCCTCCTCCCCCCTCTGGGCACTCCTGCAGCTGGAGGGAGTTATCGCAGAGGTTTTCATGGTTCTGCTTGAAACCGCTGAGTCCTCCTGGAAAAGAAAGGCCAAGCAGATGCTTTGGTTAGGGATCCTGAGGTGGGCGATGCTTTGGACCAACCCTTCTTTGGAGCACATGCTGAGGTCGCCAGGACTGGACCTGGCTCTAACGTCCCCACTACCACTGTCAGAGACCAATGCCGGGCATGGCAACCAACAGCAAGGGTGGCATGAACCAGCAGTGCACGCTAGTTTCCTCTCCACAAGGCTGATCATGCCAAAGAACAAGGTTGGAGGAAAGCACACCTCTGTGCAACATCAGTGTGCCAGAGCTGCCCCATCTATAAGACCACAGAAGGAGGAAAAATCATAGAATGGTTTAGGTTGGAAGGGACCTCAAGGATCATCCAGCTCCAACCCCCTGCCATAGGCAGGGACACCTCCCACTAGAGCAGGTTGCTCAAGGCCTCCCCC
>WAAF01012091.1:41866-98831 GCA_013400475.1 Tricholaema leucomelas
GCCAGGCTGGATGAGGCCTTGAGCAGCCTGCTCTAGTGGGAGGTGTCCCTGCCTATGGCAGGGGGTTGGAGCTGGATGATCCTTGAGGTCCCTTCCAACCTAAACCATTCTATGATTCATCCAGCCTGGCCTTAAACGCCTCCAGGGAGGAAGCATCCACAACCTCCCTGGGCAAGCCATTCCAGTGTCTTACCACCCTCACTGTTTACCACTCCTAAATCAGGAGGGTAAAGACAAAAGGCATTTTCCCAGGAAGGAAAACACCACCAAAACGATGAGCAGCACTAAAGCAAAGCCACGAACCAGCTGGCACAGCATTTTAGCTTTACCAGTCTACAGCAGGTTTGCCCACCAGGAGCATCCATGCAGGACATGCCCCCATCCAACGCCCCTGCGGAGGGGCGAGTGAGCTCATTGCTCTGCTCCAGGAAAGGGTTTGTACACATTTGAGCACTCCAACAAAAGAACACCTCTCCTTGTAACCTAACAGCCACTGAGGTGCTCACTTGTGTGGCAAACAGCTCTCCTTTTTCTGCCCCAGACGTCTAAAAATATCTAGCAAGTTACTTTTAGGCTATAAATATGGATTGGGAAATGTATCTGGGGGTGGGGGGGGAGGAGAAGAGAAGTCACTTTTTTCAGCTTGTGTGTCCCTTGGCTCTATTGCACATCTTGCTGGCTTTTTGAAGCAGCATTTTCCCCCTCCATTTTTTTTCCTCACAAGGGGGCAGTTCCACAGAAGTGGGGCCAGCAAACCAGACCTCCTTTCTACACCTCATTCAGCAATTACATCAGCCCCAAGCTCCCCACCTGCCTGGTTTCCATAGCGATTACACAAAGCACACAATGACATCAGCTGGCATGACATCAGCTCTTTGAGCACAAACAATACAAGAAGAACTACTTTGTGTAAGGCTTTTGGTAGGAGGCAGCAGCATTCCTGGGAGCCGCTGATGTAATGCTAACAGGTGGCTCCTCCAAAAGAAAAAAAGGCAGAAAGAGAGGAAAAATGCAACCATATATCCCCCCTGCTTCGACCACAAAAGCACATGGTGATGGTCTACCAAAAGCCTTGAAGTCGTGCGCCGCACTGAGCTGGGTCAGTGTTCAGACTCTGCTGTACTTTAATGCAAGCCAAAAGAAAACCACCAAAAAAAACCCACACCCAAACAAAAAACAGCCCAGGAGAAGGGAGAGCTACACTGAAGTTACTAGGAGCTACACTAGACAAAGTAAATACTGAATGTCACCGTCCCAATAGTGTGATTTAAATAACTAAATGAAGGAGGAAAATAAAAGGGAAAAAGTGGATTTGTTTGGGTTTTTTTTTCATGCTTTTACAGTTATCTAAGGGAAGGAAAAGTGTAAACCAAAGCAAAACACACTGCCACATGGGCTCTGGATCAGACATGGCAAAGGACTTTGATGCCTGTGCTTTGAGTGCTGAAACTCCAAATGTCCACATACCTGTACATGGGGTGGGACACACTCAGGGACAGGGATCAACAGCTCATGAAGTACAAAGTTTAGCACAAGCCACACAGACCAGGTTACAACCCTCTTCTTAACATCCAGACTTCTGTACTCCACACACTGCTACTAATTCACTTTCCTATAAATCCTTGAATTGCCATAAAATTCTGGAATTTCATGGCCTGAAATTGTGCCAGGGGAGGTTTAGGCTGGAGAGTAAGAAAAAAATTCTTTACTGAAAGAGCAGTCAGGCATTGGAACAGGCTGACCAGGGAAGGGTTCCAGAAACTAGTGGATCATAGAATCAGTCAGGGTTGGAAGGGACCACAAGGATCATCTAGTTCCAATCCCCCTGCCATGGGCAAGGACACCCTACCCTGGATCAGGCTGGCCACAGCCCTATCCAGCCTGGCCTTAAACACCTCCAGGAATGGGGCCTCAACCACCTCTCTGGGCAACCCATTCCAGGCTCTCACCACTCTCTTAGAATCATAGAATCAAGCAGGTTGGAAGAGACCTCTAAGATCATCCAATCCAACCTATCACTCAGCCCTGTCCAATCAACCAGACCATGGCACTAAGTGCCTCAGCCAGGCTTCTCTTGAACACCTCCAGGGACGGTGACTCACGTCCAGTCTCAATCTCCCCATCTCCAGCTTTGCTCCATTCCCCCTAGTCCTGTCACTCCCTGAGAGCCTAAAAAAAATCCCTCCCCAGCTTTTTGTGTAGGCCTCCTTCAGATACTGGAAGGCCACAAGGTGGTCACCTGGGAGCCTCCTCTTCTCCACCCTGAACAGCCCCAACTCTTTCAGTCTGTCCTCATAGCAGAGCTGTTCCAGGCCTCTGAGCATCCTCATGGCCCTTCTCTGGACATGCTCCAGCATCTCCACATCCCTCTTGGGACAGGGGCTCCAGAACTGGATGCAATACTCCAGGTGGGGTCTTAGCAGAGCTGAGTAGAGGGATTTCAAAACGCTTAATTCATTACTAGGCCATTATAAACAGGAGGATGTGGCACTCTGGGACATGTTTGATGGCCATGGTGGTCTTAGGTTGGACTCCATGATCTTAGAGCTCTTTTCCAACTGAAACAATTCTATGATTCTATGAAAAGGCAGAGTACTTCCCCTCCTTCAAAAGCACACTTGTGTTCAGCTGTTTGTTCCTGTCCTGTAAACAGCAGAAAGATTACCTTAAAGATCTCTACTTGTAAAGTTGTTACAACAGCGGAGCAGGATGGAAAAAAGAGCAAGAACAAAAACATGAGCTTGGCTGCCAGTTGCACCACCTGGCCTTGACAGAGTCTGAAAAGTCTTCTCAGCCCATTCAAGAAAACAAGACTATGGTACTCAGGCCAAAGATGTTTGAGGTCTCATCCAAACCAACAGCCTCAGCCCAGAGTCTGGATGTAAAGCTAAGCCCTAACTCACATTCCTGTCCTCCTGTACAGGGAAACAATCCATTCTGCTTCAATACTGCTCTTTAAACAGTAACTGGATCATGCTGAGATTCCCCCAAAAAAACCCTGACAAGTTACTTTACTGACTCCAAAGCCAACACTCATTTTCCACCTCTTCTGTTGCCTTCTGGGAGTAAGCAGCCATAGGTAGAGGCAGGACTCCACTGCTTCATCACTCAAGCACATACATACTGATGGTGTGGCAGACATCCTTCTGCCTAATCAGTCACCTTCAAAGACACATCAGAGCTGGAGAGCCTAGAGAAAGCTCTTTACTCACCATCTACATCCTCCTTGCAGAGCCTCTCCCTGCCCAGAAGTCACTGTTACCGACTTTTTCTCAGTGTGAGTTTTGGTCCACAGATGAGAACAGGGTGGGAAGGACAAGAGACCATTACCTTGCACAGAGCTCCTGTTGTCACTGCACACAAAAGAAGTCAAGAGGTGCAGAGCAATCACCACTACTCCAACAGGAGCATCAGGCCAAATGATAGGAAGACAACCCCCAATACACCACACGGAAGATGCCCAAATGGAGCACACGAACATACAGCAGCTTCATCCACGATTTCTTCCCTGACATCTATCAGTGAAGAGATCACTTTTACTGATGTCAGACCACATCTCCTCCCTCAGATGGGTGCTCATGGATTTAGAAGTCAGTTCAAGCAGCATGTAAAGTATCATAGCTGAGCAATCCTCAGAGCAAAGATACTTTTCTCAGTAATGTGTTATTTGAAGCATATCAACCTGACCTGGCTCAGATGTGAGCAAAGGGAGACTGGACACTCAGGAAGGATGCAGCAAGATGCAGTCACAAAAGGAAGCTGAACTCTAAAGTCATAGGAAGGAGCTTAGCTTGGATCTGCATTACCATACAAGTCATACAGGTCCCAAAACAGGATCCAGACACCTTAGGAACACTGTTCCTTTAATCCCTTCTTGACACACTCACCACATATCATCCTTGCTCCTAGGTAATTTAAATCACATTAATGCTTCCTCAGTGCTCCTGCATGCATAACTCTCAGGTTTTTCTACTGTTCAATAAGACCAATGCCCAAAAAAAGTCCAAGCAAAGCTCACTATGAGCAGTCAAAGAGGAATGAACTCTCCACATGGAAATGAATACAGCGTACAGGGTACTCAAGTGCATCTGTATTCATTTGTCAAGCAGTTGCCATTTCAGGAGTTAAAACCTTTGTGTAGCAGGACACAGGAGCATGACAGAAGAAGCTGTACCAGGAGAGGAGGCCAACACACAGCTACCACAAGTCTGGGCTAAGAGCTGATTCGTTAAACTCACCAAGAACAAAATACAGAATCACAGAATCATTTCAGTTGGAAAAGTCCCACCATCAACCTATGACCACCATGGCCATTCAACTATGTCCCAAATGCCATGTCCACACATTTCTTGAACACTGCCAGGGATGGCAACTCCACCACCTCCCTGGGCAACCTATTCCAATGCTTGACCGCTACATAGCGCTGCTACTGACAGCAACCCCAGATCACATGGAAGCTCAAGGCATTGATGCAGAGACTCCACTTGTGGTTGTAAGAAAAGCTGTTTTATGGTTAAGGCAGCTCAAGCACCTCCAAACTCAGGGCATCAGGGCACAAAGGAAGTGTTAGAAGGCACTAACAGGGAGCAGGGAAGAGAAGCACAACCTGGCAGAAGCCTCTCGCTAGCACAAAAATACACTGCATTTTAGAAGCAGCTTTTGAGCTCCTACTTGCAAAAAGCCTTGATCACATACAGGCAGGCTAAGCAGAGGGGCAGTAGAATATGGCCCCCAAGACAGACTGTTAGCATGCATAGCAACAGGCATCAGTAGTTTCAGCGACAGCCACAAAGCCTAGACTCAGCTCCATAGCCATCGTCAATGGCAACACACAATGCCAACAGCTTGATAAGCCATCAGTGTTCCCTTCTACAGAAGGTCATGATTGTAACCTGTCTCTTCCAGCTTCACACATACCACACAGGTTAACTCACCAAAGTACAGTGAAAAGCTTGAGCCACCTAGCAAATCTGATGTAGCTCAGGCAAGGATGTGGAAAAGATCCCAAGAGCTTTTGTGTACGTGGTACTCCCGAACAGCTGCCAGGCAGGCTCTCAGGGGAGCTGAAGCTACCCAAATCCAAATGAAGGCAGACATATTAGGATGCCCAGTACACAAGGGAATCCAAAGGATTCCTTCTGTACAGAAGTAAATCACAGAAGCAGGAACTTTTGCAGTAGGTGGCCTTGTCTGCTATCTAGTGGAACAGAACAGGAGACTGAGGGGTCTTGCTCACCACCAATGCAAAAGCCAGTGAGACTTTGCCAGGTATTGGTGTGTGACATCTTTCAGCACCCTGTCCTGATAGGATGTTAGAGTGACAACAGACCTTGGATTGTTTGAGACCTCAAAACTCTTAGGAGGTGTCAGAGCAGCATTGTACATGCTCCAGCTATTCACATTTGCTCAAGGTCTTCACAACCATCTGCCCATAAACATCTTGCTTAATGCTCTTCAATGAACCCTGTTGAGCAGCACCCATGCAGCAGCTGCACACAGATTTCCCAGCTCTACAGGCACCCAGGGCAATCACCTCTACTCCAACAGGAGCATCAGGCCAAATGATGGGAAGACAACCCCAAACACACCACACAGTAGATGCCCAAATGGAGCAGACAAACACACAGCAGCTTCATCCATGATTTCTTCCCTGACATCTATCAGCAAACAGGCCAGGTGAGCAGCTGGACAGAAGCCAGATCAGCTCTGAACAAATAAGAGACGACAAGCAGCATGGTGCTTGCATAAAAAAATCATGCCAAACATGGTGCCTGTCCTTTGCTATCAGGAGATGGCAAATAGGATGCAAAACAGGCACAGAAGGTATGGCAGGAACTAGGCAACCAGCTCTTACAAAGGACTATGACCTTAAACTAGAAACAATCAGTTGCAAAAAAAAAGAACAGCAAGGAAAGCAAACCCTACACATTTTACACAAGGGGAAGTTGCTTTTATTTAGTTTGGGGGTGGGTTGGTGTGTGTATTTGTTCAGGGTTTTGTTTGGTTGGTCTGAGTGATGGTTTTGGTTGGGTTATTTTTTGTGTGTATAGGGGTTTTTGTTTAAAGGTGAGATTCAGAATCAAAATACAAGGAGAACAGTAACACCTGCCATCCTTCTCTGTGTCTGCTTTGGCACCTCTTTCAACTGACACCGCAGCCCCAAGGCTGGGTGACTATAGGCAAACTAGGATGTGGGATTACAACACGTTCCAGTAAAGGGAGCCTGCAGGAAGGCTGGGGAGGGACTACTGACAAGGTCTAGTAATGTTAGGATGAGGGGGAATGGGTTTAAACTGGAAGAGGGGAGATTTAGACTGGATGTTAGGAGGAAGTTCTTTACAGTGAGGGTGGTGAGACACTGGCACAGGTTGCCCAGGGAGGTTGTGGCTGCTTCCTCCCTGGAGGGGTTTAAGGCCAGGCTGGATGAGGCCTTGAGCAACCTGCTCTAGTGGGAGGTGTCCCTGCCTATGGCAGGGGGTTGGAGCTGGATGATCCTTGAGGTCCCTTCCAACCTAAACCATTCTATGATTAAACTTGCAATACGCTTCCTATCTGGAAACAGGATCTTACCCCACAGTCAAGTGAGTAAGTGTCCTTGTTCCCTCTACAGGGAGAGCACTTACAGAGGCAGCTACCATGAAACACCCTCACCATAAAGCAATACCTTGGCATTGTTCTGAGCATGACAGGTACTGTGTGTTCCCACTATGATTACAAATAGGAGCATATTTTCAATCATGACAGGCTGCAGATGCAGGATCCACAGTCAGAGAGAACACATACCTGGAGTACTGTGTGCAGTTCTGGAGCCCNNGGCCAGGCTGGATGAGGCCTTGAGCAACCTGCTCTAGTGGGAGGTGTCCCTGCCTATGGCAGGGGGTTGGAGCTGGATGATCCTTGAGGTCCCTTCCAACCTAAACCATTCTATGATTCTATGATACGTAGTCCTGGGAAACAAACAGACCTTTTATACAGCTTTCAGAGCTGCCCAGGCAGATTTCTGGATCTGCTCATCCTTGATCACAATACCACAAAGCCATCTCAAAAAAAAAAAACCCAACCAAACAAAACCACACAACCAAAAAAAACATACAAACCAAACAAAACAGACATGCTCAACAAAAGCAGAAGTGAAGCACCAGCAGAGAAGATGTTCAGTCTGTAACTTCCCTTCCTCTTGAGCTGCCAGGCCTGAGAGGAGCAGGCAAGAGAATTTGGCAATACCAGGGTTCTGGCCACCTACAGCTTCACTCACTCAGGAATGAAATCAAGTTTTAAAGCACACACTTACCATGTTCTCTGTCAGTACCAACACAGCAAAACTGTGACTGCCTTTGAGGGTGCTGAAGGTTGAGAAGTTGCAGTGAACATTTGGGGTGCAGGGCAGAGAAAGCCTGACAATTGGTGCCTATCTGTTTAAGAGGACGCTTTCAATTTGTGCAAGTACAGCCTGTTCCTTTAAACCTGTGACCTCATTTATTTACATTACTGCAGAAAAGCACTGCCAGAAGCAACAGCTGATGACAGTCTCATGTATTTTTCCACTAAGACAACAATTAAACTGCTCCTGTGTTATTAATGAACAGATGACTTTGTGTCAAGTTAATTCAAACTGCAGGATGCCTCAAGGTTAAGCAAATGCAGTTCCAGCGTGTAAAAATAGAGACCAGGTACTGTCCAGATGCATTACCCACCCAGTGCTGTGCCCTCCTTTAGCCTGGTAAAAGGATCCAGGGCCTATAGCTACCCCTATGCCATGCCACCAGCAGTGCTCAGAGAGTGCAGGGTGGTATTGCCTTAATGCAAGCATTCAAGCTGCTCCTGTACTATGGGCAGGCCATGCTATAGACTGTAGCACTGTGCTGAAGTGAGATGCACTTACCCTTGAGCACCACAGTCCTTTATTTTCACTTTCTCCTCACTGTCACATGTTAGGATTGTTTAGCCTGGAGAAGAGAAGGCTAAGGGGAAACCTCGTTGCTCTCTACAACTCCCCAAGAGGAGGTTGTAGTGAGGTGGGGGTTGGTTTCTTCTCCCTACTATAGGTGACAGCACAAGAGGAAACAGCCTGAAATCATGCCTAGGGAGGTTTAGGTTGAAGATCAGGAAAAAAAATCTTGACTGAAAGTGTTCAGAGAGTGGAATAGGTTGCTTAGTTGGAGTCATGGTCCCTGGATGTGTTCAAGAAACATGTGGACGTGGCACTCTGGGACACGGTTTTACATTAGAGAAGATGATATCCAGCCTAAACCTTAGGAACAAGTTCCTTACCATGAAGGTGGTAGAGCACTGGAACAGGCTGCCCAGGGAGATGGCCGAGGCTCCATCCCTGGAGATATTCAAGGTCAGGCTTGACAAGGCTCAGAGCAATCTGATCTAATAGAGGATGTCTCTGCTCACTGCAGAGGGATTGGAGTAGGTGATCTTTGAAGGTCCTTTCCAACCCAAACCATTCTACAATTCTAAGGTTTAATGGCCATAGTGGTCTAAGGTTGGTGGTTGGACTCAATGATCTTAGAGGTCTTTTCCTTCCAAACCAATTCTGTGACTCCATATTGTTCCCCTTTGGCTCAGGCTGTAATCCCCACCAGCTTTAGAAGGTAGGTGTCATTGCTTTCCGTGTGCTGACCGTCATATAACAGGTTTGCAGGGGACTCAGAGCTGAGCTCATTTGGAGGCAGTGTCCTGCCCACAGGTCACATCTACATTAGGAGAGATTGTCATGAAAAGTGAACCAATGAGGTCCAGCACAGAGGTGCCAAGAGACACTGCTCCCATCTGACACAGGCATGCTGGTAGCAACAAATCCATCACAGCCTGCTTGCTTTGACCAAGGAAAAGAGCTGTGCAGGTTGAGGCAGAATTCAGCCAGTATAGGCCAAATCCACTCTCAGGAAATCAACAACCACCCAGATTATCTCTTCATTATTTGATAGGTTGGACTGGATGATCTTGGAGGTCTCTTCTAACCTGGCTGATTCTGTGATTTGTACCACTGACCAACACAGCCATGTCTGCTAAAGTTCATGGCTGTGCACAAAGAACCAAACAAAAAAACCCAGTACCTTATCTGCAACACAACCAGATAACAGAGTAAAAGCAGGAGTAAGGTACCTAACTCTCCATATTTCTTCTACCAGTACTCCCTTAGCCTCAGGGAGGGGTAGGTCTACCAAAGGCACTAGTACAGAGACCATGAAGACACCAAGGGTGCACATGACAAGCGTGGGAGCTAAAAGCAACTTGCAGTGGAACATCAACAATCACACTTTCCCACAGCTGTTGCTGGCACCATGTTAGCCATAGCAAAGACTGTTCACAGTGCACACTGCAGACCACTTTCCACCCTGTGATAGTGAAAGGAAGGGTGCTCAAACTACCTGATCAACAAGACTGCTCTGCTTGCTGTGGTGAAGAACTGTGCTTCCCACATCAAGAAGGTCATCATTCATCCACCAAGACAGATGTCTTTCTTCTCACCAGAGCCACTGCTGAGCAGTGCTCAGGACATGCCCTTACTGCTGTAGAAGGCTCAGTGTGGTTAAAAATATTGTATTTGGCCCACAGAGCAGGAAGCGGAGATGAGAAAGGCAACTCCCTTCTGCCAAATCGGGTGGAGACCCATGAGACCACACTCACCCAGGTGACGTTAGGAGTTGCTCCCTTCATTTTAAGGAAACTGTGGTTTGGTGTTTTTTTTTTTTGTTGGTTTTAAAACATTGGAAGGAGATTTATGTGAGGACAAGCCCACAACAGAGGAGAGTCCATCCTTCTGCTATACAGAGAGATCACAGTGACACCAGGATTGCTCTGTACATCACCATTCCTGCTGTTAATAGAGGGGAAATAAAAAGTATATCCTTTTAAATGTCCACATTAACCTCAACCACCCACACTGTCCCTGTTTTCCAAAATGGAAGGCCTAACAAAAGTATTCTTCTCAATTCAAGAGAGATGTTAAGATATTGGAATGTGTCCAGAGAAGGGTGGCAAAGCTGTTGAGAGGGGCCTGGAGCACAGCCCTGTGAGGAGAGGCTGAGGGAGCTGGGGGTGTGCAGCCTGCAGAAGAGGAGGCTCAGGGCAGACCTCATTGCTGTCTACAACTACCTGAAGGGAGGCTATAGCCAGGTGGGGTTGATCTCTTCTCCCAGGCAACCAGCAACAGAACAAGGGGACACAGTCTCAAGTTGTGCCAGGGGAGGTATAGGCTGGATGTTAGGAGGAAGTTGTTGGCAGAGAGAGTGATTGGCATTGGAATGGGCTGCCCAGGGAGGTGGTGGAGTCACCATCCCTGGAGGTGTTCAAGAAAAGCCTGGATGAGGCACTTAGTGCCATGGTTTAGTTGACTGGGTAGGGCTGGGTGCTAGGTTGGACTGGATGAGCTTGGAGGTCTCTTCCAACCTGGATGATTCTATGATTCTCCTCCTGCTTCAAACAAGTAGTCCTGTCTTCCTAGTCCTGCAAGGATATTTTTCACCTGTCCACAGGAGGTTCCAAAGACCCACTGCAGGGTTTATTTCCCTGTCGCTCACACCAACAGTCAGCATCAGCCTTGCTGCAAAAGATTAAGCTTTAAACAAACACAAAAAAGTAAAAGTAAACATAGTTCACAAAGAACAGCTTCCACCTCGATACACTCAATCTAATCTAGTTCCTCCTTCTAATTAAACTGCCAACAGCACTTAAAAAAAAAAAGGCACAGCCCTGCACTCTGGAGAACTTGCAAGGTCAGGTTTTTTCCATGTGGGAACTATCCCCAGAGGTCTGTTTGTACACAGTTCTGGGCTAGAGGAGTTACAAGCACATCCTTGACAACCACTCTGAGGTCCCTTTAGAAGTCAAGAGCGTGATGTGGGATAAAGCAGAAAGGTTTCCCCTCAGCAGGCATGCTTCTAATTTCATCTCCCAACAGCTCACGCCCCTGGCCACAGCACATCCTCTGCCCTGGCCTTTGCAGTCCCTGGTGTCATCTACTTCTGTACTTTGACTCCAAGCAGTGAGCAGCCAGCTGTCCCAGGGATACATCCTAACAGGGCAGGAGAGAGTCACTGACTGCCCCTTCCCTGACATGCAGAGATCTAGGCTCTGCCCAGCTCCACTCTCAGCTTCTCGTGTCCCACCATCACTTCCTCTCAAGCACACTGTCACCTCCAGTGCCTTCCATGTCTCAACATGACTTGCTTCTTTCCACCATCGGCTCTCACCCCTTCTCCTTTCTTCTTCTGATGACTATTAGGTCAACACAAGAAGGACATTAAACTGTTGGAGCAGGTCCAGAGGAGGCCACAAAGATGATCAGAGGGCTGGAGCACTTCCCCTATGAGGACAGGTTTGATCGTTGGGGCTGTTCAGCCTCAAGAAGAGAAGGCTCTGGTGAAATCTTACAGCAGCCTTCCAGTACCTGAACAAGGCCTACTAGAAAGCTGGGGAGGGAATTTTTATGAGGGCTCATAGTGATAGGACAAGAGGGAATGGCTTCAAGATGGAAGAGTGGAGAATTAGACTGGGTATTAAGAAGAAATTCTTTATAGTGAGGGTGGTGAGACACTGGCACAGGCTGCTCATGGAGGTGCCCCCTCCTTGGAGACATTCAAGGCCAGGCTGGATGAGACCTTGAGCGACCTGTTCTAGTGGAAGTTGTCCCTGTCCGTGGTGGGCAGGTTGGAACTAGATGACCTTCAAGGTCCCTTCCAACTCAAATCATGCTATGATTCTAATTAGTAACAGTTAGAAGGACATGGAACTGCTGGAGCAAGTCCAGAGGAGAGCCACGAAGACAATCAGAGGGCTGCAGCAGCTCTGCTATGAGGACAGGCTGAGAGAGTTGGGGCTCTTCAGCCTGGAGAAGAGAAGGNGCCTTGAGCAGCCTGCTCTAGTGGGAGGTGTCCCTGCCTATGGCAGGGGGTGGGAGCTGGATGATCCTTGAGGTCCCTTCCAACCTAAACCATTCTATGATTCTATAAGAACATAACTAGGAACAAGACAAGAAATCCCAGATCCCAAACGCACTGTGGTGACAATTCTGCAGCCACAGACGAGGCTTGGTCTTACCCTCTCTGGAGGGCAAGCATTTATAGCAGAAACTCAACACGAGACCCGTTACAACTCCTCACAGCAAAAGTATGCGCTCCCGGGGGGATGCAGGCTAACATGAAGCCCAATTAAATCATCACTGGAAATGTCAGCCTAAACCCTGAAGGAATACATGCTTCTACTGTGAAATGCTCCCACTGGAGAGCATATTAACAAAAAGGTCATCAAGAAATGCTACAGCTATGTACAAAGGAAGCAGGGGAAGTGGAGGGGGGGAGGGAACAGAAACTATTTTAATGCGATAAAGATAGCGGAAATAGTTTTATATTGACAGAGAGCCATGAGTGTTTGCAGAGACAGAGGTAGAGCAGACCAGACGTGTCTAAGACACCCAGGTTGGTTTTTAATCTATTACCAGTTCCATTCCTGATCATCACCCTGCACATCCCTCGAGCAACTGGCCTGGAGACCAACAGCATCAAGCAGTGTGATATTAACACAGAACAAGCACGATACAGAGAACATCCAAATGGGGAGAAGGTCCAAGTACAGTGTCAGGCATCTGTAACCCTGCATGTGTAGGAGTGGACACTTCTGTTCAGTTTCTATGTTTTAGTGAACACTGACATCTTCATGGTTCAGCCATCTATTTACTTCACCCTTTTAAGGGCAACCTCTTCACGACAGCTTCTTTCTAACAACAGAGCAGGCTACTTCATTTCTATTGAATGCTGAGCACAGGCTCTTTCCCAGTAAAACCACATCTCCACATCCAGAACACAAGCAACAGTTGCATTAATACAAAAGGAAAACTGGGTGCTGATACACCACACAAGTGTTTGAGAGTGCCATCCAACCCTGCTGGATTTAAACTCTTGAAGTGAAGAATATCTGTCCTTTTGGCTAGAAGTTCGTAACAATAACAACAAATTAAAATGGCAATAATAATATCTGGCTCTAATTTGACACCTATCAGCAAGGTGTTTTAAAAGCATACAAAGAAAACACAGAGGGGAAAAAACCCCCACAAAAAGGTGCTGCTGAAAATAAAAGCAGCAAACTCCATGGGGCAAACCAGCCTCACTCTGACCTAACTTTCAGGACCAGCCTTGCTGGAACTTAAATCTCAATTCTAATGCTCAGACAGGAAAAGCTAGACCTTAAAAACACCCAAGGAGCAAGAGAAAGCTGACCCCAGTTTGCAGCCCTATATTCTGGACTCAATGGAAGAGGAAAAAAAATATCCAAAAGACATTTACAGAATCCAGAGCTAAAAAGCAATCAAGCAAGGAATCTCTTCAGCAAGATCAAAACCAACTCAGAACTCCCTCTCTCTTCAGGTGAGTAAACACTAATGCTTCCCAGGAAGCATAAGCACTGTGTTATCTGTCCCTCAACAGATGTCACACTGCCTTGCGGGACTACCACCTATGAGTCCTAGATTAACCTTAAGTTAAACGACCAGATTAAGTGGTTTCGTACCTAAAAGACGTCAGCCAACTCCATGGAGCAAAAAAAGGCTTGTTCTTAGTTTCCATCAACTGAACAAACACATTCCCATCATCTCAGCAGAGACCAAGACAAATTAGAGCCCGTTATTACCCACACAGTACTGGCCAACTACTCTAAAACCAGATTTTGCTTTAAAACATTGCTCAACTGCTTACATAAGGCTTAATATCCTAATGAACTGGAGACAGCTAACTTGACTTATGGACAGGAGCTTGCAAGTTATCTTCTATTTTCTAAGTCTCTTTCAATTGTTGTTAAAAAACTCATGTGCAGACAAGGAGTAACATTTGTTCTTTTTATTACCTTTAATTAGAAACAGCTCTTCTCTCTTACAGGGAATCAAGCAGAATTAACCCAGGCAAGCTGTAGAAATTTTAAAGCTAGAAGATAGTAAATGAGTTGGAAATCAACATGTTCACATCACTTTATTACTATTACCTTAAGTTATTCATTCTAATTTCTTCCTTCGGAGGCATTGTCTTGGAAACAGAGTGATGCACACGGACAAAGCAGCATCTAACCCTAGTGGAGGCAGTGGCTCCCAAGTCCTGCCTATACACTGAGTATATGTCTGTCTATACACTGAATGATGTCCCCCCAAGCAGCAGGTGATGACAGATTTACAATCATCCTGACCATGCTAGCCCCAGACCCCTCCAGTGGGGACAGACTACTGCAGGGACACATGGGCTGGCTGCTCCTCAGCCAAGGGAGCTGTGGATGTAGTTGAGCTAGACAAGGCTAGTGCTGCCCCAGGCAGCAGTAATCACAGGCTCACTCTTTCAGGACAAGAGGTGGCACTCAGACCTACCTGCTCTCAGTTGCTCCCTGTAAACTTGCTGACTCGGGTCTCTCTGCACACACTCCCCTGGGACATGCTCTTTAGGGCCACCACTAAGAACAAGTGTCAGGAGCTCACAAGCTTGTGCCCCTCCTGGGTTCTGGCCTCTTCAGTGGGAATGGAGCTTTCTTTTAAGGAGGAGGTAATCTGCTCACCCAAGCAGAGGAACACGTGGAAATAAATCTCAAATTAGTAAAAGAACAAAAACTACCTAGAGGCAAAGCAGAGCCTACAGTTTATTATTCTTCAGAGAAGAGGGGAAGGAGGTGCTCCTAAGTCTCTCTGCAACACTCAGATGTGCTGTTTCAGGGCACCTCTATGGCAGCAGATGAACCTAGGTCAACCACACTTAATATTGATGGCAAGAGAGATGAGCTCAAAGTTCCAAAACATGTAAAGGACAGAAAAAAAAAAAACCAAACCCAGACAGATTAAAATTATTTGTCCAAGGCCTCAGATCAAGTCTCTTCTGTACATTTAGTCACAGAGCAAAAGTCACAAACCACTGCAGAGCCTTGGTCAGCGCTTCCCTGGCCCAAAGCCACCTCTCTACCTGCCACTGAATTACCCCTCTAGCCAGCTGACCCTCTTTCTGTACTACATTGGAAAGACTTCTCCTGTCTGCTTCCCTCTTCAAGCTCTAAAATGCTTCTCCACAATTCCAAAATCAGGCCAAAGACCACCTTCTGGAGTGACACGGGGTCCTGGGGAACCAATACCTTTCAGAACAGGTGAGGATACACCAAAATTAACCTCCAGTGAGCTGAGATGCTTCCAGACCTAAAGCTGCCTCAATCACAAAGCAAATAGTTTCCTGTACTAAAAAGTCACAAGACATTAACTACCTGAGGTGATCCCGCTTTGGCATGAGGGTTGGACTACCTCTGAAGGTCCCTTCCAACCTCTAATGTTAGGTGATTAAAACACCCCAACCCTACAGCTTCACTGACGAAGCTACTGGAACACAGAGCATTGGATCAGTCACCCCACAGACAGACCACAAGCACCGTGGGACTTTCCAGCTGCCGGAATAATCAGGCTGAATTCCACCATGTCTCCTTCTCACAGTAGTCCCCTGTTCTGTCTCCACACGGGGTGAGCCGAGGCACAGCACTGACTGGTGGCTGGATCCAAAGGCACTGGTACACCTTCATCTACCACGTCTCATGTAAGCTTACCACTATAACCATCAACAGTCACTGGACCAAGACCAGAAAGCACTTTTCTCCATCCTCCTCTCAAAAGGATTCTTTGCCCACTCAGACTTTTCGATGAGGAGGTGAAAGGTGACATCCAGAACTGTCACTCTTCTTTAAGCTCCAGCTTACCAAACACCTTTGTAATAACTGAGAACCTTGAAAAAAAAGGTTTGAGTTTTACAGTACAAAGGTGTTGAAAACAACAAAAACAATCCACTGAAGACAGATTCAGGTGAGTATCTAAAAACAAAGCTCCAGGCAAACAACAGCTCACGATAATTCAGGTCAGCCTTGTGATTTCTGTAGGCAGTGCTCTCTCATGCCCACCAGAGACTTCCCAAGAAGGCCAATGCACACACTCTTATCTTGCATTCAAAGGGACAATGCATTAGGTCATCTTCATAGACTACCATTATCTGCTTGTTTAAACAGCATGACTTCTGGCTGGGGCAAACATGCAAAACAGACAAACATTCAAAGGGTGTCCCTGTTGCTCCCATTTATGCCATTTCTTCACTTCAGAGTTACTTACCAAAAAAATGAAATTAGAAACAAATTCATTATAATGTGGCTTTCCACTGAGAGTGAAGAGGGAGAGTCATAACCTGTAAGTGGCTGATCCTCCACTTCAAATGCATCACAAAGCCAAGCACTAAAAACTTACGTGCTTCTAACCACGGTAAAAAAAAACTGGCTGCTGCTTTTGGAAGGATGTGCATTTGTTGACATCCAGAAGACACCACTCAAACCTCAAATACAAACCTCTTCTACCCTGAGCCTCTCTAAAAGGCTTAACAAAGAGCCAGAAAACACACCAGCAAAGTTTTACTGTATGTGTCTCACCTACAGCAACATGAGGGTAAAGGCAGCACATGAGGCATTCAGCTAATTTTAGCCCAAGGTCTGCCTACCAGGAACACTGGAAGGGATATCCCTCAGTTTAAACAGAACTGGATGCTTTACAAGCATCAGAGATACCTGCCTAATGCACCAGTTTTCTTAACTCTAAAGCTCAGTTTTCAAGGGTATGAGAAGCTAGAGAAAAAAGGGGGGCAATAAAAAAATCAAATCAATCACCTTCCTGTTTCTCTTCCCAAAACACCATCATTGCTCTCTTCCCCAACCAGAACTGTTAAATGTGACTGGCACTGTGCAAACCAGCACTCCAAGCCCAGGTGCCATCAACAAGTCCTAGTGCCAGGTTCTGCACTTTGGCCACAACCCCACGCAACACTATAGGCTGGGGACAGAGTGGCTGGAGAGCAGCCAGGAAGAAAGGGACCTGGAGGTACTGATCGACCCGTGACTGAACGTGAGCCAGCAGTGTGCCCAGGTGGCCAAGAAGGCCAATGGCACCCTGGCCTGTTTCAGGAATAGTGTGGCCAGTAAGAAGTCATTCTGAACCTTGTGCTCTGCACTGGTCAAGCCACACCTTGAGTACTGTGTCCAGTTCTGAGCCCCTCAATTTAAGAAAGATGTTGAGGTGCTTGAATGTGTCCAAAAAAGGGCACCAAGGCTGGTGAGGGGGCTGCAGCACAGCCTTACGAGGAGAGGCTGAAGGAGCTAGAGGTGTTCAGCCTGGAGAAGGGAAGGCTCAGAGGAGACCTTACTGCTCTCTTCAACTACCTGAAAGGAAGTTGTGGCCAGGTGGGGGTTGGTCTCTTCTCCCATACAATCAGTGACAGAATGAGAGGACACAGTCTGAAGCTGCACTAGGGCAAGTTTAGGCTGGATGTTGGGAAGAAGTTCTTCACGGAGTGATCGACCGTTCAAATGGGCTGCCCAGAGAGGTGAAGTCACCATCCTTGGAGGTGTTTAAAAGGAGGCTGGATGAGGGCATATAGTGCCACAGTTTAGTTAATTAGAGGGTATGAGGTGATAGGTTGGACTTGATGATCCTAGAGGTCTTTTCCAAACCTGCTTAATTCTGTGATCTGGGAAGATACGCCACACTTCGGGTTCCTGTTGAATACACAAAGTTTAGAGGTACACTACTCTGCAGAAGCATCCCCTCAAAGAATAGATAAGACTACGCTCTCTAACCACTCTGTTGCCCCAAAAAGCTGTAGAAACACACACAGCCAAATTTTCAAGTGTTATGACCAATACCTACTTGGTGGTTTTTCGTTGGTTTCTTTTTAAAGCTCCAACAGGAAGAGTCTGAAACTGAAGGTTAAATCTCAGCCCTAACAGAACATGCAGAAGTCTTTTCTCCCGCCAGTGACTGATAGGACAGATTTCCCCTGCAGCACAGAGGGAACACACTAAAATTTTAAACACATTGGAAGCCTCACATATATCACTTCCCACTTAAAAATACATATTTCCTAATTACAACCATGACCTAATAATTATTCAGTGGAGATCTCTGGTGGAAATAAGTGCCAGGCACGTGGTTTGTCGGTCAGCTGGATACGTAGACAATTGTGTTAAGTTTCACTCTCAGATACATTTGTGCAGTGTAATCCAATTAGGGCTTAAAGTAACAAACACTGATAAATTATAGAAATAAAACTAATCATAATTATAAATATATGTCCAAGAGATTATAACCAGGTCAGGTATTCCAAAGGCAGTTGATCACACAAACATGTGACAACATGGAACAGGTACTTATCCCTTTTATAGGTATCTCAGTCCCTTTGTAGCCATTTCAACTTCACTGATATGTGACTTCAGTGTGGTAAGAGATCTGAAGCTATTCTTAGACAGTGGCAGAAAGCATGAGGTGGTTTGCTGGCAGGTCTTACACTCGCTGCTGTAATGAGAGCAAGTCACTTCATTTATTTCCCTGTTAGTTGAGCAATGAAAAGACCGAAAGTCAAAGCATAAATAACCTGCTCAGATCAGGAACAAGAACAGAGAAGCAACTAGTTGTTATCACCACCAGCCAGCTCCTTCACATCTTCCTTGAAGCAGTCTGGCCATCAGTTTACACAGCACAGGGAGGAAAATTAAGGTATTATTTGCTAAATTACACTTTACACCTCTACTTTTGAATTTGCTGTTTTCATGCAGGCAAACACAGAAGCTTTTGAAAACACAAGAACCTGTGCAGGTTCAAAAGGTTTCCACTACTGGGGTTTGAAGGCAGAGGAGGAAGGGCAAGATGAAGACAATACCACTAGACACCGGCCAGAGAGAGGAAGACAACTCCTGCTGCGTTAAGAGCTGTTAAAATGCACCAGAACAGATGCTTCAGTTTTTACTTTCTGTAGATTTAACTTGGAAATGAGATACTCAACCTAAACATATAATCGTTGGTAAAATAATACTTTTCATCTGAATGCAAATTAGCTTCCCACTTCCTGTTTCTGGATACCAGTACCAAACTCAAGCAAACCCCACGACTACAGGACACTTTCATTATGAGCTGAGATGCTCAGGGAAGGCAGAGACGCTGCAGCGCTGGGTTTGCAAGAGGGGAAGGGGCACAGCTGCAAGAAAGAGGGCCAGGGCTACTGACAGCCAGCCCAGGGCTGCACTCACCACGCTCTCCCTCCTCAGATTCAGCAACAGCTTTGCTATTAGCCTGAAGTAGAAGGGACACTGGGCTTAGGCCACTGCTTTTCCCTCATTTGTTTCCCAATGCAAATAAAATCATAAAAAGCAAAGCCTTTAGGTTTCACCTAGCACAAAGCTGTGGAGAAACTGAGAATCATTTAGGCTGGAAAAGACCTAAGACCAAGCCTAACCTATTTTCTATGTGGTACGTGGACTAAGCAGCAGCTTCAGCCCTGACAGCTTAGGCTGCTAGAGGCCAAGCAGCAGCACTGTGAAACACATGATTTTCTTTTCTTTTTTAATTTAAATAGAGGATTTATGCCTGTCTCAAGCACTGTTGTGCCTTGTAAACAAAGAAAGAAGCAAATCTTTGCTTCCAAAGAGCTTAAATCAAAAATATGCAAATATTCCCTGTTAAAGGAAGCAGCAAAGAAAGACAGGGATAGGAAAGAAGGAATTACAGGTCTTAATATCCAACCACACCACAGCATAGAGAAAACCCCAATCTTCTCTTGTCACGTTGCTGGTTTACATATTGGTCAGCTATTTTAAATCAGGCCACCTCTTTTTAACTCGAGCCTAAGAGGGTGCCCCACACATAGGTTTATCTATAGATCACAGACCGGCCTTTGGAAACAGCACAAAGTCTCCCTGTCACTTAACACAGATCTGAGGTGCTAAAATCCAAATGTAGGGCCACGTTGCTACCCCAGCACACTGTAAGCCACAGCTGTAACTCAACCCTCTGCTTTGCCGATCGGATTCGCCCCACAACATGATACCGTGCCACAAAAACAGCAACGGGGCCACGGGCTGACAGGCAGCACCAAACATGGAGAAGGTGGCACCAGATCGGGGGGACGTAAACTTGGACAGCCAGGCTAGCAACCAGTGTTTGCAAACAACACGGGGGATCAGATGGGCCAGCAATAAAATTAGGACCGGGTTGCAGCGAGCAGGAGGAATCGCTCAAAATAACAGAGGCGAAGAGGGCTCCGCAGCTACCCCCTGCTTCATGGCAGTGCGTGAGCCCAGGAGCACACACACACACGCCAGCCCCGGCGCTGCTGCAGCGCGATGGAAACAACGCTCCCCGGCCAGTGAAACTAAATAACGTCTGCTTACAGCTCTGCTCCCGCACCTCAAGCTTAGCCATGGCCCCCTCGAACGCTGCTTCATCCTGTACTCGACTCCAAGTGACCCCAGTTCGAGCCCCACCCCAGAAGGGAAAGGAACTAAGGTGATGGGGCAGTTCCCCACTACAAACTTCCCCATGTGAGGCCCGCTTTGGTCCAGCTCATTACATTCAAAAAGCTAAGGATTTGGGCTTCCTCTGCCTCTTAGCATGCTTCCAGATCTGCTGGCTGAACAGTTTGGGGAGGGGATTTCTGCTAAGCAGATCTTTGAGACAGATGCTAACCTTTCTCAGTGGCTGAACACCAAATATAGCCCAAGCAATCCCACAAGCACTCTGTTAAACTGGGTGCAGCACACGCGGGACACAACCGGCATCGGAAGGTGAGGCAAGAGGCTGCCCACAACCGTCCCAGCTCCATCTCGGTCAGAATCTTACTTCAGGTACTGAAAAAATTGCCAGTCTAAGGTCCACAGAAGCTTTGGCAGTTTTAGGAAACAGGAAAAAAAACCTTCAGCATCCCACTTTTCTAAAGATAGGAAGGCTTCCAGACTACAACCACACATCTTGCTGCAAGGGCTGTACAACAGAGTAATTAACACCAGAGATGCAGGACTTCAGCAATAATCTCACTCTGCAAAGCACCTCCTCTCCTTCTTTTACAGGTGAAGGACACCACCATGACCTGAGAGACTCAATAAAAGCATACTGGAAACCTGTAGCAAGCATCAAAGCAAGTTTAGCATGGCCATACCCTTTCTGGGAGCAAGCAGAAAGTTCAGTGCAGTTTTAAGTTTCCACAAGATACAGCTCTTTTAGGAGCCTCAGCAATGAAGCTAAACACAGAAAGGGGATCAACTACCAACCCAGTCCATTCTTCTGCCATCTTGTAAGTTGTATAGGAAAATTAAGTTAATTAAGTATATACAGTATGAGCTAAGCAACAAATCCTTCCATAGCTTCTCAGTGTCATGGCCAGACTCTACCAGCCATGCCTCTGAATGGCATAGAGACAGTAGAAAAGGAAATTCAATCTAGAGAGCAACATTGTTATAGACAGGGACTAGGAAATTAAGAAAGTGAAGTCTTCTTGGATGCTGCCTTAATTGATAGGGCTTGTTTCCTCCCAAAGCATAAAGAGATAGAGCAAAGACCTCAATAAAACAGAAGTCCTCACAGGAAAATCATATAGATCTATTAGTATGCACACCATAAACACAACACTTCTGCATCACATTCTAGACAAAAGATCACCCTCTGTTCATTGTATTGACCCCATACCACCAAATAAAGGGTTGACTGCTCCTCAAGTTTTCCTGACTGGTCCATGATGCAATACCTCAGACCAAGTAGCCTCCCTTATCTTTCCTCCTCCCTGCTACTCTTCCACTGCCCAACTCCAGCACCTACAAGATCAGTTTTATATGGACTAAAATAACACTGCTAAGTAAAGGTCAGTCTGAGAAGCTAAAAGAGAAGCGTATCCTCCCAGACCTCTGCCCCTTGGGTTATAAATACTCAGAACAAGCACTGGGGGAAATTCTTTGTCTGCACAGACAGACACCAGGAAGCACATTTCCTTCTCCTTCCAGCTCCCACTCCCTCCAGTACAAAGGACAACAGTCAGAGAAAAGCAAGCATCTCCTTGCTATTGCCTACATGGATCGGTCTACAACAGACACTCACTCTGACATTGGTGACTTGAGGTATTTAGGCCGCCCTAGAGATAAACAGGCACTTTCAAAGTTGAGCCTAGAGCAAGGCTGGCACTGGAGTACAACCACTGCAAAGTGAACCATGAGACTGTGGGCAAAGAAGAAGATTACCTTTTAGGACTAGAGGTTCCTTGCCTTCTCGCTTGAGTGACTCTAACACTATGTGGAGTGGCTGGGAAGGCATCACTCTGCTTGGCTCATTGGTATTCTCATCATAAACTACAATTTCTTTGGAAAAGATTCTCTTGAAGGAGTCCTTGCCTTCACGACAGGAGATCAAGTCCAAGACCGTGATCTTGCCTTGCTGGAGCCTTCTCCGGCTGATCTTGTCAGAACAGTTAATGTGGACAGCCCCTTGAATGTGGCTCTTATTATACTCCATGAATGGCCTGCAGTCAATGATGACAGGCCCTTGGTTCTGTTGGTGGCTCTTACTGCATTTGGTCATCTTCTTCGCCAGATCATTGGGGTAAATGATTTTGATGCTAGCAAGTGGCTTGGTGGTGCCCGAGACAGGACTCCCCACTCCGCCCAGCGGGCTCAAGCTGCCAGCGTTCTCATTGTTGTTGACCATTTGGTTGGCAGGGCAGGTGGTGGAGGCTCCGGCGTTGGTGCTGCTGGTGCTCGCTTGAGTTTGGGTCTGAGTGTCCTTGTCGTATGTTGCCACAGTGCAGCAACTGGCACTGCTGCATCCACAACTCAGAGAGCGTGCAGAGCCGTTAGATGAGGGCATATACGTGAGATTAGCAGTCTTTAGGGACACGATAGCTGTGCTAAGCAGACTGGAGTGGCTCCCACTGGCAGAAGAGGCAGGTTCAAGATAATTAGAGTCTAAACAAAGGTTGAGATCCTGAGGTCTCACCGGCCTCGAAAGTGCCACTACTACCCTGTCGTCTAAAGGAGATGGAGGCATGAGGAGGCTGAGCACTAGCAAGTTATGAAGAACTCAAGATCACCCTGCAAAATAAAAAAGGGAGGGAAAATGAAATCACATAACCCTACAGATACAGTAACTCACTTCTCCAACACCCATTACCCACAGGTAACAACCTAACAAACCCTTTGGACCGTTATCAGATCACAGCAGCTCCCAAAAAACCTTTTCCAATCCCACAGCAAATACTTCAGCTATCTGCTTGTGCACACATGGCATGCTGGCTGCACGCAACTAGCCTGGACTGTGCAGCTACACCCAGGAGGAGGCATTTCTCTACATGCAGATGGTACTGAGCTATTCTGAAACCCCAGGCTGCGAGGCACGCAACTGATAATGACAGAGCACCAAGTTCTCTTGATCCCGTTGCTTACTGCAAGGGAAGCAGTCACTGAGCTGACTCTACTACTGGGAGGAGCACACAAGAGCTCAATGTGTCAGTGGCAATATGCAACTTTTCCAGCAAGCTGGAATAAAATTAGCTTGTGAATAAATTCTCCAAGACGGTTAGAAACTCAAACACGTAAAGTTAAGCAAAATTACCCAGGAGAAAACAGGAAAAAAAATAGGTTCTGGAGACCTTTTTTTTTTTCCTTTAAATAAAAGGTGTGTGCCTTATGCCTCCATCTCCCACTTCGGTTAATTCAGCCCCGATTAAGCTCCCAGGTCCAGAGGCCTGGAAAGGCTGCTGTTCTCCAGCAGCCCAGAGGAAGAAGTTCCCTCCTTCCCAACACATTCCACCGCTTTGAGAAATTGGGGTTCCCTCCGCCCCAGCCAAGGTCACAGCCTGCTCAAGCTCCGCTTGACGTTTACTAACGGAGAGCATACGGGATTAGAAGCTGCCTCTTTGCCCTCGGGAGGGATGAAGACAACACCACAACCTAAGAAAGCCTACACAATGCCTCCTCTTCCCCGGCAGTTCTAGGAACAGCCACGGCACTGACTAGGGAACACATCCCAGTAGCAACTTCAGCAACTCCACCAAAAGCGCTTACAGCACCGGTTCGGCTCCCCATCCAGCGGCGCAACGGGCCCGTTGATAAGAAGCACGCAGATGCCCCACACCGCATAGCAACACCTCCTCCCGGGGCGGCCCGGAGAACACCGTCAGCCCCCATCCCAGAAGTCACCGCTTTACAGAGCAAACCAGCGAACATCTCCGGAGCCAGGTAAGATGCTGCCACCTACTCGCCCGGGGGGCAGCGCAGGTCCCGCGCCCGGGCAGAGTAGCCCCAGAGGCGGCTCCTCACACAGGAGGTTTTGCAGCCCGTTTTTGTTTTCCCAAGCCTCCTCTCGCCCTTCCCGCCGTTTGGAAAAGGAGGATAAGTCCTGAACATCTTCGCCCGAAGCAACGAAAACCGAGAGGAATATCCCACCCAGCCTAGCCAGGGGCGAGAGGAACAGAAATAAAGAAGCACAAGGAAAGCGGGAAACTTAAGTTTTACCCCTGAGCGCAGAGAACCAGGGCTGCCGCCACAAGCGCGGCGGGCCGAGCCGACCGAAGAGAACCAAGCCAAGCCGAGGCAAGCCGGGCCGAGCCGGTACTCCCCGCCGCGGCAGCCTCAAGCGGGCTCCCGTTCTCCCCGCGTCCCGAACAACACCGCTCCGTTCCCCGCCTTCCCGCACTCACCGGCGCGGCGAGTCACGGCACGGTGCCTGGCGGCGATGGCCGCTGCGTCTCGCACCCGCTCCTGTTGCCGCCGTTGCTGCCCCGCCGCTGGCCGCTCGCCCGCCCCGCGCACCGCCCGCACCATCCTCGTTACTTTCTCTTTTCGCTACCGCGTAAATGTACGGCCGAGCGCGGGGCGGGGCGCGCGCCGGCGGGCCGCCCCCACACCGGCCAATAGCGCAGCGGCGGCGGGCGGCGGGGCGGGGCAAGAGGCGCGGCCATCCCGCGGGGCGCGGGGGCCGTGATGTCATCGGCAGCCAATCGGGAAGGCGCGGGGCCGGCACACGCCGCGGGGCCCGCAGCTGCTCCCCCGTTGACGAGGCGGAGGCGGGGAGGGGAGGGCGGGCTGCGCGAGCCAACTCTGCCTCCTCCCTTCCCCCTCCCACCCGCCGCACAGCGCCCCCTGCAGGACGGGGTTGAGCGCCTGGACGCCTGGGTAAGCAGCTGGTCCTGCCGAAACAAACGTCATCGAATCCGAGTGGTAGGCGTTGGAAGCGTCCTCCGGAGATCGTCTGGTCCATAGCCCCCTGTCAGAGCAGGTTCACCTAAAGCAGCTTGTACAGGAATATGTCCGTGCTGGTTTGGAATGACTTCAGGGATACAGATTCCACAACCTCTGTGGGCAGCCTGTGCCACTGCTCTGCACTCTCATGCTTCAATTGAGCTTCCTATGTTCAAGTTTCTGGGTAGTACTTCTTGTCTTGTCACTGGGCACCACTGAAAAAAGACTGGCCCCATCCTTCTGACGCCCAGCATTTCAGTATTTGTAAGCATTGACAAGATCCTCTCTCCGTCTTTTTAGGCTAAAAAGCCCCAAGTCCCTCTTCCTTCATTCAAGAGATGGTGGAGTCCTCTAATCCTCACTGCAGCCCTTTGCTGCACCTTTTCAAGCAGTTTCCTGTCCTTTCTGAACCAGGGAGCCCATAGTTAGTCCCCAGCCAGTCCTTCCAGCAGGAAAAGCCACAAACATCCCAGTAACTCCTGGCCTGACACCTCTTGGGCTACACCAATGTATGAGGAAGCTGCACCTCGGAGGAATATGCTGCCTCCCCATCACCACCAGCCCCCTCCACAAAATGCCTTTCAAAGTGTGGTTTCCTTAGGCAAAGCTGTCCATACAACCTGTGGCAAGACCACCAGTTATCCTCAAAGTAGGATTCTGTCTTCTGCTCCTGGAGTTTTGGGGCAGCAGGGTGCTTACTGCCAGCCCTCCCCAGTCACAACAAGCGGTTTGGTGATGTGTAAGCGGTGCCAGATGACGGAGGCTGCTTCTTAGATACTTTGCCAAACAATTTTCTTCATAACAAAAAGAAGACTGTACAAGATATTTTTGTGTAGAAAAACAGTAGCTTGCCTGCACAGCAGCTATAAAACATGGGGAGGGCAGAAGATCGCCTCCGTGCACAGCTCAAGAGCCTGCTGGGTCTGCAGGTCTCCACCTGCCTGACCTTAGTGTTAAAAATTGATCATAGAATTGTGGAATTCTTTTGCTGAAAGGGACCTCTAAAGGTCTTCTAGGCCAACCCCTCCTGCAATGAGAAGAGACATCTTCAACTACATCATGTTGCTCAGAGCTCCATCCAGCCTGACCCTGAATGTTTCCAGGGTCGGGCCATCTACCACTTCTTTAGACAGTGCTGGTGTTTCACCTCCTTCACTGTAAAACTTCTTTTCCTCTAGTCTAAACCTTTCCTCTTTTAGTCTAAAACCATTACCCCTTGTCTTGTTGCAGTAGGCCTGGATTAAAAAAATTGTCCCCATTTTTCTTACAGGGCCCCTTTCAGTATTGAAAAGTCACAGTAAGGTCTCCCTGGAGCCTTCTCCAGTTTGAGCAACTCCAACTCTCTCAGTCTTGTCCTGATAGGAGAAGTGTTCCAGTTGCTGAGAGGGATGGATCCAGTTGGCCCTTGCTGTGAAAATTCAGATCAAGTCCAGCTTCTGGCATAATGCCACTCCATCCTTGCCCAGCAGAGATCTTGAGCCTTCAGATTAAGCTGCACTTTCTCAGTGTGAAAGGAAACTAACAGAGGCTCAAGGACAAGATTTTAGGGACAAGTTACAGAACAATTATAAATCCCTATCATCCTTTCTGTTAAACCTTGACACGAGTGAAATATTGAGCTATCATCCTTGCTACAAGTGCAATACAAGGCAAAAGTCAGAAGCTGGTTTTCAGGCCATATGGATCAACTTGGCTTCAGATTTCTGCACCCTCTCTTTCCCCACTGCACAATCCATTTTCACAGTTCTCATCACTCAGTCCCCCAAGTCAAAGACAGGGGAAGCGGCATCACTGTAATGATGCACCCCACCATGTCCTCCTGATGGAAGGAGTGCTGGAGAGTTTCACCTGCAATCAGGAGTGCAAACACTTTGAGCTAGAGGAGGAAGGGTGAAGTATAGAGGAGACAAGGTGATGTGGGTATGATTAACACTGAATCTAAACTACTGTGGTTCTGGGGTGTAAGTGGATAATTCCTTTTTCAACTGAGATTTTCAAGCTGTGACTAACAATACAACTGCAGCTACTACAAAAAACAGTGTAAAATGCAGCAAGAGCAGCATTCAGCAACTCAGAGTAAAAAGAAATATCTCACAAAGACAGGTAGCAGGATTGCAAAAGTACTGAATGCTTGATTTTTTTTTTTGATCAATCGTTCTAACACAAACAGCAAGTCAGGTCTTTCTCCTCACAGTCATCCATTAAACAATCAGTTGCTTTTCCCTAAACGTTCCTCACAGGACTGTGACTCATCCAGCACAAACTCAGGCACTCGGTTTCCAGTGTTGCGGTACCACAGCAAGGCACCAATTCTCCTGCACGCTGGAGGGGAAAGGAGATCCAAGGGAAGGGTCTTGCGTACAACAGCTTAACCTTTAGCAATCTGATCCCACCGGGAGCAAAGCCTTTGAGTAAGTAAATCATGGAGTGGCTTCATCTTCACGCTGGCAAAGACGAGCATAGTCTAGAGGTATCACCTTCTGAAGGTTTCTGAAATGCAAGTCACTGTGATACTCAGCGGAAGGGCAAATCGGGCTTTAGAACACCTCTGTGCGATTGCCGCGTTAACATTGCCCTCTTCAGCAAGATGGCAAACAGATCAATGGAGACTAGCACTGGTCTCAGACTCCCTCTGTAAACATGGTTCCTTAAAGGTGCCAGCACAAGACACCAGGCAGTGATTTCATGCTCTGTATTCCTCTTTGTCCGTGGCTTGCTGAGCTGAGGTTGGTGTTGGGCTCACTGCCTGCGCTTACCTCAAAACTGTCCTTTCAAGTCACACTCAGGCTTGGGAAAGGAACTCTCCATGGGCTTGCAATCAATTCAATCCATGGGCTTGCAATCGATTCACTGCCTGAAATGTTTTTTCCAACCAGGGGAGCTGGAAATCATGTTTCTGCATTCAGGCATCTTCAGAACCCTAGACATGTCCTATAGCAAATGTTTGCTAGAAAGCCTTTGGAATCATTGATTTAGCTATCTTTTACTATCTGACCAGACTTCTCAGTCCTAACAAGTTGTGCCAAAGCTCAACATGAGCCGACAGTGTGCACGTGCAGCCCAGACAGCCAACCGTGTGCTGGGCTGCAGCAAGAGCAGTGTGGCCAGCAGGGCAAGGGAGGGGATTCTCCCCCTTTACTCTGCTCTCCTCAGACCCCACCTGGAGTACTGTGTGCAGTTCTGGAGCCCCCAACACAAGAAGGACATGGAACTGCTGGAGCAGGTCCAGAGGAGAGCCACAAAGATGCTCAGAGGGTTGCAGCAGCTCTGCTATGAGGACAGGCTGAGAGAGTTGGGGCTCTGCAGCCTGGAGAAGAGAAGGCTTCGAGGAGACCTTAGAGTGGCTTTGCAGTATCTGAAGGGAGCCTACAGGAAGGCTGGGGAGGGACTATTTACACGGTCTGGTAATGTCAGGATGAGGGGGAATGGGTTTAAGCTGGAGGAGGGGAGATTTAGACTGGATGTTAGGAGGAAGTTCTTTACAGTGAGGGTGGTGAGACACTGGAACAGGTTGCCCAGGGAGGTTGTGGATGCTTCCTCCCTGGAGGTGTTTAAGACCAGGCTGGATGAGGCCTTGAGCAACCTGCTCTAGTGAGAGGTGTCCCTGCCTATGGCAGGGGGTTGGAGCTGGCTGATCCTTGAGGTCCCTTCCAACCTAAACCATTCTATGATTCTATGATTCTAAATGTTTTGTGACTTGTTAATAGAGGAGCTCAGAAGAACCAAGCAGAGCTTACCTATGGTAAGCAGAGCTGCCTTCTGAAGAATACTCAGCCTTGCCAAGTTTTTTTACAGCACAAAGAGAGGCCAAATATACTTTTATCTCGAATTTGACTTAAGTTTATCTTTTTCTAAGAACGTTGACTACAAATTGCTATTTATCCCTGGTTTCAGAGGATTTCCTACAGACCTTTTACTGACTTCATCCTTTAATATATTTTATTAGCCTCTCACAGAAGATTGGCATTTTTCATGCTCTCAGAAACCAAATCCACTGTCATTTGTGTTTGTTTTTTTTTCTGGGCACATTCAATGAACAGCTTTCTAAACACATTTGCTTTCTGTAACTCCACACCCTTAAGAGGCATAAGTTATCTATCCATTAACAACTAAACTTCTGCTTTCTGAAAACCAGACAAGAATTGTACTATGAAAGCTGGCAGATCTTAGTTAAATTCCCACTTCCAGCAGTAGTGGCAATTTGGGATCGTGGCTTTCATTTTCCTCTAACGCTTCTGCCATCATGGTGCAGTTGCTCAGGTATTTGTAGAAAACCACCAGCAGAAAAAGAGAAATCATCTTGGAATTGAAGCAAATCCTCACAAACTCTCACAGTATACCAACTGCATAAAATCCAATCAGATCCGTTCGAGCTCACAAAAAGAGTAAAGATTGCTACAAACGCACACTGAATATTTAACAGGATGTGGAAATCATCAGAATTCTTGCCAGCAGCACAGACATCCCTTAAGTGTTCTCAAACTGGAGAGTCCCTTGTTACTGAAAGATTTCTTCCATGCCAACCATCCTTGTCTTCCACTCTACCATCAGGGACCTTTTCTCTTGGTTAGGATTTTATATAGATGCAGACACATGCACATATGCACATATATATAATTACCTTTGCCAACACAGCCATGAACAGCTCCAAGTCTAAGCAGAGAGGAAGGAAGGTCTGCTGCCCTTTTCCCCTGCTGCCCTTTTCCCCTGAGTATTCAAATCTCCAACATCCTCTGTGAAGAAAGGATTTGAAGGTCTGGTAATGTCAGGATGAGGGGTAATGGGTTTACGCTGGCAGAGGGGAGATTTAGACTGGATGTTAGGAGGAAGTTCTTTACAGTGAGGGTGGTGAGACACTGGCACAGGTTGCCCAGGGGGGTTGTGGATGCTTCCTCCCTGGAGGCATTTAAGGCCAGACTGGATGAGGCCTTGAGCAGCCTGCTCTAGTGGGAGGTGTCCCTGCCTATGGCAGGGGGTTGGAGCTGGATGATCCTTGAGGTCCCTTCCAACCTAAACCATTCTATGATTCTATGATTCTATGAAGGTTGGTATGAAGAGACTGTCTCTTTCTCTCTGCCATGACCACCGCATGCTCTGTGGACTGCAGAACCAAGCACTCCTGTGTCCACTGCTGTCAGAAGCCCCTCTCAGTAGAGGATTATTTTGATTTAAGGGGCAAGTCAGTGATTTGCCATTGGAATGGGCTGCCCAGGTTGGTTCTGGAGTCACCATCCCTGGAGGTGTTAAAGAAAAGCCTGGATGAGGCACTTAGTGCCATGGTCTACTTGACTGGCTAGAGCTAGGTGCTAGGTTGGACTGGATGATCTTGGAGGTCTCTTCCAACCTGACTGATTCAATGATTCTACGAAATATCAACCATAATAGGCAATAAATGACAGTTGCCTCTCTCTCTCCCCTGAGTCTGAGGTTCAAAGAGAGCAAATAAAGTTTCCAATTTTATCATCAGAAGTGGGAGGCAAGAGGTTGAAAGTCTTGCACAAAGCTACACAGTTGCTTACACCATGGAGCAGAAGACTGAGAAACCTGTGGAAAGCAAAGGTGCCAACCAACACAGTATTTAAATTGCAAACCAGTATCCTGCACTTCATCAGGATATGAACCAGCATGAACTGGCTAAAAGTAGATCTCCCTGGGGCCAAACTGTGCTTCTGTATGTTCACTACTTAACTTGGCCCAGCTGAGGTTTTTAACTGCTCTTTGATTCTTGATGGGTTTTAATGCACTGCATCACACCTTCATTTGTCCTCATTAGGAATGTCAGTTCACTACTCAGGCAAAGCTGAGAAACCACTTGATTTAGTTTGTTGGCCTTCTGCAAGGAAGGGATGCCCTGTTTTTCTTTCTGAAGTCTGTTCTCAAGGCCCCTTCCTCAGTAAAATACAAACTTCCCTCTCAACTGATTTTCTGACACAAGAGGAAACATAATCCCTGTTAGACAAACAGCTCATCTTCTAAAGGAGGGAGTAGGCTTAAACTGTACACAAAATGAGTTTATAAGAAAAATAAGATTCATTAGTAAACATGAATGGAATAGAATAGAATCAATCAGGTTGGAAGAGACCTCCAAGATCATCCAGTCCAACCTAGCACCCAGCCCTAGCCAGTCAACCAGACCATGGCACTAAGTGCCTCATCCAGGCTTTTCCTGAACACCCCCAGGGATGGTGACTCCACCACCTCCCTGGGCAGCCCATTCCAATGCCAATCACTCTCTCTGTGAAGAACTTCCTCCTAACATCCAGCCAATACTTCCCTCGGCACAACTTGAGGCTGTGTCCCCTTGTCCTGTTGCTGGTTGCCTGGGAGAAGAGACCAACCCCACCTGGCTACAACCTCCCTTCAGGTAGTTGTAGACAGCAATGAGGTCTGCCCTGAGCCTCTTCTTCTCCAGGCTCAACAACCCCAGCTCCCTCAGCCTCTCCTCATAGGGTTTGTGTTCCAGGCCCCTTACCAGCTTTGTTGCCCTTCTCTGGACATGTTCCAGCACCTCAACATCTCTCTTGAATTGAGGAGCCCAGAACTGGACACAGTACTCATGGTGTGGCCTGACCAATGTTGAGTACAGGGGCAGAATAACCTCCCTTGTCCTACTGGCCACACTGTTCCTGATCCAGGCCAGGATGCCATTGGCCCTCTTGGCCACCTGGGCACACTGCTGGCTCATCTTCAGCCTACTATACACTGCAAGACGTATCCTTCTACTCCTTCTTGTTTCCTGTGGCTTCCCAGTCAGGAAGCTGCTACAAAATGAACTAGGTGAGAAGTAAAAAGATGCCATAGCCATAGCAGTGTAAGTCCTTTCACTGCACAATCAGTAGCCTCTGTGGGTTACACAGCAGCAGACATGGGTGATGTCAGGCCTCCCTTCCCTGGGACATGCCGT
Source organism: Tricholaema leucomelas (assembly GCA_013400475.1). Classification (NCBI taxonomy): domain Eukaryota; kingdom Metazoa; phylum Chordata; class Aves; order Piciformes; family Lybiidae; genus Tricholaema lacrymosa; species Tricholaema leucomelas. Next base: position 73,815 of record WAAF01012091.1, read on the forward strand.
GGGGACATTTGGGCAAGGAGGTCACACCAGTGAGCAGCATCACTTTAAACAAAGCAACAACACAAGCAGACAGGCAGATGATGTCAACCCATATCTGTTGACCTCCATGCCTGCCCCAGTTCAGCTCTCAACTGCTGCCATGGGTCTGTGGTCACATCACTTGCAGATGTCATTGCCTTCCTGGTGCTTGGTAGCACCACGTGAAACAACCATGCAAGCCCCTTTAGCTGCTGCAGGTGGGGTGGGTTAGTTTGAGCTGCAGCTGAAGCAGGGGGCAAGCTAACCCAGGGCCAGCAGGCTCCTGAGCACTCCCTGACCCTTTTTCAGCTGTGCACTGGAAAGCAGTTCAACAACTTTAAGATGCAGTGCTCAAGTGAGAAGATGATGATCTGTGCTCACAGCCTTCTTTATGCAATTTCATTAAATAAATGCAGCCACAGACTGACATTTTAATTCCTCTACAGGATGTTCACACAGGGCTTCAAAACAAACATATTTCCACTTACCTGGCAGCATATGCCACCTTTAAAGCAACAGAGAAATGATTAAATAGGAGTTTGCTTCAGTAAAGTCAGGTAGTTTTTCAAACTTGCCTGGGTCCAGCTTGCTCATTTGTGTTTCAGCTTCTCCAACCATCCCTGTTTGCAGCCTGGCCAGAAAGCTCAGCAGGACAGACGATTCTAATCAATTTTTTTTCCCCCCACAGTGATTTTATTATGATTTCCTTGTTTAACCAGCAACTGTTTGGGTGAGTATGCAGTTACTGACCTCTCAAGGGTGCATACCACCAGGCACAGGAAGATTTGAGATGTTCTCCCCACCAGGAGCATTTCGACAGGAAGGGGCAGGCAGCACATCTGTGCCTCACAGGAGGGGGACACGAGTGTCAGGAGGGAAGGAGTGAGAGAGTGTGAAAAGAAAAAGGGAACTGCTATCTGAAGGTCTTTATTTATAGACTGTGCTCAGGCCAGACAGAGGCTTACTTCCTTTTCTTAGAGACTCAGTGAGATCCCTTGCTCTGTCTCTCCTTAGGAAAGCCAAAGTAGAAGATAGAAGTGGAAGAGGCCTCGAGCACAAGCCCTACTAGGAGAGGCTGAGGGAGCTGGGATTGTTTAGCCTGGAGAAGAGGAGGCTCAGGGGAGACCTTATGGCTGTCTACAACTACCTGAGGGGTGGTTGTAGCCAGGAGGAGGTTGCTTTCTTCTCTCAGGCGGCCAGCACCAGAATAAGAGGACACAGCCTCAAGCTACACCAGGGGAAATTTCAGCTTGAGGTGAGGAGAAAGTTCTTCAGTGAGAGAGTCATTGGCTACTGGAATGGGCTGCCCAGGGAGGTGGTGGAGTCGCCGTCCCTGGAGCTGTTCAAGGCAGGATTGGACGTGGCACTTGGTGCCATGGTCTAGCCTTGAGCTCTGTGGTAACAGGTTGGACTTGATGATCTATGAGGTCTCTTCCAACCTTGGTAATACTGTGAGACTGTGATACTTTTGATGGGGAGCAGGGCAAGAGGACTGGAGAAAGTCCATCTGGAGTCACTCCTGCAGCTCTGTTCAGCAGTTTCAGGTCATAAAGGCTAAGGCCCTTTTGGCTTCAAAAAGAAATCAGGGAAGGTGAATTATTCAAATCAGATGTATCGGAACATAAGTGCAGAGGAGCTGCTGCTCTGACCAGAACCGTGAGCCGAGACAGCTGCAGTGCTATTGACAGCCAGCTGGGCCAGCCGCTGCTCTCCACCGCATGCAAACCAACCTATCGATTCCGTGAGAGCAAGTGCTGCCTTTCTCTGCACTGGCACAAGGTCTCCTTCCCGCAGGCAAATATCTGATTGTCCTCTCCTGGCCGTCTGGGAACTGCAGATGGGCATGCAAAGGGTAGGTGAGGGCACGCCACAGCTGACACCGTGGGGCAGGGGGCTTCTGAGGGTCCTTCGAGGCCCTTGGCTGAGAGATGGTATAGGTGTGTTCCTGGGCAAACCTGAGTCTTGGTGCTTCTTTGCAAAGATGGATGAGGTCAAACCATTTCCTCCTCATACCAGGGAGTATGTCTGCTTCTGAAGGCCAGAAGTGGCAGCTCCTGCCTTTTCTGTGCTCTCTCTCCTCATTTTTCTTTCACTGGCTGATGTAGCAACTCCCTTCTGAGATGCAAGAGTGAGAATACTCTGTCTTGCACATTTCTGCCTCCACCCCCACAAACAAAAGGGGAAGCAGGACAGGAATATGACCTTTATGGCTTATCTGCACTTGGAAGTGTACCAGAACAGCTCTTCAGAGATGCTTGTTCCAACTGCTTGTTATAACTGCTTCAGCAGTGGCCTTGTACAGCCTCCCTTTAGGAAGGGCAGCTCCTGTCTTATGTGAGAAGGTTCTCATCTTCTAGATCAGGCTTCCACATCAGACTTTCCACCTAAACTACAGTTTTGGTCAGCTCAGCTGCAGACACCAGACAGGCTCTGAAGGTCGAGGTTGTGAAAAAGTGTGATGCTGCATGGCCACATAAAGCCCCATGAGACAGCAGATGTGTATCTAATGCAGAGCTGCGCTGTTACCAGCCTCCCTCACTGCCATGATCAACCTGACTACCAAGGGGCAAATCCCAGTCCAGATAACCAGCATTGTTAAGAATGAAGCAGTTTTTTGCCTGCCTCTCCTCTATTGCTGCTCCTTGTCCTGTGCTGGCTTGTGCACGTGTGCAGACATGTGGCATGGGGAGCTCACCCTGATGAGAAAGTAATCAGCAGAAGCGGCATGGATCTCCCTTCCTCTACCTCTCCTCCACCTGGTCAGTTCTTGAATTTGCACCAGCACTTAGGACAAAATAGCAGAAGGACAGCAGCAAAAAGCCAGAAAGGTGGGCAGCTGTGTCCCTTCTCAGGGCCACAAAGCAGAACTTCACCAGCAAAGCACTACCCATGTAGAGAAACCACTGTCTGCTCCTTTACTCAAAGGCCACCTGCACCAGGCTTTCTCAGGAGTGTGAGTGATGTGGCTCAGTTTCCCACTTAGCCAGAGAGAAGGACCTTGGCCTCTCAGCCCTCCTGCAAGCCCAGGGGAGATGGAGGACATACAGAGGCAGGCTGTGAGGTAAAGCCCATCAGTCAGCCATCAGCAATGCTGCACTTTGGTGTTTGCAGGTGTTTTGGATGGAAATAATTGAACCATCATAAATCCATCCAAACGTTTGTCCTGGGAGAACATCCTAACTAATTTGTGTACGGCAGAGGCATTGTATTGTAAGCTGCTGCTCGGTTAGACTAACATTCAGTGTCATTTTCCACCTCACCCATTTCCATCTGTATTAGGGCTGTCATTATCTCACCTCCAACGAGAATAGCATCAATATTCCTTGGCAGCAGACAGGGGAGGCTCTGTGCAGAGCCAGACGTGCAGCAGTTTAATGGATGTGCACACTTGCAAACCTGGACATTTTTGCTCGGTCAGACTAGATGGTTCAGCCCAAGCACCTCCCTCCTTTGGCATAGCCACCACCAGAAGGGAAGGAGAACAGGTCTGGCTGATGATGACTGGATGGGAACAGCTCCTGAACTACATGAACCCTCTCTCTGGACCAGAGACTCCTTTCTCAAAGTTCATCTTCAAGTGACTCCTCTCCTCCTGCCCAGGCTTATCCCCCTCCATGAGATAAATGGCCTCTTCCTCAGCTTGGTTACAGCAATCCTAAAATGGGAAGTGGAAATTTAGCAGGAAGAAAGAGCTGGGATCTTGTTGAGATCAACTCTATTTCTGTCATGTTGACTGAAATAGGCAATTGCCCCTGTTCTGCTTATGACTGCCACAGCACAAGTCACAGCTTGCTTTATGACCAGCGTGGGGCGAGCAGGTAGAGCAGAGACTCCTCCACACCCTGTTTCACAAATCCCATGCCTCCTACCACAGTCAAGCAACCAGCAGTCATCCCTGTGCAGCCAAAGTCAGTCACTAGAGAAAGTGGAATTCATTTCAATGAGCTCAAAATTTTCTTCTCATTAGCCAATGAGCAAAGTGTTCTGGGCCACTGGACAAGATTGTCTCCCTCCTCCTCTGAGTCCCTGAGGCAGTGAGCAATAACTACTCCCACCATCTTCCTTAGGCTGATAGAACAAACCAGTTTAACTGCAAGGGTGCTTCCCTTGGCAGTCTGTTGTACCAAAGGCCAGTGAGCCCCACGTGGGTCTATACAGCTTCCATTGAAGAGATTTTTTTCCCTTTGAAAGGGATGATTGTTTCATCAAAGCAACTCCTGCCTCCACAAAGCCTCCCTCCCACCAGAAAACCACTCCTTGCTTGCTCCTACTCTCACAGCTGCCAGCTGTGTCCCACAACACACCTGAAATCCCCTTAATTTTACTCCATCCACCAAGATGCCAGGGGCTGCCAGGACTTTCCAGAATGGGTGCAAGAAGCCAAACTTTTGCTCAACCCTGCAGGGCAGGTGAGCCAGTTGGGGGTCACCAGCATGCAAGTTCTTGGTGCCAAGTTCTTTACTCTGGAGGTCACCACTGCTTTTATCTTGGCACAGTGCACTGAGCCTCTGAAAAGGACACTGTTCCAAGGGGAAGAGCATGTTCTTTCACTGTGGTTTAAGTGTCCTCTCTACCTTTGTGAGGTGAATATATTAAAGCCACTGGGAGATGAGGGAAGGACACTGAGGATTAAAAATGGTAAGAGAAAACTACAGATCAATTTGGCTGCAACCAGGTGAGCCTGTCTCTGTGGTTCCTGCTTGTGACCTCACTTTCAACAGGCAGACTACAACACCACCACATAAATGAGCAACAGAGCAGTGGGACAGTAAAATTCACTACTCAGTGTAATCAGTGCTTGAAAGTGATAAAAAAAATAAGGCAAACCTTGCTCAGCTGGCTTGTGATTGAGGGACTTCCTAAGGGACTTCTACCACTCTCAGCAGAAGGAAAATAACATGATGTAACCAAAGGAGAAAAGGAAGCTGGCTGCCTCATGCCCATTTGTGAGCCCACAGCAAGCAGCATTTGGCTGTAGAGATCTTTGCAGAAGGCTTATTCTTGCTTAGAAGGTAGCTTGCCCACACTTGGGTTGGGCCTGCTGCTCTTTGCAGGAGATCACAGCACCCTTCTGGTATACATCAAGGTACACAAAATAAACCCAAGTTTATTTAAGGTCAGTATTAATGTCCCAGGCACTTCTTACAACTTCTGTTTTCCCACGCTGATGGTCCCATAGCTGACAGATTGTGAAACCATCGTCTAGGGACTCACACAAGAGATGTCAGCAGTGAAGATTATACACTGTGGGCTTGCTTTCCCAGCCCACTGAGGATTATCACCACATCTACCATCTACTTAGATACCTCCTTGAGAGATTAATTTGTTGGTTGGACCAATAATCATTTTTCCCCCTGCTACCCGCTGAAAGCAACTTGGCATGCAGTCAACAGCTGAGCACTCCTTTTTCTTACTCTAGTTCAATTCCTGTAGGTCTTCTGACCTCTAATGAGCTCCTTCTGTCTTTGTAAGTATCCTGTTCTCACTAGACAGCCAGATGGCTGCTTCTGAGCTGGTGATAACGTGCCCATCAGCAAGCAGTGTCCCTGGCTCCAGATCCCAGGAGCACTTAGCCTTCCAGCAGGCACAATGTCTTGGAAAGGCTTCTCTTAGTAAGATGTTTATGCCACAATTCCAGGTTATAGAATCTTACAATTGTTTCAGTTGGAAAAGCTCTCTAAGATCATCAAGTCCAACCATCAACCTAAGACCACCATGGCCATTAAACCATGTTCTGAAGTGCCATGTCCACATGCTTCCTGAGCACCTCCAGGAACGGTGACTCCACCACCTCCCTGGGCAACCTGTTCCAACGTGGGTCTGCTCTACCTGTGATAGTCTCTCAAGAAGCACAGCTGTAGCTTCAGTATCTGATGATGGGTTTTGTACAGCTTGGGCCTTGATTCTCTGTTCATCAGCAAACTGCAGGTATTAGGAACTGGATGGGCAAGCTTTAATCCCAACCCCATTTGCTTTCCCAAAAGCAGCACCTGAACAGGTGGTCCATGTAGTATTCAGGGAGGCCTGAGACAGGCTGTGGCTACTACAAAGCTTGTTAGCATGCAATGCTATGTTGCTCCATCACTCCACCATGGTGGCCTTTTGCAGGTGATCTCTGTCATGAGTCATCCTTTGACATCTAGTTGCAAAGAATCACTATAGTTGAAAACAGTGGTAGTGCCAGGCCTCCACAGATATGTGTTGTCCATGCCACCCACATGGCAGCAACCACACCAACCCCCAGGCTGGCTTCCTTCCTCACCACTTAAGAGCAGTTTAGAGTGAGCTCATGTTAATGGATCTCATACACCCTCAAAGCACTGTCAGCATATTGACCAGTCCTCCACGCTACCTGCATGAGACAAGGAAAAGAGCCACACACATGGTGCCATACTCCACAAGTAGTCCCACAGTCTCTAGAGTACCTGAGGGAGAAGATCCTGTCCAAACAGGTATCATTGGTGGCTTAGAGATCCTAGGTGACTTAAAATCAGACTGCTTATGACATAAAATGGGGATAAGCAGTTCCAGAAGGAAGAATCCAGGGCAGGTGTCTTTCAGTCCCAAGATCAAACCAGTAAGAGAGTGCCAGGACTTGCATCAGAATTTTAGTTCTGTTTGAACTCTGTCAGCAGCAACACACTAAGGCTGGTGACATAAACAAAACCTGACTGGTTTTCACCACTGATTCCAAATCCTGCTCTTCTTCCTAAAGGGCTGCTCCATTTTGCTTGGAGAACCTTGCTGCCCCTCCACACCCCATATTTTTTTTTCCCCAGAATGAAGCCATTAATTGCAGAGATCTAATAATAAAGATGCAGTAACTTGCAGAATTCCATATGTCATATATGAGGTGGTGACTCAGACTTAAAGTGTTGTGGAAGCCAATGTCAGTGGTTGCAACCTAGCAGGAGAGAAAGGTTTTGATAGCAAAGGAAAGTAGAACAATCACCTGTACACTAGGACAGAGCATTGTGCAAACATCACACAATCTACAACCACCTGAAGGGAGGCTGTAGCCAGGTGGGGTTGGTCTCTTCTCTCAGACAACCAGCAACAGAGCAAGGGGACACAGCCTCAAGTTGTGCCAGGGGAGGTCTAGGCTGGATGTTAGGAGGAAGTTGTCGGCAGAGAGAGTGATTGGCATTGGAATGGGCTGCCCAGGGAGGTGGTGGAGTCACCGTCCCTGGAGGTGTTCAAGAAAAGCCTGGATGGGGCACTTAGTGCCATGGTCCAGTTGAGTGGGCAAGGCCATGGTCTAGTTGTTTGGATAGGGCTGGATGCTAGGTTGGACTGGATGATCTTGGACATCTCTTCCAATGTGGTTGATTCTATGATGCTATGAATCACAGAATGTTAGGGGTTGGAAGGGACTTGCCAAAATAGGACCTAGGGCAGGCCACACAAGAACACAGTTTCCAGAGAAAGAGACTCCACAACTTCTCTGGTCCAGTGCTCTGTCACCCCCAGAGTAAAGTTTCTCCTCATGTTGAGGTGGAACTTCCTGTATTCCAGTTTATTCCAGATGTTCCTTGTCCTGTTACTGGGCACCACTACCACCGAGCTGTGACAATCACTTGTGCTGCATCAGGCAAATCAAGCAGATTTCCCCCAAAATGATAAGGACTTTTATCTAGCTGAGTTAATTTCCTATTAATCTGATTAAAGTAGTTCTCAAATATCACTAATCCCATCTGGCCAACAAAGAAGTCAGATACAGCAATACTAAATACTGTCACTCTGGTCACCCTCTGGCTCTGCTCTGACTCCTATCAAGGGATTTGTGCTAGTTTGAGCCTAGCTAGAATGTTTTGGTGCAAGGAACGAGATTACAGACTGTGAAATGAAAACAAGAGTGATGTCTACTTCCCTCATAGGCTTGCTAAGATGTATAAAAATACAAGTCAAAACATAAAGTCACTTCACCTGCTGGGGAGCTCTGGGCTGCTGGCTGAACTGCATCTCACTCTCTATCCTCACCCCCCATTTTCTTTGGCTGATCCACTTTGCTTCTTAACGTCCGTGGCCAAACCTCCATTCTGCCTTGGGACTGGGGTAAGGTTGAGAGGGGTAGGGGAAAGGTGAAGGGGTGGTTGTGAGCTCCTCCTGGGGACTCAGGTTTCTGGGAGGGCTGTTGTGTTTCTGTATTACCTTTTTACCTTGTATATTTCTATCTATAACTGTATATACTGTAAATATCTGCTTGTATATTCTGCTAGCTGTAAATACATAATTATTGCTGTCTACAGCTACCTGAGGGGTGGTGGTAGCCAGGAGGAGGTTCCTCTCTTCTCTCAGGCAGCCAGCACCAGAACAAGAAGACACAGCCTCAAGCTACGCCAGGGGAGATTTAGGCTTGAGGTGAGGAGAAAGTTCTTCAGTGAGAGAGTCATTGGCTACTGGAATGGGCTGCCCAGGGAGGTGGTGGAGTTGCCGTCCCTGGAGCTGTTCAAGGCAGGATTGGACGTGGCACTTGGTGCCATGGTCTAGCCTTGAGCTCTGTGGTAACAGGTTGGACTTGATGATCTATGAGGTCTCTTCCAACCTTGGTGATACTGTGAGACTGTGATAAGCTTCATTCATATTTCCAGAGCTGGCTGAGTCTAGTCTGGGTGATTACTAAAGTGGGAGGGGGCAGGGAACACCCAAACCACCACAGGATTTTAATTCAGGATTTTAGCCCTTTTCCTTTCTAGGCATCCATGCCATCCTGATGAGGCACCCAAACCACCCAGAGGAGGCATCTGACCATCACTGCCTAAATTAGACACCACCCCCGGTTCACTCCAGCGCTCTGAGTCACCTCCCTGTCCGCCGCTTATCGCAGGAGATCTAAGAGGAGATGCCAAAGCCAACTGTGAGAGTAATCACTCATGGGTTTAATCGAAGGAGGGTAAAAATAAAAAGTGATGATAGAATGAAGTGAAAGATTCTTTCTTACTGAGTGTTAATTAAGTCATGGACACATGGCCCCTGTGGGAGCTGCCAGTAGATTATGGTCTTCAGGTGGGGCAACAGATGCGGGTCTGCTGACCCTGTGGCCATTGCAGGATTAACGTTCAGCAAGGAGCCATTCCTGCACTCTTTTTACCTCTTGCCACCTTCCCCGATCCCTTTTGACTCTTCCCAAAGAAAGGATTACATTCTGTATCTGCTGGAAGATGTATGTAGTTTCTTCCTTTCTTTTTTTTTTTTCCTTTCAGTAAAGAAATTTTTCTTAATATCCAACCTAAAACTCCCCTGACAGTTTCAGGCCATTTCCTCTCTTTCTATCAACTGATACTAGGGAGAAGGAACCAACCCCTACCTCACTACAGCCTCCTTTCAGAGAGTTGTAGAGAGCAGTGAAGTCTCCCCTCAGCCTGATCCTCTTTAGACTAAATGAATAGAATAGAATAGAATAGAATCAACCAGGTTGGAAGAGACCTCCAAGATCATCCAGTCCAACCTAGCACCCAGCCCTAGCCAGTCAACCAGACCATGGCACTAAATGCCTCATCCAGTAAGCAGCCAGGATTAAGCAGCCCAAAACCTGCACAATATGATAGAAAGTACAGATTTCATGCACTAGTTACTGCACTGAGATTCCTAAATTGCCCTCTGAAAAATCACCACAAATTTTTATTTATAGCTCAGAGTTTCTCAGAATCATAGAATCAACCAGGTTGGAAGAGACCTCCAAGATCATCCAGTCCAACCTAGCACCTAGCCCTGTCCAATCAACCAGACCATGGCACTAAGTGCCTCATCCTCTCTTTTTTCTTTTTAACACCTCTGGAGACGGTGACTCCACCACCTCCCTGGGCAGCCCATTCCAATAGCAAACCACATAAACTTTTGTTTACTCTTTTCCATTAACTGTATAGAACCAATCATTAAAGCAACTTACCCTCTCAGCATAATGACCTCAGTTCCCTCAGCCACTCCTCATAAGACTAGTTCTAATGGTTCCCCTCCACATCCCAGCTTTGCTGCTTGGCCAGGGAAAATCCACCCACCAAGCAGTGGTCAGGCATGCGTGGTGTATCAGCAACAACACAGAAAATCACTACAGAACACTTTTTCCAAGAGCTATTTCCAGAAGGATCACAGTAGACATAGGCGTTGACAACAGCTACGAGATCCTCTCGTGTCTATACTGGCACAACACGTGTTCAGGAAGATTTCTCTTCTCCACTTCTTTACTTCCTCCAATGCAGAATGACCTCTTCACAACTAACCAAAGGGACTTTTTTGTGGGTGCTTCCTCCCTGGAGGTGTTTAAGGCCAGGTTGGATAAGGCCTTGAGCAACTTGCTCTAGTGGGAGGTGTCCCTGCCTACGGCAGGGGGTTGGAGCTGGATGATCCTTGGGGTCCCTTCCAACCTAAATCATTCTATGATTCTATGGTTGTAGTACTGAAGATGGACCTCCTTGCCCACATGGGCAGCCCTGCATCACAATTCAGCAACTAATAGCAGTAGCAGTACTGAACAAGGGCTGTTAGAGGACAAAAAGGAATCATAGAATTGTTTCAGTTGGAAAAGACCTGAAAGATCAGTGAGTCCAACCATCAACCTAAGACCACCATGGCCATTAAACCATGTTCTGAAGTGCCATGTCCATGCATTTCTTGAACACCTCTAGGGATGGTGACTCCACCACTTCTCTGGGTGTCCTGTTCCAGTGCTTGGGCACTCTTTCAGGAAATACACTTTTCCTAACATCCAGCCTAAACCTCCCCTCGCCCGATTTCAGGCCACTTCCTCTGCTTCTATCCTCATAAATCCTGTTCTCCAAACCCTTCACCAGCTTTGCTGCCCTTCTCTGGACATGCTGCAGCAACTCAACATCTCTCTTGTAGTGATGTGCCCAAAACTGAATGCAGTATTCAAGGTGCAGCCTCAGCAGTGCTGAGCACAGGGGCAAAATCACTTCCCTACTCCTGCTGGCCACACCATTTGTGATCCAGGTCAGGACACCTTCTGGGCCACCTGAGCACACTGCTGGCTCATGTTCTGCTGGCTGTCACCCAGCACCCCTGGGTTCCTTTTCTTTCAGAAGTGGAGGTTCACTACCCTTTTAAAGACACAGACCACAGACTAAACAGATTCCCAAATAAAAATGTCCAGGATTGAAACTCGTGGTTTGCATTATGTTTAAACCAATAAAAAACAACAAACAATCCTTTCTGGCATCATGGCCAAACAGAGACCAGCAAATGCCACGAGTCAGCCCAGCCACCAATCCAGAAGCACCAATATAGAATCACAGAATCAGGCAAGGTTGGAAGGGACCACAAGGATCTGGTTCCAAGCCCCCTGCCAGGGGCACAGACACCCTACCCTAGAGCAGGCTGCCCACAGCCTCATCCAGCCTGGTCTTAAACACCTCCAGGGATGGGGCCTCATCCACCTCCCTGGGCAACCCATTCCAGGCTCTCACCATTCCCATGCTGAACAACTTCTTCCTCATGTCCACCCTGAACCTACCCATCTCCAGCTTTGCTCCTTTCCCCCTAGTCCTGTTACTCCCTGAGAGCCTAAAATGTCCCTCCCCAGCTTTTTTGTAGGCTCCCTTCAGATACTGAAAGGCCACAAGAAAGTCACCTGGGAGCCTCCTCTTCTGCAGACTGCACAGCCCCAGCTCTTTCAGTCTGTGCTCACAGCAGAGCTGCTCCAGCCCTCTGAGCATCCCAGTGGCCCTTCTCTGGACACCCTCCAGCATCTCCACATCCCTCTTGTAATAGGGGCTCCAGAACTGGATACAGTACTCCAGGTGGGGTCTCACCAGTAGGCATAGCTTGGGTGCTGCTCTCACCAGTACCCAGGGAAAAGCTCTGGAGTGTGTTACATGCACAGCCATACAAGAGCCTGCCTGCTTTGAGGACAGAGAAGCTCTGGTTCCACACATGGAAATTTTCCTCAGTAGCTCTGTGGCCCACACCTGCAACTGCATGCTAACAGGTGGGGGCATGTGCATAGAATCATAGAATGGTTTGGGTTGGAAGGGAACTCCAAAGGTCACCTAGTCCAAGTCCCTCTGCAGCCAGCAGGGGCATACTCAACTAGATCAGGTTCCCCAGAGTCCTGTCAAGCCTCACCTTGAATATCTTCAGGGATGGGGCCTCAACTACCTCCCTGGGCAACCTATTCCAGTGTTCCACAACCATCATGGTAAAGAACTCGTTCCTAACATCTACTCTTCTCTAGTTTGAAGCCATTGCCTTTCATCATATCACCACGGACCTTTGTACCAGTCTCTCCCCAACCTTTTTGTAGGCCCCATTCAGGTACCAGAAGGCAGCTATTAGGTCTCCCCAGAGCTTTCTCTTCCCTAGGGTGAACAGCCCCAGCTCCCTCAGCCTATCTTCACGGCAGAGATGCTCCAACCTCCTGATCATTTTCCTAGCCCTCCTCTGGACTCACTCCATCAGGTTCATGTACTTCTTGTATTGATGGCTCTGGAACTGGACGCAGTACTCCAGGCGAGGTCTCACCACAGCAGAGCAAAGCATCAGAATCACTTCTCTATGCATTTAGCCCAGCCTAGGGAATGTGTGCTGTGAAAACCATGCCTTGGTTCAGTGTTACAGATGAGCAACTCAATGCTAGCTTTTAGCTCCAAACTAATTTTAATGGCTGAGCCATAAGCACTCGGAACAACACGGTAATGGAAATTGTCACAAGCCCTTATCTGAAACAGCTCTGCCAGCTGCTGCTCTGATGCTGTTTCTCCCTTCTTATATATATATATATATATATGTAATTTTTTTTCTCCAAAGAGCCTTTGCCTGTCACCTAGTTATCTGTGGGATGAGCAGAACAGGGATTGAGAAATGTGCAGCAAAATTGTTTCAGACTCGTGGAGACTCTGATAATGAATCACCAAACCTTTCCCTGCCAGGAAACACATTTGTAATCCCAAGCACAGCCTGAGCACTGCTTCTCTTCTGGCCTCATCTTCCTGCTGCTCTCCCATCAGGGTGTCAAGACCAGAGGAGAAGAGGAATCCTGCAGTTTCCAGGCATTCCATTTTTTGTTCTGTCTACTGACTGGCCTACTCCAGATTCTAGGATCACACCTTATCATAGAATCATAGAATCAACCAGGTTGGAAGAGACCTCCAAGATCATCCAGTCCAACCTAGCACCCAGCCCTATCCAGTCAACCAGACCATGGCACTAAGTGCCTCATCCAGGCTTTTCTTGAACACCTCCAGGGACAATGACTCCACCACCTGCCTGGGCAGCCTTCATTCCCAGGAGGGGCTGGGATAGCACAGGATGCCTGCAGCAGGGATAAACTATAGTGAAGGAGATGAGATAGCAATGGTGCCAGGTATAGGTTTGACAAAATCAGCACCTCTCTAGTTTTTGGTTTAGATACCACCTACATCTGATTACACTGCCTGTGTTAAGCACTAATTGTAAATGCCAGGGGAGTGAGCAATGTTCTCTGTGTTAAACAGGGAGCAAACACAAACAATTAGCACTCACTACACAAACAAGGAATTGCTTCATCAGGCAGAGGATGCATGCAACTGCCACGATGGATGATGAACAACAGCTCTCTTCATCTGTTCCACTCGTCACTGCAAGTATCAGTCATCCCTCACACACAGCAGTTGTTAAAAGACTCCATTGTGCTCTCAAAGTATACATCCTTTTGAAACAGATGAAACAGAAACTCAGGAGGAACACTCGTGTGATCTTATGGATATTTCATTCATGACTAAAGGTTTTCTGGCAAACTTTGCATAAATAAAACTTCAGCTTGGGCTCAGAAGTGTGATGGGAGCGTCCAAGCATTCTGTCATCCTGGCTGGATCTACGTCCTACAGCCTGGCCTGCTGGGCAACAGCACGGGTCTTGAGCCAATGCTCAGAGGACCAAGGGACATAGACATTCCAAAGAGACACAAATAGCAGAAGGAGCTCATACATTTTAGATTAAACTGCAAACTTTGGTGTAAGGATCTTATGCAGTGCAGATTTGGGGAGAGAGCAGCGAGAGGAAGGGAAAAGAATCACGCATGTAGAATCACAGAATGGTTTGGGTAGGAAAGGACCTTAAAAATCAACCCCCCTGCCATGCTTAGGGATACCTCCTACTAGGCCAGGTTGCTAAAGGCCTCAGCTAACTTGTCTTTGAAGACTTCCATGGATGGAGCCTCCACAGTTTCTCTAGGCAACCTGTTCCAATGCCCCACCACCCTCACAGGGAAGAATTNCCATTCCAATGCCAATCACTCTCTCTGTGAAGAACTTCTTCCTAACATCCAAATCCAGCTGCTTCCCATTTGAAGATATTACCCCTCATCATGTCACTACATGCCTTTGTAAAAAGACTGCCTCCAGCTATCCTACAGGCACCTTCAAATACTGGAAGGCTGCTATAACGTCTCCTTGGAGCCTTCTCTTCTCCAGGCTGAACAAGCCAAGCTCTCTCAGTAAGTCTTCACAGGAGAGGTACTCCAGCTCTGACCAAAAGGAGTTCGTTTTAAGCTCATTGTTTGTTCAGCCCTTTATTAAGCCCACTCCAATGCAAATCACTCTCTCTGCCAACAACTTCCTCCTAACATCCAGCCTAATCCTCCCCTTGCACAACTTGAGACTCTGTCCCCTTGTTCTGTTGCTGCTTGCCTGGGAGAAGAGACCAACCCCCACCTGGCTACAACCTCTCTTCAGGTAGTTGTAGACAGCAATGAGGTCTGCCCTGAGCCTCCTCTTCTGCAGGCTGCACACCCCCAGCTCCCTCAGCCTCTCCTCACAGGGCTGTGCTCCAGGCCCCTCATCAGCTTTGTTGCCCTTCTCTGGACATGTTCCAGTATCTCAACATCTCTTATGAAATGAGGAGCCCAGAACTGGACACAGCACTCAAGGTGTGGCCTGACCAGTGCTGCTCCAATATAAATTGGAGCCTGCAAGAAAAAGATGATGAATGCAACTTTTCTTCTTGACAATTTCATGCCTTCAGATTTTGGAGCCATAAAGCCTGGGGAGGTCTGAACAGATATGCATATCAAAAAGCTTCCATGTACAAAGTGTGCAAAGGTAGATTTCCACACACATGATGCTTTTGATGATTCCCTCCATGCTACCCAAACAAACTGGTGTTGTGAGAATCCCAGTGACCCACCTACTCTGATACTGAGCCTCCAAGAGCAATGAGATTCAACAAAAGATTGAATGCATCCCTCAGTGAACAACCAAGAAACAGCTACAACCTCCAAGCCTTAGTAAATGCTCCTGAAGGTGAAACTCTGTGGTACTTTTGATTCCTTCTAACAGTTGTTAGGAGCAGCCTCATTAGAATCATAGAATGGTCTAGGTTGGAAGGGATCTCAAAGATCATTCAGCTCCAACCCCCTGCCATAGGCAGGGACACCTCCCACTAGAGCAGGCTGCTCAAGGCTTCATCCAACCTGGCCTTGAATAGCTCCAGGGAGGGAGTAGCCACAACCTCCCTGGGCAACCTGTGCCAGTGTCTCACCACCCTCACTGTGAAGAACTTCCTCCTAACATCCAGTCTAAATCTCCCCTCTGCCAGTTTAAACCCATTCCCCCTCATCCTGTCATTACCAGACCTTGTCAATAGTCCCTCCCCAGCCTTCCTGTAGCCCCCTTCAGATACTGGAAAGCCACTCTAAGGTCTTCTCGAATCCTTCTCTTCCGCAGACTGCAGAGCCCCAACTCTCTCAGCCTGTCCTCATAGCAGAGCTGCTGCAGCCCTCTGAGCATCTTTGTGGCTCTCCCCTGGACTCGCTCCAACAGTTCTTGTGCTGGGGGCTCCAGACCTGCACACAGGACTCCAGGTGGGGTCTGAGGAGAGCAGAATATAGAAGGAGAATCCCCTCCCTTGCCCTGCTGCCCACACTGCTCTTGATGCACTTCAGGACACAGTAGCCCTCTAAGTGTTCCATTCAGCCAGTTAATCCCACTTGTCTCCTGATCTCCAGACTCTCTGTGAAGGGATTTCCACATGTTAATCACACTGTGTGTAAAACAGAGTGATATTACTCCTCATACATTTGCTGGCTCCTAATTTTTCTGGGATACTCCCACTCTGTGAGAAGAGCCACACAAATGTGGTGAGCTAACTTCCCCATTACATGTGCTAGTTAGTCCAGGTTTCACTGAGCCAATCCTTGATTTTTGTTTTGGAGCCTCCCTGCTCTTCTGTGCCTTTATTTCTCTGCTAATGAAAGAATGCCTGGGAGAAGAGTCACGTTTGGGTCCGATGAGCTCACTCTTCTTCATCAAGGGACAGTGTTACACAACTTGCAATCATTCAGGCTGGTGCTGACTGGAGCTGATAAGTCATGGTCAGAACGTTCACAGCACAGGAAATACTTTAAGGGAAAAAATATTCATTATCAAGCTATGGAAAAGGGAAACAAAAGACAATTCATCAGCTTTAACCATTTAGAAACCAAAACTGACACAGAGGTGGTAGTTACACCACCAAGGTAGCAGAGCATATGAAAAAGAGGAGTGAATGCTTTCAGTGAGTACCCTCCAACCTGCATGAAGCTTACACCCTGCCAGATAGCAGAGAGAGGATTTCCTTTTCCACTAGAAGACAGGTTTTGCTGAAATGCCACCACCAACAGAGGATATAACATGTACCTAAGGGTTTCATAGTGCCACAGTTTAATGACAGTGGGATGGACGTGCTACAAAGTGTGGTCATGGTCTACAGATGCTGCAGTTCCCCCTGGAACATGAGAGGTTGCAAGAACAAGACTCCTCAGGAGTCAGAATAACTTCTTGGTGGTGCTGTAGTGCAGCTCCCAAACCCCTTAAGCATACTGCTTAGAGTAAGGAACTGAGGGCATGCTATGCATAAATATATGTTCACAGGCAGGATGTCAGTCTCTCAACTTTCCATCCCAGCTCTACTTGGCCAAATCAGCCAGTTTAGTTTTGTTTTCCTCTGGAGATGCATCTTGGTTGGCAGTAAAACAAAAGGTTCATACAATTTTCCTGTGCTGATGGACGTTTTTTCCAGTCTTGCAGGCTGTCAGAAGTGAACAGAGAGCAGAGGACAGTTTCCACCAGGGGTGTAAAGCCAAGTACTGGTATTCCATGTCCTGCTGAGTCACAGGAGCATGAGAATCCATCAGTAATGTACCACTGCACACACTCCATACATGTGTATGTATGAAGACCAGGGACATTATTTCTTGGGACAGCTTTGGGCAGATGTTGCCAAATGTATCAGACTGCTCCTTTCTGTGCACAGATCAGGAGCTAGATATTATAAAATCATAGAACCTTTTTGGTTGGGAAAAAACTCCAAGACCATCTAATTATAGAATCAACCAGGTTGGAAGAGATCTCCAACATCATCCAGTCCAACCTAGCACTCTGTCCAGTCAACTAGACCATGGCAGTAAGTGCCCCATCCAGGTTTTTCTTGAACACCTCCAGGCATGGTGACTCCATCACCTCCCTGGGCAGCCCATTCCAATGCCAGTCACTCTCTCTGCCAACAACTTCCTCCTAACATCCAGCCTAGACCTCCCCTGGCACAGCTTGAGACTGTGTCCCCTTGTTCTGTTGCTGGTTGCCTGGGAGAAGAGACCAACCCCCACCTGGCTACAACCTCCTTTCAGGTAGCTGTAGACAGCAATGAGGTCTGCCCTGAGCCTCCTCTTCTGCAGGCTGCACACCCCCAGCTCCCTCAGCCTCTCCTCACAGGGCTGTGCTCCAGGCCCCTCACCAGCTTTGTCACCCTTCTCTGGACACATTCCAGTATCTCAACATCTCTCTTGAATTGAGGGGCCCAGAACTGGACACAGGACTGAAGATATGTCCTGAACAGTGCTGAGTACAGGGGCAGAATAACCTCCCTTGTCCTACTGGCCACACTGTTCCTGATCCAGGCCAAGATGCCATTGGCTCTCCTGCCCACCTGGGCACACTGCTGGATCGTGTTCAGCTACTATCTACCAGTACCCCCAGGTCCCTTTCTTCCTGGCTGCTTTCCAGCCACTCTGTCCCCAGCTTGTAGCACTGCTTGGGGTTGTTGTGGCCAAAGTGTATATCCAGCTGTAATCCAGCTGCCAACCTAAGACCACCATGACCTTTAAACTATGTTTGGAAGTGTATAGTGTATTTAAAAGCCTTTTTGCCTCCTAATTCCCCTAGCACATGATCTGGCATTATTTCATGGGACATTAAATCCAATCCTATGTAGCAGCATGTGAACTAGTAAGCATTATCAGCTGTCTGAATGGTAGTGTGATATTAAAAGGAGACACCTCTGTATATAGGAAAATACTCATCCTCCTCCAGCATATATATACTTTTCATAAATCAGGACATTACAAATAGAAACTCCTGTTGGCATAATGAACTATGTTAGACTCATCCAACCCAGCTTACTCACCATGCATATCTCATCTGAAAAACTGATGTGAGTAAATCTGAGTGGAAACCTGGAAAAGTGAGTAACCAAGGCCAGTGGGAAGAGTGAGGCCAGTGTGCCCTGTCATGTTGGTCAGAAGAGTTCTAATGCCTTTTTAGGCCAGTTGAGGCTCATGCCCTTAAAGGGGTAGTGAAAGCTATCAAGCAATGCCCTTACTAATCCCAGGGAGGGGCAGATGTTTTGCCATTGCTACCAGACCCTTTAGTAACAACCTGCTGATTGCAGGCTTTGCTCCACACCAGCACATGCTCCAAGCATTTCTCATGGACCAAATGTTTAACACTTCGCAGTATCACAGTATCACAGTCTCACCAAGGTTGGAAGAGACCTCACAGTCCAAGCTGTTACCACAGAGCTCAAGGCTAGACCATGGCACCAAGTGCCACATCCAACCTTGCCTTGAACAGCTCCAGGGACGGCGACTCCACCACCTCCCTGGGCAGCCCATTCCAGTGTCCAATGACTCTCTCACTGAAGAACTTTCTGCTCACCTCAAGCCTAAACTTCCCCCGGTGCAGCCTGAGGCTGTGTCCTCTCGTTCTGGCGCTGGCCACCTGAGAGAAGAGAGCAACCTCCTCCTGGCTACAACCACTCCTCAGGTAGTTGCAGACAGCAATAAGGTCTGCCCTGAGCCTCCTCTTCTCCAGGCTGACCAATCCCAGCTCCCTCAGCCTCTCCTCGTAGGGCTGTGCTCGAGGCCTCTCACCAGCCTCGTTGCCCTTCTCTGGACACGCTCAAGCATCTTGATGTCCCTTTATTGCTACTGAAAAGTAAGTGACCAGCTCTGATATTGTTCAACTCTCCTGTTAGTCTCAGGATGCTTGCTGGGTGACCCACACCCCAGGGAAGAGTTTCCCTCTCCCCAGCTATATCCAGTCAGCAGCAATGGGCACAACAGCACCAGCCTACTCAGCTGTTGATCCAGGCCTGCCTGAAGCTGAGGTCAGAGCCATTGCCTCCAGCTTACTTGAGCCATTCATCTATGCTCAGCATATGTTCACAGTATCACAGTCTCACAGTATCACCAAGGTTGGAAGAGACCTCACAGATCATCAAGTCCAACCCATTACCACAGAGCTCAAGGCTAGACCATGGCACCAAGTGCCACGTCCAATCCTGCCTTGAACAGCTCCAGGGACGGTGACTCCACCACCTCCCTGGGCAGCCCATTCCAGTAGCCATCCTGAGAAGAAAAGACCTGGGAAATAATTACAAGGATTATTCAGTGGTGCACAGCATCCAAGAATTCCAGGTCTGGCAGTGACATAAATAGAATCATAGATGAACTTCCTCCTAACATCCAGTATAAAATCATAGAATGGTTTAGGTTGGAAGGGACCTCAAGGATCATCCAGCTCCAACCCCCCGCCATAGGCAGGGACACCTCCCACTAGAGCAGGTTGCTCAAGGCCTCATCCAGCCTGGCCTTAAACACCTCCAGGGAGGAAGCATCCACAGCCTCCCTGGGCAACCTGTGCCAGTGTCTCACCACCCTCACTGTAAAGAACTTCCTCCTAACATCCAGTCTAAATCTCCCCTCCTCCAGCTTAAACCCATTCCCCCTCGTCCTGACATTACCAGACCTTGTCAATAGTCCCTCCCCAGCCTTCCTGTAGGCTCCCTTCAGATTAGTGCCATGGTCTGGTTGACTGGATAGGGCTGGTTGCTAGGTTGGACTGGATGATGTTGGAGGTCTCTTCCAACCTGGTTGATTCTATTCTATTCTATAAATCAGAAACTGAGACAAAGGCTCCCAGTCACTCCAAGAAGTGAGATTTACCTGCAACCACCACCACAGTCCATCCTTATCTGGGATATATGAGCCAAGATCTCTACAAAGCTAAAGAATTTTCTCCATGCCTCCTCATACCTCAAGAAGCACACATGCAGCACTTGCATCACACAGGCTCTTAGTACATAATCCCCTTTCTATTCAGAGCCCTGTCTGGAAAGCCCCTGCCACTGCTGCATCACCTCCCCCGTGCATTCATGGTCACAGAAGACCTCGTGCCTGAGCCACCCTGGGCTGAACAGTTACCCTGGGCTGAACAGTTACCCTGGGGAAGGTTCATCTATGGAAGGGTACAACCTCTGAGGCTGTCAGACATCCTCTACCTCAGGAAACAGCCCAGCTAGTCAAGAAAGCAAGTGTTAGGTGGCAGAGGCATGCAGGCACATCTCTAATCACACTTTCCCTAGCAAGTACATTAGCTGTCTAACTTAGCTGACCTTCTCCAAGACAGGTCTTTAGAGCAGCAGATACAGAGATGACTGTGTTTGCAAGCAGAGGCTCTGCACCTGTTTACCTTCTGATGAGAATTTGGTCCCTTTCTACTTGCCCATATCAAAGTCTCTGTTTTCACAGAGAGCATTTCTACTCCAGCACTTCAGCTATCCTCTTCATGCCAGCATCTAGCAATCATGAGCAAGCACATCAACCCAAGAGGGTAGTCAAAGGAAGAAAAACTAGCCTTAACCAGCACCCTGCTGGCAGGATCATTCCTTCATTCCACTGGGCTGTCTAGCAGGGCCAGCCTAGCAACTCTCCAAGGCCTGTCCGTGGTGACCAAGTTCCTCATAAGTGACCTGTTGGGTGCAGTCACCAAGTGAATGTTGTGGCCATTCATAGACAGCAGCAGCCTTAAAAACTACCATCAAACCTCAGGGGTAGCTGCAGTCCCTGACAAATGCCCCTCTCTCCTGTGCCAAACAGATCTTGGCACAGAAAAGAGCTTGGCCTGCTAAACTGAGGGCTTCCCTTCAATGAAATCAATGCTGGCAGCCATGTTGGGCATGCTTGAGAGCAGACATGCAGCTGGCATCACGTAGCAATGATGTGGTGGCCTTCAGCAGCAAAGGGAGCTGCCTCCTCCCCTCAAAAAAGGGTAGAGTGATGTGATCTCATGCATGAGGGGGGAACCCAGCATGGTTCCAAAACCTAGCCTGAAGCTGCCCCATGTGAGGGACCTAACTCCACCTTGGCACAGTTGCTACAGAAGTGGATTCACAGGAGGATTTCCACTGCAACTCCTAAAGGGACAAAAGGAGAAACAATTTTCACTTAGAACAGCGTTGGTTGAGACTCTTGCCAAAGCTGGAGCTGCAGTGACATTTCCTGTAGTCTACTCCAAAGAGCCACACCACCAGTTGTTCTCTTGCTACCTCATCAGGAAACTGAGAAAACCTGAAATAGCACAAGAAATTTTGTCCCATGGCCACGTGCAGTCACTCCCAATGGCTCACAAACTGCTGAGGTCAGGCCAAAAGTCTTCTTCCAAATCCTGAGGAGGAGAGCTGAGCAAGACCCCAAATTGCTGTGACCTTCATAGTAGCCTTGTTATGCTGTCCCTGAATGCAATCTCCACAAGGACTATGTGATGTTGCTATGTTTTGTGCTCTGTCTGATACTCTCCAAGCTCTCTCTGAGCCTCAACTCCACAAGCTATTGAATCCTTTGATAAGACAGGTTGGTGTAATCCCACCTCCTAGAGAGAGAAAAGCAGACAAAAATGGACAACCTAAGTCCATGACAGTGGAAATGAGTCTCAGCAGGTCTGACTTGGATCCTAGGTTTGCCTTAGCAGCGTGTCCTGCCGTTTGTCTTGTCTCAGGTCCTTCCTAATGGTCTGAGCCTGGGTCTCTGAAGGCAAGTGAAAATGAAAGAGCTTGTGGTCCTCCAACTTGAGCAGAAGGAGGAAGCTAACATTCAACAGCGAAAGCTTTTAAGTGGCCTTCCAGTATCTGAAGGGAGCCTACAAAAAAAGCAGAGGAGGGACTTTCTAGGCTCTCAGGGAGTGACAGGACTAGGGGGAATGGAGCAAAGCTGGAGATCATAGAATCATAGAATCATAGAATGGTTTAGGTTGGAAGGGACCTCAAGGATCATCCAGCTCCAACCCCCTGCCATAGGCAGGGACACCTCCCACTAGAGCAGGCTGCTCAAGGCCTCATCCAGCCTGGCCTTAAACACCTCCAGGGAGGAAGCAGCCACAACCTCCCTGGGCAANCATAGGGTGTCCCTGCCCGTGACAGGAACTAGGTGATCCTTGTGGTCCCTTCCAACCCTGACTGATTCTATGATTCTAAGCTCTAGGTTAGACCAAGTTCTGCAACAGGTAGGTCCTTGAGTAGTTTTACATGGCTGATAATGAGGAAACTCTAAGAGTAATCAGTGATCATTTATTTATAGGCTATTTAGCAACTAATTAGGATGCAGGTAAAAGTGCCAAATTCTGCAAGATGCAGTTCATGCCCAGTCAGACACACCTACTGCCAGCTCTCCACTAGTGCCTGTGTGCCCAAGGGCCTACCACTGTTTGATAATTCAGGTAGGATCTGTTGGGGTAACCTGGTACAACCTGCCCACAGCAGGGCTTGCCTTTGAGATGCAGCTGAACTTCAAGTCAGGCCCCACTACTCAGCTCTTCTACAGAGTTTTAGGAGTTAGAGAAGAGGAAGAGATTAGGAGGTGGGAAGCAATCCCTAATCCATTTTTCAGGTAGTCCATTCACCACCCTGGAAGTGATGTGAGGAAATATTCTTGCTGTACAAGCCATTTCCTGATGATTTCACAGTCTCACAGTATCACCAAGGTTGGAAGAGACCTCACAGATCATCAAGTCCAACCTGTTACCACAGAGCTCAAGGCTAGACCATGGCACCAAGTGCCACGTCCAATCCTGCCTTGAACAGCTCCAGGGACGGCGACTCCACCACCTCCCTGGGCAGCCCATTCCAGCAGCCAATGACTCTCTCAGTGAAGAACTTTCTCCTCACCTCAAGCCTAAACTTCCCCCGGCGCAGCCTGAGGCTGTGTCCTCTTGTTCTGGTGCTGGCCACCTGAGAGAAGAGAGCAACCTCCTCCTGGCCACAACCACCCCTCAGGTAGTTGTAGACAGCAATAAGGTCTCCCCTGAGCCTCCTCTTCTCCAGAGGCATGCAGTCAGAGCTGCATAAAACCCACCACCACAGCATCACCAATCTGGGTCAGTGTCTTGATGGAAACAAATCCTTCTCCCCTCTCTCTCTGCCCTGGCTCTGGCCAGGGTATGTAGTGGGATCATCTCTTCTTCATATCTCCCTGTTTGACAGGGATTTTCATCCAGTAGCCTTCACCCACAAAACACACCCACCCACCATTTTTTGGATGCCTTCCCAAATTCATTTCAAGCCCTGCAGAGCAGACATTTTGAAATGCAAAAGAAAATTCACATGGAACCACATGCCTTGCAGCTGGCATCTCAAGTGAATGAAATCAGGGCGTGCCCCAGATTCGCTGCAACTGCCCTGGGAAAGGCTTTGCAGAAGCCAGCGCCGTGCGAGCGCCTTTGCCGCGCCGCATTCGTTGCGCTCTCCCCTCTAATCTACAGTGAATATTTGCCCAAGGCCCACAGCCCACGTCTTAAAATTGACATAAGACTGAAAGTCTCTGATAAAGGAAGACATGAAATAGTGGCAGCAAGAGATAGCAAAGGTCAGAGTTGAAATACATTGCAGGTCCAAGCAGATTCAGCCTGCTCATTTCCAGCTGCTTCCTATCAGCATGCCACACTGCCCTTCCCCCTAACTATTCCAGACAGAAAATACACACAGCCTACAGGAGCTGTGGGGCAAGGCCCAGCACAGAGTTGAAGCTCCACTGCAGCTGTGCCTCCCCTGTAACCACCTCGGAGAGGATGCACTGGGGCACCTCCATGGACAGCAGACATCCTCACAGGGCTGTGCTCCAGGCCTCTCACCAGCTTCGTTGCCCTTCTCTGGACAAGTTCCAGTATCTCAACTTCTCTCTTGAATTGAGGAGCCCAGAACTGGACACAGCACTCAAGGTGTGGCCTGAGCAGTGCAGGTCTTGCTCCGAGGTGCTGCTAGCACCCAGGGCATGAGGATGGCTGTGCAAGGCTCAGATTGCCGTGGGCAGGGGAATTGTTCCTTGCCCTCTTGCAAGCCCCAGCGCCTTCTGTGTGAGCTCCACTGTGTTATGCAGAACAGAAGTCATGGAAGAGGCTATAAATTAATCTAGTATGCAAAACCTTCCTAAGTTTATTTGTCTAGCAATGTATTTTCTGAGACATTGGTATCTGGCAGAAGTCAGAGCAAGAAATGGTGTGGACATAATGGCTAGCTAGTCCTTAAAGTTACCTAAGAAGCTGTGTTCACCTCCACTGTTTTCATATTTGTGTCATGACAAACCCCAAAAATCCAATTTTAAGTTTTTCTACTGGTTAAAGATTCTTCTCATAGAATCATAGAATCATTAAGGTTGGAAAAGACCTTTAAGATCACTGAGTCCAACCATAACCCAACTACCATTACCCACTAAACTATATCCTGAAATGCCGCATCTACAAGCTTCTTGGGCACCTCTAGGGATGATCACTCCACCACTTCTGGAGCGAGTCCAGAGGAGAGCCATGAAGATGTTCAGAGGGCTGCAGCAGCTCTGCTATGAGGACAGGCTGAGAGAGTTGGGGCTCTGCAGCCTGGAGAAGAGAAGGCTTCGAGGAGACCTTAGAGTGGCTTTGCAGTATCTGAAGGGAGCCTACAGGAAGGCTGGGGAGGGACTATTGACAAGGTCTGGTAATGTCAGGA
>WAAF01012091.1:99144-121542 GCA_013400475.1 Tricholaema leucomelas
TGGCACTTGGTGCCATGGTCTAGCCTTGAGCTCTGTGGTAACAGGTTGGACTTGATGATCTGTGAGGTCTCTTCCAACCTTGGTAATACTGTGATACTGTGAAATACTTCCCTTCTACAACGAAGTCACAATATAAAGCACTGCTGCCTTTGATGAGGCTTCGTATAACGTTTCCTCCCATGCACATGGAGTGGAAATAGGAGCATGGTAGGTTGAAACGAAGTGCGTTCTCCTCACCAGTTCAAGGCAGCGTGGCACTGACTGAAACACATTTATTTCCTTGTTAGCTGAACAATGAGAAGACTGAAAGCCACAGCATAAATAAGCTTCTCAGACTAGGAACAAGAACAGAAAAGCAATCAGTGACTTGCTTGCATTACAGTAGGGAGAACAGCTTCGAAGCTTCCACACTGAAGCACACATGTTACTATGTGTATATGGTTAACACTCCAGGAGGAGTGTCCCTGAATTCAGGTGGTCTTGGCCCCTTCCCAGGGGTGGGTCTGGACACCACCAGGTGATGGTTAGCCCACTCTCCCCTTCCTGTCCTATAAAAGCAGGGGGACTTCCTGTTCCTCTCTCTCTTGACCACTCCATAGCTCTCGCTCTCTGGACCACACTGCAGAGCTCTCCCTGCACCCCTGCATCTCTCCATCACCACCATCACAAACTTGAGTTGTATCTATACCTGTCTGTATTTGTTACTCTTCCTTCCCTACACCTTTGTAACCTCCCTACCTTTGATACCCTTTTTAAGTTATTGTTAAACTTTTCCTTTTTTTTACTTCCAAATCGAGTGAGATTGATTTTATTTGGGGTGTGCTTACCTTTCCTCTCTAATTCCTTTCTTTGGGGAAGGAGGTGGGGGAGAGGGAAAGGCACTTTAAATTAATTCTCATCGGTTCTATCCAATTTATTAGAGTCTCTGGGAATTTAAATTCAAACCCCAGACACTATGAGACCTCCCCTGTCAGAAAACAAGTACAAGGAGAGACAGAAGACATTTTGCTAGGGGTGGGAGATCCTCTTCCTTGCTTTTTATATTCCCATGTAACAATTTCATACTCAGACTGCAAGGGCTTGTTTTTTTCTTTCCTCTTAGCTGTGCACTGGGACATGTAGATGCTTATCCTTGACCCTAATTCTCTAATGAGAGGCTGAATTTCCCCTGAAGAGTTGGGGAATTCCCCCTGGTTTTTGTTATTTTCATTCATCTGCCCTGGTGTGATCAGTGCTGCAGAGTTCAAGTTCTTTCATGCTCTTTCTCCCTAGTGGGAACAGAGTGACTGGAGGTGTAGGGGTGGAGGGTTGTGGTGATTGTGGGGGTAGCTGTTGGGGTCTGTGGATCCTCTCCCACAACACCAATGGTGTAGTTTAGAGCTACCTTTCTTCAGAATAAAAACAACCCAAAACAGAAAACCCTGACCAGGCTGGAGAAGAGAAGGCTCTGAGGAGACCTTATTGTGGCCTTTCAGTATTTGAAGGGGGCCTACAAGAAAGCTGCTGAGGGACTTCTTAGGTCCTCAGGTAGTGATAGGACTGGGGGAATGGACAAAAAACTAGAAGTGGGTAGATTCAGATTGGATGTTACGAAGAAGTTTTTCACCATGATGGTGGTGAAACACTGGAACAGGTTGCCCAGGGAGGTGGCAGAAGCCCCATCNATGAGGTCTGCCCTGAGCCTCCTCTTCTCCAGGCTAAACAACCCCAGCTCCCAGATATTTTTAAGACCAGGCTGGATGTGGCTCTGAGCAACTGGATCTAGTGTGAGGTGTCCCTGCCCATGGCAGGGGGGTTGGAGCTAGATGATCCTTGTAGTCCCTTCCAGCCCCGACAATTCCGTGGTTCTATGATTCTACTACAATGTCCACAGGAAGCAGTTGTTGGCAGTATACCATAATCACCCAGGAATGTGCTGGCTGTCACATGAGGCTTTGCTCAATACAGCTGTTAGCTGGCCCAGCTGAACAATAAACATTTGAAGTATGACAAATGTTCTTCAAGAGAGGAAGATTTGTTTTTCATGTAAATATGAACGGAGCCTTGAAACAACCTAACGACTTCAGCTTCACTTGAGGAGTGCCCAAACTTCTGAAGCTGGAGAACAGAGAAGCTGAAAACCAAGATGTTATCTCCCTGTTATTCAAGCAGTAAGAATTCATTTAAAAATATCTATATGACCTCAGGGGAGTCACAACCACAGAACCCAGAAGATTAAAGAAAATAAGCTTAAAATGCCTTCCTCACGGAGTCATGCATTTCTTTCCAGATTGTAACAAGTGATGGGCAAACCTCAAAAGGTCCAGAGGTTTGGGTGAGTCTCCAGAGCAAGCTGATGCCCTCTTCAAATCCCCTTCAGAAAAGAGTTCTGCTCACATTTATTATCTTTTTTATCATTATTATCTCTCAACAAGAGAGATGTTGAGGTGCTGGAACGTGTCCAGAGAAGGGGGACAAAGCTGGTGAAAGGCCTGGAGCACAAACCCTGTGAGGAGAGGCTGAGGGAGCTGGGGTTGTTTAGCCTGGAGAAGATGAGGCTCAGGGCAGACCTCATTGCTGTCTACAACTACCTGAAGGGAGGTTGTAGCCAGGTGGGGGTTGGTCTCTTCTCCCAGGCAACCAGCAACAGGACAAGGGGACACAGTCTCAAGTTGTGCCAGGGGAGGTACAGGCTGGATGTTAGGAGGAAGTTGTTGCCAGAGAGAGTGATTGGCATTGGAATGGGCTGCCCAGGGAGGTGGTGGAGTCACCATCCCTGGAGGAGTTCAAGCAAAGCCTGGATGAGGCACTTAGTGCCATGGTCTAGATGACTGGTTAGGGCTGGGTGCTAGGTTGGACTGGATGAGCTTGGAGGGCTCTTCCAACCTGGTTGATTTTATGATCCTATGACTTCCACACTTGTATTATCTCAGACCTGGACTTGATGGTACACTAAGCCATGAAGCTTATTTATGCTGTGGCTGAAAGTAGAAGGTGGTGCTGATTTTACAGTGCTTACTATCTGGCTGCTTTTAATAGTGTAGAGCTATTTATTTTATGTAGTACTGTGAGCATCCTATTTAATCTTGCTCTTCAGATTCAGGAAAGAGGACTTGCATATTAAAGAAGAGCATTGGACATTAGGAAAAGTATTCATGGAGGAAAAGAACCACTAAAGAGCTTCCTATTAGCTGGATGAAAAACCTTAAATGTGCTAAATCAGTAAGTATTCTGATTAGTATGCAGTAGGCAGTAGGTATCTGCTCAGTCTAAATAGACTAAGCCTGCTAAAAAGCTGCACAGGCCAGACATAAAATGATACTTAGACAGCCTATGAAGTAACTTCAAATTCTTATTTCCATCAAGGAAATGGGATTCTTTAATATTTATTCCTTTCTAACCCTTTTTCTTCTGTCTTTAGTCACAAAGTACAAGGACTGTTGTCTATATTCCAATAATAAAATACAAATCAGCAGCACCTCTCATGAAAGAGTGGACAAGAGAAGCAGCAGAGGAGAAGTCTGCTGGTAATCATGGAGCAAGCATCAGATCAGGAAAGCCTTATTCTGTTATCAGATATGAAATGTGCCTTCTCTTTGATTCTGGGCAAATCCCTCAAGGCTGTATTGTTCAGATTACTCAAATAGCTCGAGGTACAGATATATATTCAGGAGGATTCAGGTTAATCTTCACCGAAACCCTCAAGCACCTACCCATTTATTCACTGGCAGGGAGGAATGCCAAGAACTTCCTTTCCTGATGCTAGACATATCACAGTATCACAGTATCACCAAGGTTGGAAGAGACCTCACAGATCATCAAGTCCAAGCTGTCACCACAGAGCTCAAGGCTAGACCATGGCACCAAGTGCCACGTCCAATCCTGCCTTGAACAGCTCCAGGGACGGCGACTCCACCACCTCCCTGGGCAGCCCATTCCAGTAGCCAATGACTCTCTCAGTGAAGAACTTTCTCCTCACCTCGAGCCTAAACTTCCCCTGGCGCAGCCTGAGGCTGTGTCCTCTCGTTCTGGCGCTGGCCACCTGAGAGAAGAGAGCAACCTCCCCCTGGCCACAACCACCCCTCAGGTAGTTGTAGACAGCAATAAGGTCTCCCCTGAGCCTCCTCTTCTCCAGGCTAAACAATCCCAGCTCCCTCAGCCTCTCCTCGTAGGGCTGTGCTCGAGGCCTCTCACCAGCCTCGTTGCCCTTCTCTGGACACACTCAAGCATCTCAATGTCCCTTCTCAACTGGGGGGCCCAGAACTGAACACAGTACTCAAGGTGTGGTCTAACCAGTGCAGAGTACAGGGGCAGAATGACCTCCCTGCTCCTGCTGGCCACACCATTCCTGATGCAGGCCAGGATGCCACTGGCTCTCTTGGCCACCTGGGCACACTGCTGGCTCATGTTCAGGCGGGTATCCATCAGCACCCCCAGATCCCTTTCTGTTTGGCTGCTCTCCAGCCACTCTGACCCCAGCCTGTAGCTCTGCATGGGGTTGTTGTGGCCAAAGTGCAGCCCCTGGCACTTGGACTTATTGAACGCCATCCCCTTGGACTCTGCCCATCTGTCCAGGCAGTCAAGGTCCCTGGCTATCTCTAAAAATCCTGCCCTTATCCAAAACTATTAAATGTTTATATTTACCCACCCTCCCAATAAAAAGCACTTAATAAACCATTTTAGCAGATGAGATGCATCCAAGTTTAAAGTCATAACCCAAACCAGAGCCTCTGCTACTTTACCAAGCCCTGGAGGACCGCACGTTCCCAAGGTCTCTGTTGGACCACAAGATTATCAGCTTCAGCAAAAAGCCTCTGTATGGTGATAATGGTGATAGCCATAACTGAGACCTAAGCCTCAGAGCTGTCACTCTCCTTGAGAGGTGAGTGCTGTAGGCTCTCTCCTATGGTCGTAATCTGTCAAAGATGGAACTTCAGGAATGTCACCTCCTCCTCTTGCCTTTGCACATTAACCACAGGTTTATTGCAACTCAGTGGGAAGGGGAGATTCAGCACCTTTCTCAAGCCATCTCCAGCATTCTCATGGAGCATTTAATTGCCAGCTGAAATCCAGATTAGGAATAGTGTTGGTAAAGAAACAGAGCAGGTCTTCTCCTCTCCCCTTGGAGCACCATTACTATGCAGTAAAATATTGATTGCTCATGGGACTGGATAAAAAGAGAAGCAAGCACTGAAGAAACATCAGTCTGGAGCCCGGTCAGAATGGACTGGTCCCAGCTACTGAGGTTGTGTTTGGGTTTTCATCAACGAGCACTCATCATTAAGTGTATAAACAGCTACTGAAGGAGCTCTTATCTGGGCCAATTCCTGAGAGGATGCAATTAAAATGCAACAGAATTTGCCTCATTGAAAAACACACAGGACAAAGTGTCCTATTTTTCAAGGCTTGGGCACGAGGCCCATTGTCTTGTCTGAGAAGGTTTAGAAAGGGTTAGAGTATGATATGAAGCCCATTCACCTCAACAGGGTTTTTTTCACTGACTCACCAAGGTTAGACCATAGAATCAACCAGGTTGGAAGAGACCTCCAAGATCAGCCAGTCCAACCTAGCACCCAGCCAATCAACCAGACCATGGCACTAAGTGCCTCATCCAGTCAAGTCTCTTAAACACCTCCAGGGACAACGACTCCATCACCTCCCTGGCCAGCCCATTCCAATGCCAATCACTCTCCCTGACAACAACTTCCTCCTAACATCCAGCCTAGACCTCCACTGACACAACTTGAGGCTGTGTCTCCTTGTTCTGTTGCTGCTTGCCTGGCAGAAGAGACCAACCCCCACCTGGCTACAGCCTCCCTTCAGGTAGTTGTAGACAGCAATGAGGTCACCTCTGAGCCTCCTCAGGGGTTGGAAGAAACCTTTGAGATTAAATCCAGTTGCTCACCTAGAGCTAACAATCCCACCACTGCTGCCAAGCTGCTGCCACTGAATGATGTACATCTGTACCACATCCATGTGCCTAAGACCACCACGGCCATTAAATCTTATCCCAAAGTGCCATGTTCATGTGCTTCTTGAACACCTCCAGGGATGGTGACTCCACCATCTGCCTGGGCAGGCTGATCCAGTGCCTGATAACACTTTCTATGAAGAAACTTCTTTTAACACCCCACCTGAACCTCCTTTGACACAACTTGAGCCCACGTCCTATTGTCCCATCACTAAATCCTTAGTTGCTATGCTGGCTAAAAAGGCAAGAAAGCATTGTGTGTTCAAAGCAGTGCAGATATCACTAGGAAGGCTCCCCTCCTCTAAGTAAAACCATCCACTCTCTCTTTGTGTACAGAGAAAGACAACACAGCAGGAAACAACTCTTCTATCAAATACCCCTGTATGGTAACTGTGGTTAAACACTGACTTTTTAATGGCAACATACTAACGTGGGTTTGGCAACAGATGCAAAAAGAAGTAATCACGTTGGGGTTTTTTTTTCTGGAGGGCTACCAAAATGGCAAGTTTCCCAAGCCAATCAGTCCTCCCAGGAACTGGGAATGCAGAAAGCAATTTAGTGCTGCAAGGAATATGACAATCTATTTATAATGGCACCGAGTGTGAGGCTGAGAGGAGAAACCGCAGCTGTCGCATGAGGATTACGAGGGACTGATTGTTGCTAACAGAATGTATTGATGTATCAGAAGGAAGTACAACTTTAGCTGCCTGCCTGATCCTCCTCCCATTGCACAGGTGTGGTGCCAGCTTGAAAGAGATCAAGCACTACAGCTAAAAATGCCATCTTGCCATTTCCCCCTGCCATGTCTTGGTAGCCTTTGTCAACTCTCTTGGGGACATAGAGTGTTGGAGCCCGTCCAGCCTCTGCTGAAAGCAATAGAAATGCTAGCCCAGTTTCAGAAGAGCCCAGAGGAGCATTCTGAAGGACAGAGAGCATCTCAAGGTGTTAAATAATAGTCCTATCTCTCCCATTCTTGAAAAAGCTTTGCTTTTTTCCCTTGTTTACTGCTTTTCCAGCTGCTGTTAAATAACACTCCCACCATCCTAAGGGAAGATTGATTGTCAGTGTAGAAAAGCAAACTATTCCTGCCTCTCACATGTGCCAGACATTATACAGTCTGTTATAGTTAGGACCAAGGACACAAAAATTAACAAACAGCAAAAACATCAGAGCAGCCAAGGCCAAGGGACTTTGGAGGAGCCATGATACAGCAGCTGGCCCACACACAGTAGACTGAGGCAAACCACAGTTTGAAAGGGACCAAGGACTACAGCAGCAGGATGAGACTTCTCTGATGTATTCAAGGTCCTGCATGCATCCTTTGTAAAGACTGAAAGAGAAAATGTGCTTAGTGAAATATGCTTTATCAAATAGGATGGTTAAGTATGATCTTGCAAGGGGACTCCATCCAGAGGGATGCCGCCCAGAGGGACCTGGACAGGCTGCAGAGGTGGGCACAAGCCAACCTCATAAGGTTCAACAAGACCAAGTGCAAGGTCCTGCAGCTGGGTTGGGGCAATCCCAAGCACAAATGCAGGCTAGGCAGTGAGTGGCTGGAGAGCAGCCCTGAGGAGAGGGACTTGGGAGTGCTGCTGAATGAGAAGCTCAACATGAGCCAGCAGTGTGCACTTGCAGCCCAGAGGGACAACCAGAGCCTGGGCTGCAGCAGAAGTGTGGCCCCCCCCTCTCCTCTGCTCTGCTGAGACCCCACCTGGAGTACTGCATCCAGTTCTGGAGCCCCCATTACAAGAGGGATGTGGAGATGCTGGAGTGTGTCCAGAGAAGGGCCACTGAGATGACCAGAGTGTTGGAGCAGCTCTGCTGTGAGGACAGACTGAAAGAGTTGGGGCTGTTCGGTCTGGAGAAAAGGAGGCTCCCAGGTGACCTTCCTGTGGCCTCTCAGGGGAGGGACTTTTCAGGCTCTCAGGGAGTGACAGCACTAGGGGGAATGGAGCAAAGCTGGAGATGGGTAGGTTCAGACTGGCCATGAGGAGGAAGTTGTTGAGCATGAGAGTGGTGAGAGCCTGGAATGGGTTGCCCAGGGAGGTGGTTGAGGTCCTGTCCCTGGAGGTGTTTAAGGCCAGGCTGGATGAGGCTCTGGACAGCCTGATCTAGGG
The DNA here is from genome assembly GCA_013400475.1 of Tricholaema leucomelas. Lineage (NCBI taxonomy): Eukaryota > Metazoa > Chordata > Aves > Piciformes > Lybiidae > Tricholaema lacrymosa > Tricholaema leucomelas. The sequence goes on from WAAF01012091.1 coordinate 107,212, forward strand.
TGGGGTGTCCCTGCCCATAGCAGGGTGTTGGAACTGGCTGATCCTTGTGGTCCCTTCCAACCCTGACTGATTCTATGATTGATGTGGTTAACTGTAATGCAAGGTGTAGTCTGCCTCCTAAATCTATTCAGTATTTCCTTATGAGAGCATAATCTAGGCCTGCTGACAGCTTTCCTACACTCTTATTTAACCACATAGCTAAAATCTGGGGGACACAGGGAGGAGTCTGATAAGAAAACTCTTGCATGTCAATAGCTATATATCACAGCCTTGGAGAAAGTCACACTCAACCTAGAGCAACAGAAAGAAACCTGTCCCTCACCTTATGCATCCCACTACCTCACCTTCCTCAAAGCCAAATACCAGCAGACATTTAGGAAAACCTCAGTTTTCTTGAATACAGAAGCTCAGGAATGAAAAAGGGACAGAAAAAACTGACCTGCTCCACGGTGCTTTGCCTGTCCCAGTGCTGTCAGGATAATTTCTGGCATGTGAAGGTCTGCTGCACATGCTCAGGCTGTGGCTGGCAGTGGTTACTCCACTGGGTTTCAGCTAGCACTGTACATCTTGAACATGTGACACTTCCACCTATTTTTTCACATGGCTGGCCTAAATTCAAGAGAGATGTTGAGATACTGGAACGTGTCCAGAGAGGAGTGACAAGGCTGGTGAGGGGCCTGGAACACAGCCCTGTGAGGAGAGGCTGAGGGAGCTGGGGGTGTGCAGCCTGGAGAAGAGGAGGCTCAAGAGTGACCTCATTGCTGTCTACAACTACCTGAAGGGAGGTTGTAGCCAGGTGGGGGTTGGTCTCTTCTCCCAGGCAAGCAGCAACAGAACAAGGAGACACAGTCTCAAGTTGTGCCAGGGGAGGTCTAGGCTGGATGTTAGGAGGAAGTTGTTGGCAGAGAGAGTGATTGGCATTGGAATGGGCTGCCCAGGGAGGTGGTGGAGTCACCGTCCCTGGAGGTGTTCAAGCAAAGCCTGGATGAGGCACTTAGTGCCATGGTCTGGTTGACTGGCTAGGGCTGGGTGCTAGGTTGGACTGGATGATCTTGGAGGTCTCTTCCAACCTGGTTGATTCTATGAGCTAAGCAGCAGGCCACTGAGCCTGTGTTGCATAGTTGACAGTAAGCCCCCTGATTATACAAGAGACCAGCCTCGGTGGCAGTTAGTGACACACAGAGAGACCATACAAGGTGCATGGTGTATTTTGGAGCCCTCAGCACAAGAAGAGCATGAACCTATTAGAGTGAGCACAGAGGAAGGCCATAAAAATGACTGGAGGGCTGGAGCATCTTTCCCATGAAGAAATGTGACACAATTGAGGTTGTTCAGCCTGAAGACAAAAAGGTTCCATGGAACACCTTCTTATGGCCTTTCAATACTTTAAGAGGACCTACAATGAAAGGTGGGGACAGTTTTTAGCAGGGTCTGTTGTGACAGCAGCAATGTTTTTAAACTGAAAGAGAGAGGATTTAGACTAGATATAAGGAAGACATCTTTTACAGAGAAGGTGGTGAAAAATGCCCCATCCCTAGAAATATTCAAGGTCAAGTTGAATGGGGTTCTGAGTAAGCTGATACTCTTGAAGATATTCTTGCTTATTGCAGAGGGGTTGGACTAGATGACCTTTAAAGGTCCTTTCCAACCCAAAGTATGCTATGATTCTGTAAGGGAGGTCACCTTATTGAGACAAATCTGAAGCAAACTGCAGCACAGTGCTGAGGAACAGATCAGGTACCAGACTGCAGCAATCCAGGCACCAGCAGTCCTTCATTTTCACCTTGCTCTGATGTGGGAAGTCATCAATATACACAAACCCTGCACCTGGAAGGGGGTGGGGGGGGAATGTTTTGTGCTGCTTATGAAAAGGGTGGTTTTTTGCTCTTTGTGTCGTACAGACAGCTGTGGCAGTACATCTCTATCTGTTCTCCCAGCTCAGCTCAGTGGCATAGAGGGAAAATCAGGTTTTGTTACACCCCAGATGTTCAGCCAGGACATGGGACAAAGCTATGTTTATAAACACATAGTCCTAGCAAACTGCTTCCTTCCCACAGAAAAAGAGATTCATACAGCACCTTTGATCAAGAACCTTACAGCACTTTAAACCATCAAGACCACACCAGGCCCTTGTTAGAGTTGGGGTAGTCCAGGGAAACTGAGAACAGACATGGAACTGCTGCAGCCAGTCCAGAGGAGAGCCACGAAGATGCTCAGAGGGCTGCAGCAGCTCTGCTATGAGGACAGGCTGAGAGAGTTGGGGCTCTGCAGCCTGGAGAAGAGAAGGCTTTGAGGAGACCTTAGAGTGGCTTTGCAGTATCTGAAGGGAGCCTACAGGAAGGCTGGGGAGGGACTATTGACAAGGTCTGGTAATGTCAGGACGAGGGGGAATGGGTTTAAACTGGCAGAGGGGAGATTTAGACTGGATGTTAGGAGGAAGTTCTTTACAGTGAGGGTGGTGAGACACTGGCACAGGTTGCCCAGGGAGGTTGTGGATGCTTCCTCCCTGGAGGCGTTTAAGGCCAGGCTGGATGAGGCCTTGAGCAACCTGCTCTAGTGGGAGGTGTCCCTGCCTATGGCAGGGGGTTGGAGCTGGATAATCCTTGAGGTCTCTTCCAACCTAAACCATTCTATGATTCTATGGTTCAGTAGTCTGGTCTAAGAGCAAGAAACTCTCTAAGTATCCGAAGCGGTGTAGAGGTCTTCAGGGAATTTCTGCCTTTAGAAAGTTTCACTTTGCAATTCTCTCTTGAAAAGTAAATGGAAAAACAATTTGAGTGATGTGCAAAGACAATTCTCTAATTTTGGTACCCTCTGGAAACCTTCACAGCTCTGCCACGTGTGCTGATGTTCTCCAGCCATTGCCACGATACTACCAGCACGCACAAAGGTGATGTCTGAGTGCATCACGCAGTGATAGCAAGAAGTTAACACAATTACTCTTCACTCTTCAACACTGAAGAATAAATTAAAGCAGTGCATTAAAATTGAAACTAATATTAAGAGGTAACCTTTATCCCTTCAGACTAGGACAATGAAGCCTTACTACAATTAAACGTAGACCTGATAGGTTTTCAGTAACAAAGTAAAACTAAATGACAGATTTAAATCTTAGAGACATAGAATGGGCTGGGTTGGAGGATATCTTTAAGATCATCTAGTTCCAACGCCCTGCCATGGGCAGGGACACCTTACACTGGATCAGGTTGCTCAAGGCCCTGTTCAACCTGGCCTAGAACACCTCCAGAGAGTGAGTATCCACAGCCTCCCTGGGCAACCTGTGCCAGTGTCTCATCACCCTCACCTAAAAGAATTTCTTCCTAATATCCAGTCTAAATCTCCCCTCTTCCAGCTTAAGTCCATTCCCCCTAATCCTATCACTACAATCCCTTGTAAAACAACCCCCCACAGCTTTCTCCTGTAGCTTCCTTTAGGTAATGGAAGGCCACTGTAATGTCCCCCTGGAGCTTTCTCTTCTCCAGGCTGAGCTCTCAGCCCCCACTCTCAGAGCCTGTGCCCATAGTGACAGTTCTCCAGCCTGCCAATCATCTTTGTGGCCTCCTCTCTGTCCATCTCCCAGAACTGCATGTTACCCTTTGGTCTCATTAGAACTGTGTGTCCTGTGAGCTTGCAGGACCATGTATGACCCACCTCCATGCTAGGAACAGCTCAAGTACTTAAGACTTTCTTTCCTTACCCCTCTCAACAGCCTAGTTTGTACGTGAAAGAAAACCAATCTCACAAGCAAAATAGGCAGCTTCAGCATGCTTCAGCCAGGTTCATGGAGCACCTGCAGAGGGTTTCTGCCCTGCAGTTTAGCCACAGTTCCTCTGAGAGGCTGTGCCAGACCAGAAGGTGAAAGAGCACAATTGCACCAGTCCATCACAATAAGAGGCAAGAACTCAGGTGAGATCAGAAGCAAGAACGCATGGGAGTTGCAGATTGCTACAAGCAGACAAGATGAAACATGATGATTCTAAGTGCTATAAGGAAGCTTCCAGCAACTCCTTCCCAAATTGTACGCATCCTCAACCATTTTCTGAAGCCAAAGGGCAGAAAGAAGGCCTTTGCCCACATTTCAGAATCCATCCTGCCTGGGAAGTTTTCCTCAGTAGGTTTCTGTCTTCAGGTACAGGACTGCAGCAAAAGCATCTGGCACAGCATCTGCTTTTTCCTCCAGTTGAAGAGTTTCACCCCACACTACTTCCCAATTGCTCCCAAAGATAGAGGCCAGCATTTACAACCAACTCTTCCATTGGTGTGAGCAGGTGCAATGAAATATGGATGTTTACAGCTTCAGATGCTATTCCATGGACTCAGGTCTTCATTAGAGCTAAGGGAACTGACAGGATCCTTATGTAGACAAGAAGCTCAACATGAGCCAGCAGTGTGCACTTGCAGCCCAGAGGGACAACCAGAGCCTGGGCTGCAGCAGGAGAAGTGTGGCCAGCAGGGCCAGGGAGGTGATTCTCCCCCTCTGCTCTGCTCTGCTCTGCTGAGACCCTACCTGGAGTACTGCATCCAGCTCCAGAGCCCCCATTACAAGAAGGATGTGGAGATGCTGGAGTGTGTCCAGAGAAGGGCCACTGGGATGATCAGAGGGCTGGAGCAGCTCTGCTGTGAGGACAGACTGAAAGAGTTGGGGCTGTTCAGGCTGGAGAAGAGGAGGCTCTAAGGTGACCTTCTTGTGGCCTTTCAGTATCTGAAGGGAGCCTACAAAAATGCTGGGGAGGAACTTTTCAGGATATCAGGGAGTGACAGGACTGGGGGGAATGGAGAGAAGCTGGAGATGGGGAGATTCAGACTGGCCATGAGGAGGAAGTTGTTGAGCATGACAGTGGTGAGAGGCTGGAATGGGTTGCCCAGGGAGGTGGTTGAGGCCCCATCCCTGGAGGTGTTTAAGGCCAGGCTGGATGAGGCTGTGGCCAGCCTGATCTAGGGTAGGGCATCCATGCCCATGGCAGTGGAGCTGGAACTGGCTGATCCTTGTGGTCCCTTCCAACCCTGACTGATTCTATGAGCTTGCAGCTGTACCACAGCAGCAGTTAAAGCTAGGTAGATAAGATGAATACCACTTCACATTAAGAGACCTGAAAGCACTCTGATAAGGAATGCCCACGCTAAGAGGAAGGTGACCTCATTTTAGTGGCTGGATCCTGCACGCCTCTTCAAGTGCAGTCCTTTTTATTACTCATATTTTGGTGGGTGCCAGGAATCTAGCTACAAAGAACATTGTATAACTCAGTTATGGAAAAAGTTAGTTCTTTGTGGTGTTGCATTTTAGATGAAAACCCACTTCCTCTGCTGCAGAGCAGAGAAAGAAAAGCGTAGGCTTTGGGTTTATCATTCATTGCATCTGCACCTTCTGAATAAGCTCTAAGTCTGTGAGCCAGAAATGTGAGATTCATGGTCTGAATCTTCCCCTCTTTTGCATCCATGTAAATTTGAAACATAGAAGCACAATCACAGAATGACTTAGGTTGGAAGGGACCTCAGAGATCATCTCTTCCAACCTCCCGACCATGGGCAGGGATGCTTCTCATCTAGACTGGTCTGCTCAAGGCCTCATTCAGCCTAGCCTTGAACACCCCCAGGCCCCACAAGCACCCCACAAACTCCCCAGTCAACCCATCCCAGAGTCTCACCAGCCTTGCACCGAAGAACAACGTCCTAAGATCCAGTCTGAACTGCTCTCCCTCAGCTTAAAACCACTGCCTCTAGACACCCACTGGATCATTTCACTTGGAAAAGCCTATCGAGATCATCAAGTCTGTGTGCAGTTCTGGAGCCCCCAGCACAAGAAGGACATGGAACTGCTGGAGCCGGTCCAGAGGAGAGCCATGAAGATGCTCAGAGGGCTGCAGCAGCTCTGCTATGAGGACAGGCTGAGAGAGTTGGGGCTCTGCAGCCTGGAGAAGAGAAGGCTTCGAGGAGACCTTAGAGTGGCTTTGCAGTATCTGAAGGGAGCCTACAGGAAGGCTGGGGAGGGACTATTGACAAGGTCTGGGAATGTCAGGACGAGGGGGAATGGGTTTAAGCTGGCAGAGGGGAGATTTAGACTGGATGTTAGGAGGAAGTTCTTTCCAGTGAGGGTGGTAAGACACTGGCACAGGTTGCCCAGGGAGGTTGTGGATGCTTCCTCCCTGGAGGCGTTTAAGGCCAGGCTGGATGAGGCCTTGAGCAGCCTGCTCTAGTGGGAGGGGTCCCTGCCTATGGCAGGGGGTTGGAGCTGGATGATCCTTGAGGTCCCTTCCAACCTAAACCATTCTGTGATTCTATGATTCTATAAGTCCATCTGTCAAGCTAAGACCACCATGGACATTAAACCATGTCCCAAATGGCTATGTCCACACATTTCTTGAGCACTTCCAGGGATGGTGACTCTACCACCTGTCCGGACACCTGTAGCCGCATTGGAGCTTACAATAGTGCCAATAATGACTGCTGGGATTTTGTCTTTTCTGTTCAAGAAGAAGGAACTGTTTCACAGAATAATATGCTGTCACTTGAGAAGGATGCTAAGGTATTTCTCGGACTATGCCAAACACTGAGTTTCCATGTGCTGCTGTGCAGAAGCTCAGAGTGAGTTTTTGGCAAGATACTCCCTATGGGGAGAGGCTGAGGGAGCTGGGGTTGTTTAGCCTGGAGAGGAGGAGGCTCGGGGGGACCTCATTGCTGTCTACAACTACCTGAAGGGAGGTTGTAGCCAGGTGGGGTTGGTCTCTTCTCCCAGGCAACCAGCAACAGAACAAGGGGACACAGCCTCAAGTTGTGCCAGGGGAAGTACAGGCTGGATGTTGGGAGGAAGTTGTTGGCAGAGAGAGTGATTGGCATTGGAATGGGCTGCCCAGGGAGGTGGAGTCATCGTCCCTGCAGGTGTTCAAGAAAAGCCTGGATGAGGCACTTAGTGCCATGGTCTGGTTGACTGGATAGGGCTGGGTGCTAGGTTGGACTGGATGATCTGGGAGGTCTCTTCCAACCTGGTTGATTCTATGATTCTATGATTCTACTCCAGGCTAATAGCCCAGCTCTGCAGTGACAGTGGTCTCTGCAGAAGAGGAGACATCCACTGTCATTAACAACCCTTCTGGCTGATCCCTGCCGGAGTCTGGCCTGACAATTTAAAGAACCTTCCTTTTCTTGTTCTGGCACTTAGCATTTCCATTTATTATTGCAGCAAAACAGCCACAAGTATTTATTTTAAGGTTATCTTTATACTCTGAATTTTCATTAGGAGAGTAAACCAAGTGACAGTGAGCAGGTGTAACTTTCTATCCTTTATCTCCTGCAACTTCTACACATTCAGGTATCCTCAAGAGGGACATTATTTCTTCAGTGCCTTTTCCCATCAGAGTTAAGTAAAAATCTCAGTGCATTTCTGTGGTCGTTTCTCTCTTTTTATCTCTTTGTCTGCTTAGCTAGCTGTCTGCTTTGATATCTCTAGTTTGGATTTAACCAGGCCAGATATTTCCCCTTTGTCTTTCCCCATAGTCATATGAAAATGGAAAGAAAAAGGAAAGGAAAAAAAGAGAAAAAGAAAAATAAATAAAAAGAAAATTTTTTTTAAAGAAAAAAAGAAAAATAAAAAGGGGAAAGGAAAATAAAAGGAAAGACAAAAATAAAAAGAAAAATAAAGAAAAAGAAAAGGAGAAAAGGAGAAAGGGAGAAAGGGAGAAAGGGAGAAAGGGAGAAAGGGAGAAAGGGAGAAAGGGAGAAAGGGAGAAAGGGAGAAAGGGAGAAAGGGAGAAAGGGAGAAAAAGAGAAAGAGAAAGAAGAAAGGAAAAGAAAAAGGGAAAAGAAAAAAGGAAAAGGAAAAGAAGAAAGAAAAAAGGAAAAAGGTGAAAGAAAAAAGGGAAAAGGGAAAGGGAAAAGGGAAAGGAAAAGGGAAAAGGAAAAGTGAAAGCAAAAGTGAAAGGAAAAGAAAAAGAAAAAGGAAACGGAAAAGGGGAAAAAGGAAAAGGGAAAAAAGAAAAAGGGAAAGGGAAAGGAGTAAAAGAAAATGAAAAAGAGAAAGAAAATGAAAAAGAGAAAGAAAAAGAAAGAGGGAAAGAGAAAGAGGAAATGGAAAAGAAAAAGGAAAAGAAAAAAGGAAAAGAAAAAGACAACAAGAAAAAGAAACAAAGAAAAAAGGAAAATAAAAAAAAGGAAAAGAGGATAGAGGGAAAAGGGGAAAGGAAAGGGGAAGAAAAGAGAAGGAAAAAAGACACACACAAAATAAAAATGGAAGGAAAGGAAAAAGAGAAAAAGAGAAAGAAAAAAATCTGTAACATCTTGTAATGAAGTAGGAAAAATGCTGAGCTGCTGGTAGGAAATACAGTATGGCAAACAGCACGCCAGCCCTGTGAGCTAGAAGCCTGGCTTTTGGTACAATCCTTTAACCAAAGGATGATCTGGGTTGCAGAGAAGGTGAAATAGTTCACCCACAAAGTACAGACATTTTGGTGGGGTAGGAAGCAGTGCCCAGGTGACCTTCTTTAAGAGCGAGCTTTGCACATTCATAAGCTGTTAAGAACTGACATCGCTGTTGGGGGGGTTTAACTCATTGAGTTTAATAAAGTACGACAATAGCTGATGAACATTTCACCAGAATGCCACTGCTGTCACTTTCCCTCTGGCATCTCAGCTTTGCAGGGCTCAAAAAAACAGTTTCAGCCTTGCCATTTCAGTTTTTCCATCACAAAGCTTAGCTCTCCAGCCAGCCCAGGGTATTACATTACCAGTCTTTCTCAGAAACATCATCATTCACACACCCAGCACCTACTGACTTAAACAGAAAGTGAAGACATCTCTCACTGGGGTTATTATCTCCCACACAGCTGCCACTTGGAGGAATGGGGATCCAATTCTTCCCCAATCTTCAGTCGTTCCCACTTGTGATTTCTGGCACACTTTTGTTGGCTGACACCTTCCAACTCTCTCTGCCCCAGGATCTTCCCCTAAGAAACCAAAAACCTTAGGCTGTTTCTATGATTACAGAGCAACCTCTTTACCATGCTGCTGATTTTTCATGCTCAGAGCTGCATTTTATAATCCTATTTTCCCTGAGGTTATTTTATATAAAAGGTTGAGCTCCAGGGAAAGTTTAAACCATGCTCCTCCAGGAATTGCTAAGTCTGATGTCCACGGGGAGAGAAAAAAAAAACAACAAACCCAACCAACCATATTTTCAAACTCTTAAAAAGCATTTTAAACAAGTACAACTAATTAGAGCCTGATCAAAGCCAAGTGAAGCCCTCTGGAGCAGCTGCATTCCCTATATTCATAAAAAATCAGGCCATTTGGATAGTTAGTTAAATAAGGATTATTGGAACTAAGCCAAATCCCTTTGAAATCAATGGGACTCTTTAATGACTTCAATGCCATTAGTATCATAGCTTTAGAAAATGACCTTTGTATTTAATTCATCTTGGCTGCTGACTGGTGCAACAGTATAAATTCACACTGAATGATTTAGTCTGTAAGAGGCTTCCTGAGATCATCTAGTCTAGCCCCTCGGCCTGAGCAGGACAAAGCTAGAGCAGGTTGCCTGAGATCATGTCCAGGTAAGTTTTGAGTATCTCAAAACTTGGAGATTCTGCACAACTGAAGCTGGTGAAAGGCCTGGAACACAAAGCCTATGAGAAGAAGCTGAGGGAGCTGGGGGTGTGCAGCCTGGAGAAGACGAGGCTCAGGGGAGACCTCATTGCTGTCTGCAACTACCTGAAGGGAGGTTGTAGCCTATTCCAGTGCTCTGTGACCCTTACAAGTAAAGAAGTTCCCCCTTGTGTTGAGGTGGAACCTCTTTTACTGCAACTTACACCCATTGTTCCTTGTCCTATCCCAGGCAGCAAGTGAGCAGAGCCTGTCCACCCAACTCCTGGCAGCCTTCAGATACTTAGAAACATTTATCAAATCCCCCCTCAGTCTTCTCTTCTCCAGACTAAACAGCCCCAGGTCCCTCAGCCTCTCCTCATCAGCCATGCCCTTCAGTCCCCTCATCATCCTCGTAGCCCTCTGCTGGACCCTCTCCAGCAGATCCCTGTCCCTCTTCAACTGGGGAGCCCAAAACTGAACACAGTATTCAAGATGAGGTCTCAGCTGGGAAGAGTAGAGGGGGAGGAGAACCTCCCTTGATCTGCTGGACACACTCCTCCTAATACACCCCAGGATCCCATTGGCCTTCTTGGCCACAAGGGCACACTGCTGTGCCATGGATGTTATCCACCAGGACCCCCAAGTCCCTCTCCACAGGGCTGCTCTCCAGCAGATCACCTCCCAGCCTGTACTGGTGCAGTTTATTATTCCTTCCCAGATGCAGGACTCTGCACTTGTCCTTGTAATCAGTAGGTCAGTGGCAGATACAACTACAAGCCACAGCCAACCCACTTGGAGAGGAGGAAGCTCAGAGCCAACGCACCCTCAGAAGGAAGCAGCAGAGCCATCCAGATGCAGAACAGCTTTTCTATTCATGAGGCAGCATTTCACAGAACAGAATCACAGAATTACTTAGGTTGGAAAAGACTTTCAAGATCACCAAGTCCAACTATATCCCAACACTGCCAAGTCCACCATTAAGCCATGTCTCTAAAAGTTTATTTGCCACAAGAGAAGACTGCTGTTTTCCTTTCATTTTGACATGGTGAGATCCTTCTCAGGTCTTGTTTCTATGCTTTTCAGCCTCTCCCCTACTTCACAAGGCTATTTCTGATGCTCTAATAATAGACCAGGCTGTAATTCTCATGACTAACACATAATTCTTGATGCAATTCAGGTCCTACCTCTGCTTGTCTGGAGTTTAATCTTGACTGTCTAGCAATTGCTGGAAATGAAACGCAGATAAAAACCAAGCAATGCTTGACTGAACACAGAATGCATTACTCAGCTATTTGCTACTATTGCATATGGCTCAATTATCAGCTCCTGCTCCTTACAGAAATCTGGATATGCACAATGACAGATATTACCAAGACCTCACAAGAAATAGTATCACACTGTGTTGGAATCATCATGACTTGAACAGACTGGAGAGCTGGGCACAGAGGAACCTAGTGAGGTTCAATAAGGATAAGTGCAGTCTTGCACCTGGGAAGGAACAACAACCTGCACCAGTACAGGTTGGGAGGTGATCTGCTGGAGTGCAGCCCTGTGGAGAGGGAGCTGGGAGTCCTAGTGGACAACAAGTTATCCATGGCACAGCAATGTGCCCTTGTGGCCAAGAAGGCCAATGGGATCCTGGGGTGCGTTAAGAGGAATGTGGCCAGCAGATAGAGGGAGGTTCCCCTGCCCCTCTACTCTGCCCTGGTGAGATCTCACCTACAATATTATGTTCAGTTTTGGGCTCCCCAGTTCAAGAGGGACTGGGATCTATTCCAAAAAGTCCAACAGAGAGCTGTCAAGATGATTAAGGGGCTGGAGCACTGCCCTATGAGGAGAGGCTGAGGGACCTGGGGCGTTTTGGTCTGGAAAATAGAAGACTTAGAGGGAATCTAATCAATGTTTATAAATATCTGAGGGCTGAGGGTCAAGAGGGAAAGGACAAACTCTTCTTGGTTGTGCCCTGTGGTAGGACAAGGGCTAATGGATGTAAACTACAGCACAGGAAGTTCCACCTCAACATGAGGAAGAACTTCTTTACTGTAAGGCTCACAGAGCACTGGACAGACTGCCAGGAGAGGTTGTGGAGTCTCCTTCTCTGGAGACTTTCAATACTCGTCTGGATGCATTCCTGTGTGACCTGTGCTAAATTCTATGGTCCTGCTCTGATAAGAGGGTTGGACTCAATAATTTATGGAGGTCCCTTCCAGCCCCTAACATGCTGTGATCCTGTGAATCCTTTGCTCTTCCTTTGGCTTCTGGTTGCATCCTGTATGATAGTTCAGCATTTCTTAAGAATCTGAATTATTGCAAGTCGCAGTTGGCTGACTTCCCCAAAGGTTGTTGCCTTGGTTAAAGACACACCACAGGACCATTCTGGCTGAATGGATGGGCAGAGGCTATTGGGATGGATTTAACAAGGCCAAGTGCAAGGTGCTACACTTTGGCCGTAACAACCCCAAGCAGCACTACAAGCTGCGGACAGAGTGGCTGAGAGCAGACAGGAAGAAAGGGACCTGGGGGTGCTGGTAGAGAGTAGCTGAAGATGAGCCAGCAGTGTGCCCAGGTGGGCAAGAGAGCCAATAGCATCCTGGCCTGGATCAGGAACAGTGTGGCCAGTAGAACAAGGGAGGTTATTCTTCCTCTGTACTCAGCACTGGTCAGGCCACACCTTGAGTGCTGTGTCCAGTTCTGGGCTCCTCAAGTCGAGAGAGATGTTGAGATACTGGAACATGTCCAGATAAGTGTGATGAAGCTGGTGAGAGGCCTGGAGCACAGCCCTGTGAGGAGAGGCTGAGGGAGCTGGAGGTGTGCAGCCTGCAGAAGAGGAGGCTCAGGGCAGACCTCATTGCTGTCTGCAGCTACCTGAAGGGAGGATGTAGCTGGGTGGGGATCAGTCTCTTCTCCCAGGCAACCAGCAACAGAACAAGGGGACACAGTCTCAAGTTGTGCCAGGGGAGGTCTAGGCTGGATGTTAGGAGGAAGTTGTTGTCAGAGAGAGTGATTGGCATTGGAATGGGCTGCCCAGGAAGGTGGTGGAGTTGCCATCCCTGGAGGTGTTCAAGCAAAGCCTGGCTGAGGCCCTTAGTGCCATGGTCTAGTTGACTGGCTAGGGCTGGGTGCTAGGTTGGACTGGATGGTCTTGGAGGTCTCTTCCAAGCTGGTTGATTCTATGATTCTAGAGAGAACTGGAATCTAAAGCTTTCTGTTGCATCTCAGTTTGTCTCTTTGCCATCTCAGTTTGTCTATTGAACTAGCAATTTTTAAGATTTAATAGCTGGTTTACTGCATTATGACCAGGAGGTTTGAGAAGAAAGAGCTCCACTGCTTGTTTCAGCCAGGAGGAAGAGCGATTTGTGCAGTCCAGTGTTTAAACAGTGATCTTTTAGCAGATAAGAAAGGAGAAGTGGAGGGCTGCATGACAAGTGGATGGTTTTCATAAAGTTATGTATGCTATGTGAATTCTGACCAGCCAATTATGGATAATACAAGAAGTATCAACAGATACATAAGGATTGCCTTGCTTCCCTCCTCTCCAGCCCTCTTGTTTGAAGATTTCACAGGGATGCCTGAATTTTTCAACAGTGCTTCAGGGCATTTCTTGTAAATATGCTGCAAATATGGAAATGGATTGATTGACCTAGTTGTGAGGTTAGTGTTAATAAAGCTCATTGGCAAGTTATCAAGCCCCATAAAGCAATTCCATCAGTGTTCTTTCCCCAAAAGGCAGAAGCACTTTTCCTGACTCTTTGCAATAGCTCATTTGCAGCTCTCAAGGTCACAGTGTGCTAAACCTGCATCACCTTTTACTGTAGACACTTGATTTATGGCACTGCTTGCTGTTTAACCTGCAATGATGGAAGCTAGTGATCAGCATGGAGGCTTACCAGCTAAAGCATGCCTGTTGAGTACTGAGGCTACACAAAAGTATGTTCCCATTGCTTGAGAAGAGACCCTGTTGTTGTGATGCTGACACTGAGGCTGCTCAGCACCAAGTATCATAGTATCATCAGAGTTGGAAGAGACCTCACAGATCATCAAGTCCAACCCTTCACCACAGAGCTCAAGGCAAGACCATGGCACCAAGTGCCACGTCCAATCCTGCCTTGAACAGCTCCAGGGATGGCAACTCCACCACCTCCCTGGGCAGCCCATTCCAGTAGCCAATGACTCTCTCACTGAAGAACTTTCTCCTCACCTCGAGCCTAAACTTCCCCTGGCGCAGCTTGAGGCTGTGTCCTCTCGTTCTGGTGCTGGCTGCCTGAGAGAAGAGAGCAACCTCCTCCTGGCTACAACCACCCCTCAGGTAGTTGTAGACAGCAATAAGGTCTGCCCTGAGCCTCCTCTTCTCCAGGCTAAACAACCCCAGCTCCCTCAGCCTCTCCCCGTAGGGCTGTGCTCCAGGCCTCTCACCAGCCTCGTTGCCCTAGCCAAGCAACCAGACCACGGCACTAAGTGCCTCATCCAGGCTTTGCTTGAACACCCCCAGGGATAGTGACTCCATCACCTCCCTGGGCAGCCCATTCCAATGCAAATCACTCTCTCTGCCAACAACTTCCTCCCAACATCCAGCCTAGACCTCCCCTGGCACAACTTGAGACTGTGTCCCCTTGTCCTGTTGCTGGTTGCCTGGCAGAAGAGACCAACCCCCACCTGGCTACAGCCTCTCTTCAGGAAGTTGTAGACAGCAATGAGGTCTGCCCTGAGCCTCCTCTTCTCCANCTTTCTTGTTAAACCTTTCTTTTTAACTTCCAAATC
>WAAF01012093.1:10003-39849 GCA_013400475.1 Tricholaema leucomelas
TCTGCCCTGAGCCTCCTCTTCTGCAGGCTGCACACCCCCAGATCCCTCAACCTCTCCTCACAGGGCTGTGCTCCAGGCCCCTCCCCAGCCTTACTGCCCTTCTCTGGACACCTTCCAGCACCTCAACATCTCTCTTGAATTGAGGAGCCCAGAACTGGACACAGCACTCAAGGTGTGGCCTGAACAGTGCTGAGTCCAGGGGAAGAATAACTTCCCTTATCCTACTGACCACAGTGTTCCTGCTCTAGGCACTCAGGCAGTCAGAGGCCAGCCTGTCTGCTCAACTCATTAGTAGGGTCCCCAAACACCTGAGGATGCACTTGAGGTGGGCTCCTGCAGGATTCGTGGTGTCTGCTGCAGTGTCTCGGTGGATGTGAGTTGTCAGAATGAATTTGCTCTGTAACAGTAGGAGATGTAATGCAGTGCTCTGTATCCAGTACACAGGGGTATAGCAATGTACTCCAGGAGATGGTCTTACACCCTTCCAGAGCCACACTCAGAGCAGTGTAGTTAGTTTCTTACCAGCCTCTGCCAACCCTCACAGGTGCGATCACCAGGACAAAGGCACTCAGAGTGCTTGGCTTGGAGGAACCCAGCTGGGTGCTGCCGACTGGACTTGTCCCCATCCACGTGTCTGGACGTGGGTGGAGATTCATTAACTGTGTGCTCCTGTTGGAATTCCTGTTGTGCCAGTCCCCTGCTATCTGATCATTCCCAGCAAATTATGTGGCCAGTCAGGTAAAATTACAGAGTGCTCTGACAAACAGGAGCGAACTTCCGTTGCACCCTCAAGTGAAACAATTCACCTTGCCCACTGCCATTTAAATACAAGTGGCTTGTCATGGGTCCTAGGGAAAGACAAGGTAAGCTGCAAGGAATATACCAGTGACAGTCACAGCTGCCTACAAGAAAGCTGAGGAGGGACTTTATAGGATATGAGGGAGTGACAGGACCAGGGGGAATGGAGCAAAGCTGGAGGTGGAGAGATTCAGTCTGGCCGTGAGGAGGAAGTTGTTGAGCATGAGCGTGGTGAGAGCCTGGAATGGGTTGCCCAGGGAGGTGGTTGAGGTCCCGTCCCTGGAGGTGTTTAAGGCCAGGCTGGATGAGGCTGTGCCCAGCCTGATCTAGGGCAGGGTGTCCCTGGTCATGGCAGGGGGGTTGGAACTAAATGATCCTTGTGGTCCCTTCCAAACCGACTGATTCTGTGGTTCTATGATTCTTTCCAGCAGCGACAAATGCTGCAGCCCCTACATGGATTCATCCCCTACCTTTCTTTCCTCAACTTGTTGCAATACTACCTGTTCACACAACAGTGTCTGCAGGATTATAGAAGCACAGGATGGTACAATAGAATAGAATAGAATAGAATAGAATAGAATAGAATAGAATAGAATAGAATAGAATAGAACCGAACCAAACAGGTTGGAAGAGACCTCCAAGCTCATCCAGTCCAACCTAGCACCCAGCCCCAGCCAACCAACCAGACCATGGCACTAAGTGCCTCATGCAGTCTTCTCTTGAACACCTCCAGGGACGGTGACTCCACCACCTCCCTGGGCAGCCCATTCCAATGCCAATCACTCTCTCTGTGAAGAAAATTTCTCCTAACATCCAGCCTAGACGTCCCCTGGCACAACTTGAGACTGTGCCCCCTTCTTCTGTTGCTGCTTGCATGGCAGAAGAGCCCAACCCCACCTGGCTACAGCCTCCCTTCAGGTAGTTGTACACAGCAATGAGGTCTGCCCTGAGCTTCCTCTTCTCCAGCCTAAATAACCCCAGCTCCCTCAGCCTCTTCTCATAGGGTTTGAGTTCCAGATCCCTCACCAGCCTTGTTGTCCTTCTCTGGACACGTTGCAGCACCTCAACATCTCTCTTGAATTGAGGAGCCCAGAACTGGACACAGTACTCAAGGTGTGGCCTGAGCAGTGCTGAGTACAGGGGCAGAATAACCTCCCTCATGCTGCTGGCCACACTACTCCTGAGCCAGACCAGGATGCCACTGGCCCTCTTGCCCACCTGGGCACACTGCTGGCTCATCTTTAGCCTACTATCCACCAGCACCCCCAGGTCCCTTTCTTCCTGGCTGTTCTCCAGCCACTCTGTCCCCAGCCCGTAGTGATGCCTGGGGTTGCCGTGGCCAAAGTGCAGAACCCTGCACTTGACCTTGTTAAATCTCATCCCATTGACCTCTGCTCACCCATCCAGCCTGTCCATGTCCCTCTGCAGGGCTCTCCTACCTTCCAAAGAAATCTTTCCTTAGCTC
Organism: Tricholaema leucomelas; assembly: GCA_013400475.1. Taxonomy (NCBI): domain Eukaryota; kingdom Metazoa; phylum Chordata; class Aves; order Piciformes; family Lybiidae; genus Tricholaema lacrymosa; species Tricholaema leucomelas. Next base: position 12,267 of record WAAF01012093.1, read on the forward strand.
AGTGTTGTGCCTCTGTCAATGGTCTGTGGCAGGTATTTAGAGGAAGAGTGTAAAAGCAGAGCTACCATCCAGTGACAATCTCCTCTGGCACACCCTGGCAGCAGTTTGTGCCTCAGGGGCGTCCTGAGCCAGAGATTGTATCTACATCTTTGCGTTTTGTAATGCTCCATGAATTTTTCAGCCAGGAATTTGTCTAATTGCTTTTTGAGCCCATTTATACTTTTGGTCTCTACAACAGGTCCTGCATCTGGGTCGGCGCAATCCCAGGCACAGATACAGGCTGGGTGGGGAATGGCTGAGAGCAGCCCTGAGGAGAAGGACCTGGGGGTCTGGGCTGATGAAAAGCTCAACATGAGCCTGCAGTGTGCACATGCAGCCCAGACAGCAACCCTGTGCTGGGCTGCAGCAAGAGCAATGTGGGCAGCAGGGCAAGGGAGGGGATTCTGCCCCTTGGTCTGCTCTCCTGAGACCCCACCTGGAGTCCTGTGTGCAGTTCTGGAGCCCCCAACACAAGAAGGACATGGAACTGCTGGAGCAGGTCCAGAGGAGAGCCATGAAGATGCTCAGAGGGCTGCAGCAGCTCTGCTATGAGGACAGGCTGAGAGAGTTGGGGCTCTGCAGCCTGGAGAAGAGAAGGCTTCGAGGAGACCTTAGAGTGGCTTTCCAGTACCTGAAGGGAGCCTACAGGAAGGCTGGGGAGGGACTATTGACAAGGTCTGGGAATGTCAGGACGAGGGGGAATGGGTTTGAACTGGCAGAGGGGAGATTTAGACTGGATGTTAGGAGGAAGTTCTTTACAGTGAGGGTGGTGAGACACTGGCACAGGTTACCCAGGGAGGTTGTGGATGCTTCCTCCCTGGAGGTGTTTAAGGCCAGGCTGGATGAGGCCTTGAGCAGCCTGCTCTAGTGGGAGGTGTCCCTGCCTATGGCAGGGGGTTGGAGCTGGATGATCCTTGAGGTCCCTTCCAACCTAAACCATTCTATGATTCCATGATCTTTTCCACCGTCAGAGAGGACAACATCAGTAGTGATCAGGAAAGGGGGAGAGATATGTGGAATCTTTGATTCCTTGTCTCACTTTGAAGATATTCTTATTGGACACTATGCCTTTGGGCTATGCTTTTTCCTCTTACTGTGTTCCTGTTATGTGCTTGGCTAGAATTTCTTGTTTGCTGGCCTGGCCAAACCTGTTTAGGTCTTACTTGTGAAACAAATGCATTTTATAATCAAAGCTATGTGCTCTCCTTCATCTCCCACTAGACTCTGGCCTTCTGCAGAAAGTCCAGGCTGGCTAGGAGCTGGAAATTCAGAGAAACTCCCCTGTAACCACAAGAGGCATTGAAAGGGATTGTTGTCAGACAGACTGTGTCTTCATGATGTGAGAGAAGGTGGGAGAGTTAAAAGTGGCCTCCTAAAAAGTGTACTGTGCTAGGCAGCAGCACACTGTCTGTTCTCACAGGCTTTGGGATGGTGCAGGAGAGCGTTCATGCAGGAGAAAAAGGGAGCCACATATGTGTCAGGAGGGGAGGAAAGAGACATCTGCAGAGAACAAGAAGGAGTACTGCACAGACAACCCAGGCATTAACTTTACTCTATGTGTAGCAGGTACTTCTCCTTATAACTAAGTGGAAATTGCTTCCTGAGCTTCTCTTGCATGCTAGGAGTGAGGATGGGCAATGTCAGGCCTCACAAAAGTAGCCTGTGAGACTGTATGGATTTCTGCTGGACAGACTCCACAAACTGTGGCAGGTTTAGCCAGCTGCAGGGATGAAGATGGTACTGGGAAGTCAGTGTTTAGCCTTTTTCTGGGTCTCCAGCATCAGAGGAATTCTGGGCTTGGCTAAAATCCTCAGTTGAATCTTGTTTATCTATACTAGGCTCTCTGAGTCCAGGCAATACACAGCATAGCCACAACCCAGGTGGTTTTCTAGCACTGCAGGTGTCTGTGTCTCTTGAAGGCAGGAAATGTCAGGGTTTGGTCCCTGGAGACTCTTAATGGTGAAAATGCACCTAGTGATTATCCGAGGCTTACAATCACTGTACCTCTAAATGCTACAGTGGGCCCTCTCTGACTGGTACTGCATGAAGGCATCCATCAAGTGTTCCTTTCTCTCTTGCACTTGTTTTCTTGATGTAACATGTCCATGCTGTCAAGAGGATGTCAGCTCTTCACACACAACTCTGAAGTATAGGCATCCTCATGGGAAAGCTTTTCCTGCTGCTCTCAGACCTTGGTTTTCGGGAGCAGATTATCCAACAAGTTAGGCAACATCTTTCTCTGCCAAAACTATCAAACACCAAGAGACAAGGAGGCCAAATTTGTCCCAGCCAACATCTGCACAGATTAAGGTAAAAAGCAACTTTCCAGCTGCCCTTAAGCTCAGGAGAGACCTGAGATTTGCACCACAGGACAGATTTGCTTCATTCCCAGGCAACCAGCAACAGAACAAGGGGACATAGTCTCAAGTTGCTCCAGGGGAGGTCTAGGCTGAATGTTAGGAGGAAGTTGTTGGCAGAGAGAGTGATTGGCATTGGAATGGGCTGCCCAGGGAGGTGGTGGAGTCACTGTCCCTGGAGGTGTCAAAGCCAAGCCTGGCTGGGGCACTTAGTGCCATGGTCTGGTTGACTGGCTAGGGCTGGGTGCTAGGTTGGACTGGAGGAGCTTAGAGGTCTCTCCACCACCTCCCTGGGCAGCCCATTCCAATGCCAATCACTCTCTCTGCCAAAACCTTCCTCCTCACATCTAGCCTAGACCTCCCCCAAAACAGCTTGAGGCTGTGTCCCCTTGTTCTGTTGCTGGTTGGCTGGCAGAAGAGACCAACCCCACCTGGCTACAACCTCCCTTCAGGTAGTTGTAGACTAATGTTTCCTGCTGCCCATTTTCCCAGGCTAGTAACATGCTTCTCCTTTGACACTACTGCCCAGTCATGAAAATTATTCTGATTCATTTCTTCACCTCATTTTCACCTTTTTTTTCCCACCCAAATAGAAATGCCCCTTTCTTCTTCAGGCATGACCATTTCTGTCCTCCCTTTGACCACAGAGTAAGAAACAACTTCATTACTGCAAATTGATTGATCATTCCTCTTTCAGGAAAAATATGAAACCCATTGCCAGTTATCTTTGTCTCTCAAGTTTCAATAAGCCAAATACATCTTTAAAATGAGCTTCAATTATTTTAATTGAACTGGAATAAATGCCACAAGAAATACAAAGTAACAAGAAGAAGAAAGAATCCTATTAACATGGTGAGTGAGTTCTTATCTCCAAAGCACATCCAGCACTACTTCAGACCCGGTCCCTGGTTTAAATTCCAGGTGCAAAGCATGGCTAATCAAAAAGTTTCTTCTTAACTTACCAGCACAGCACATTCCAGACCTTAACTGTATGATGACTGCAGTGTCACAACAGCTCTTCAACTTCCAGCCAGCACAGTAAAAAATGTTGCACCACAAATAAGCCAGAAGCTGTAACCTTCTCCTCTTTGGATCTCATGCCTATGCAGCAGTGCCATTGTTCTTGTCTTTCTTATCATTTTCCTTCTTCACATTGGTCATTCTGCTGAATTTTCAGAGGCCAACCTCTAGATACCACACCTAGAACAGGCATGTTTGGGTATTCATTCCATGGCAATGCCTCCTGACTCAGCATTTACCACTTTACCTTTGACACTGTCATTATTTCTACTTCGTTTTTCTCCAGTGCCAAAGGGCTTTAGCAGAGGAATCAGAGAATCAATGAATGGTTTAGGTTGGAAGGGACCTCAAGGATCAGCCAGTTCCAACCTCCTGCCATAAGCAGGGACACCTCCCACTAGAAAAGGTCGCTCAAGGCCTCATCCAGCCTGGCCTTAAACGCCTCCAGGGAGGTTGTGGAGCACAGAAGCCCCCAATGTGTTCAAAGATTGGGTGCTTCTGTGCTCCACAACCTCCCTGGGCAACCTGTGCCAGTGTCTCACCACCCTCACTGCAAACAACCCTTTCCTAACATCTACTTTCAATCTCCCCTCTGCCAATTTAAACCCATTACTCCTTGTCCTGTCATTACCAGACCTTGTCAATAGTCTCTCCCCAGCCCTCCTGTAGCCCCCTTCAGATACTGGAAGGCCACTCTAAGGTCTCCTCAAAGCCTTCTCTTCTCCAGGCTGCAGAGCCCCAACTCAGCCTGTCCTCATAGCAGAGCTGCTGCAGCCCTCTCAGCATCTTGGTGGCTTCCTCTGGATTGGCTCCAGCACTTCCATGTCCTTTCTGTGTCGGAGGCTCCTGAACTGCACCCAGGACTCCAGGTGGAGGTCTGAGAAGAGCAGATCCAAGGGGCAGAATCCCCTCCCTTGCCCTGCTGCCCACGCTGCTCTTGCTGCAGCCCAGCACATGCAGGACTCACACTGCAGGCTCCTGTTGAGCTTTTCATCAGCCCAGACCCCCAGGGCCTTTTCCTCAGAGCTGCTCTCAGCCATTCCCCACCCAGCCTGGAGCTGTGCTTGGGATTGTACCCACCCAGGTGCAGGACCTTACACTTGGCCTTGTTGAATGTCATGAGGTTGGCCTGGGCACACCTATGCAGCCTGTGCAGGTCCCTCTGGATGGATCCCTGCCCTCTAGGAAGTCGACTGTGCCACACAGCTTGGTGCCATCTGCACACTTGCTGAGGGTGCACTGATTCCTCTGTCCATGTCACCAACAAAGATGTTACACAGCACTGGTGCTGGCACTGACTCCTGGGGGAGTCACTTGGCACTGGCCTCCAGGTGGTCATTGTGCTCTTGATCACCATTCTCTGCATGCCACCATCCAGCCAATTCCTTACCCAGTGAGTGGTCCACCCAGCAAGTCTGTGTTTTTTCATTACATATTTGGATAGATTACATATTTGGAGCAGAAAGTAGCCTATTTGTTGTCTTTAATCATAAACCACCTTGATTCCAACTTCACTAACATTTATAGCAGCAAATAAACCTCAGTATCTGTCTCTCTCTCAGGCCAGCCAATACCATTGACCACTTGTTCTGCTTTTATGGTGGTGATCATGCTGTGCATATGAAAGATCTCTTTAGCTCCTAGCCTAACACTGAAGATGAGTATGACTTAAGTATGAGGTGGTTGTGGTGATCTCTACTGGCCACAGAGTTTGTGAAATCTCCTCATTTCTATTCATAATCCACACAGAGGACAAGAAGCTCTCAGTTGTCCCCAGTGTTACTTCTGAGGAGTGAAACTGCTTTCAAATAACAACCAACATTGAAACTCAGCCTTCAGGGATGAGTGAAGGAGCTTCTCTTTGATGCAGAATTGTGTGCACACACAAAGTCAAACACATAAACACACACTGAAACTGAAAGTCTGCCTCCCAGGTAAAGAAATGCCTCCAGATGGGACAGAATAGTGTCCCCAGGTGACAGGTTAAATCATCCTTGCCTGAGTCTCGATGAGCATGCCTTGTTCATGGACTCAGATCATGCTGATTTTCAGATCTTAGGGCTGGGCAGATATTGTCCATGAAGTCAGGTTGCAAAAGGGAGAATCTTTAAAGTTTCATTGCTCCCCAGAAAGTGAAAATCTTACAGGGTTCATTTGGGCTTATCCCAATCAAGCAGTTCACTGTTAGTGCAGGAATCTCAGATTACAGTTTGTGAATGTTACACAGAAGGTCAAATGAAATAATTTGGTGGCTTCTCTTGTCCTTGAACCTTACAAAACCAGCAAATAAGGATTTGGAACATTTGGCTTGTAGTTAGTGGGAGACAGAGTTGTTACTATTGTAATGTAAAGGGAGTTATGATGGAAATGGATGGAATCACAGAACCACAGAGTTTGTTAGGTTGGAAAAGACCTTCAAGCTCCTCAAGTCCAATCATTAGTTTCACACCGACAAGTCCTTGACTAAACCAAATCCCTCAGCACAACATCTAATCACTATGAATTGCTACGGTTGGAAAGGACCACCAGGAGCATCCAGTCCAACCTTCATCCCAGCAGCCTTCATCACTAGACCAGAGCCTCAAGCACCACATCCACTCTCCTTTTAAACACCTCCAGGAATGGCAACTCCACTACCTCCCTGGGCAACCTGTTCCAGTGCTAGACCACAGCCTCAAGCACCACATCCACTCTCCCTTTAAACCCCTCCAGGGATGGTGACTCCACCACCTCCCTGGGCAGCCTGTTCCAGTGCCTGACCACCTGCTCAGTAAAGAACTTCCTCCCAACATCCAACCTAAACCTCCCCTGACGCAACTTGAGGCCATTTCCTCTTGTCCTATCATTAGCAATTCAGGAGAAGAGACCAGCTCCAGTCTCACTACAACCTCCTTTTAGGTAGCTGTAGAGGGCAATAAGGTCCCCTCTCAGCCTCCTCTTCTCCAGACTAAACACCCCCAGCTCTCTCAGCCACTCCTCACAGGCCATGTTTGCCAGACCTCTCCCCAGCCTCGTTGCCCTTCTCTGCACTCACTCCAGCACCTCAATGTCCGTCCTGTACTGTGGTGACCAAACTGGGCACAGTACTCGAGGGTCTCAGGAGTGCTGAGTACAGGGGCATGAGCACCTCCCTGCTGCTGCTGGTCACACCACTGCTGATCCAAGCCAGGATGCTGTTGGCTTTCTTGGCCACCTGGGCACACTGCTGGCTCGTGTTCAGCAGGCTGCCCACCAACCCCCCCACAGGTCTTTTTCTGCCAGGCAGCTCTCCAGCCACTCCTCCACCAGGCTGTAGGGCTGCTGGGGGTTGCTGTGTCCAAAGTGCATGACCCAGCACTTGGCCTTGTTAAACCTCATGCAATTGGCCTCGGCCCATGGCTCCAGCCTGTCCCAATCCCTCTGCAGGGCCTTCCTACCCTCCAGCAGATTGACAGTTCTGCTTCATTTGGTGTCATAAGATAATAATAACAATATACCCTTGAGAACTCTGAGATTTTATACCCAAAATGGATAATAGAGTAAGGGAGATGGGCAGAGACTGGCTACAGAACAGACACTCTGGGATGTCTAGAGGTAGGGTGTATGAATGGATAACAGAGTAAGGGAGATGGACAGAGACTGGCCACAGAACAGACACTCTGGGATGTCTAGAGGCAGGGTGTATGAATGGATAACAGAGTAAGGGAGATGGACAGAGACTGGCTACAGAACAGACACTCTGGGATGTCTAGAGGTAGGATGTTTGTTCTTGCCCATCTCCAGACCCTCTGCAGCTTGGAAATTTTGCAGCAGCTTTGCTGCAGTCAGCAAAACTGAGCCAATTTCCAGCCACATGTAATTTGGCCCTTAATCCTCACATATGTAAATGGCAGTCATAAACGTGGGAAATAACAAGACAGTTCCAAAGGTCATGTTGAGGGTGATGAAAGCATTGACTTGCACAGGTCTCCAGGAAATATTGATAGGAAAGGAGTGCCAGGGAGAATGCATGAAGTAACAAGTGGTAATAAGGAAATCTTTTTCCTGGAAACCCAACTAAAATTAAACCAGGTACAACCCTCTCCTTCTCTCACAGGAGAGTGTTCAGCTGGCAGCTCTGTGAGTTGGTTCTTTATGACACTGTTTAGCAGCACTTCTCTTATGAGAAATAGCTAGTAAAATATTCACCTTCTTGTGGGACTTAACATATTGGGGCCAGGATTCCTCATTAAGCCTGGTGCTTGGTTTAAAGTGTTTTCCACCACTCTCTGGTGAGGATAAATCTAAGCTAATGGTGAGTTTGAGAAGGCAGCAGCTTTATGATCCAAATACATTGGGTTGTCTATGGATATAACCTGGTTTTGTCAGTTGCATTGGAAAGAAATAAATTACTCATCAGTCAATCCATTATTATTATAATCAGAGGACGGCACTACTTAATTGCTTCAGTTAAGTGGATATGACTTTGCCAATGCTCATAAATGCCATTACATCAATCCACAGAAATGGACCTGTTGATTTATTAGATGATGATGGACAAAGAAGATGTTGCAATCTCTTTTATAATTGAACCTGTGCTTAAAACATGTAGGTGCTTAAGGCCAATACATGTACAGTTGTTATCACAGAGAGGGAAAGTGAAAAAGGAACTGTAAACCATAACAGCCTCCATCAAGAACAGGTCTATTTTGGTAGGTGTAATAGTCCTCAACGTGCATTTATGTAGCACACTGTATGGTACTTAAGCTGCTGTGGGCTATCATGTGCAGTAAATCCACATTTAATCAGAGCCCCCATGACATATGATTGAGGACTGCAAGTTTTCTTTAATGCCCTGAGATGTACCTGCTGCAGAATGGCAGAGCCATAGCTGAGCTGCAGCCATGCTCCCTGCTTAGCTGGGATAATCTCCTCAGAGGAACTTCACATCTATCACCAGCAATTCATCTACCAGGTGCCTATTTTCATGGACTCCTATATTTTTAACAGCTAGCTAACCAGCAATAAGCCAAATGAATGCAGTCCTGGTAGTGCTATCTTTCCAAGGACTGAAGATGAGTAGGCTGTGGTGATTTGATAATACCTGCCATGCTTTTTTGCATGATTCCATTTGTCTACAAGAAAGACCTTGCCTACACTGGATAAAGGTCAGAAATAACACAGAGAATGGAAGTCACCTCATCTCTTCTGAAAGCTGCTTCTGTTTGCCTTTCACTCTTCACTGCCTTGCTTGAAAAGTTCTGGGTTTAAGCCTTCTTCTGTCTTCTACCTGTGTCTTGGGACAAAGATGGTCTTCAAGAATGGCTTGGCTGGGGAGCTTTAATAGACAGAAGAAGTCTTCTTCCCCAATAAGAAAGTACAAATTTTAGACTGGGGACAGAGTGGCTAACAGCGGCCAGGCAGAGGAGGAACTGGGAGTACTGGTAGATAGTAGCTGAACATCAGCCAGCAGTGTGGCCAGGTGGGCAGGAGAGCCAATGGCATCCTGGGCTGGATCAGGAACAGTCTGGCCAGTAGGACAAGGGAGGTTATTCTGCCCCTGTACTCAGCACTGCTCAGGCCACAGCTTGAGTGCTGTGTCCAGTTCTGGGCTCCTCAATTCAACAGAGATGTTGAGGTGCTGGAAAGTGTCCGGAGAAGGGCAATGAAACTGATGAGGGGCCTGGAGCACAGCCCTGTGAGGAGAGGCTGAGGGAGCTGGGGGTGTGCAGCCTGCAGAAGAGGAGGCTCAGGGCAGACCTCATTGCTGTCTGCAACTACCTGAAGGGAGGCTGTAGCCAGGTGGGGTTGGTCTCTTCTCCCAGGCAACCAGCAACAGAAGAAGGGGACATAGGCTCAAGTTGTGCCAGGGGAGGTCTATGCTAGATGTTAGGAGGAAGTTGTTGTCAGAGAGAGTGATTGGCATTGGAATGGGCTGCCCAGGGAGGTGGTGGAGTCACCATGCCTGGAGGTGTTGAAGCAAAGCCTGGCTGGGGCACTTAGTGCCATGGTCTGGTTGATTGGCTAGGGCTGGCTGCTAGGTTGGACTGGATGATGTTGGAGGTCTCTTCCAACCTGGTTGATTCTATGGTTCTATGATTCTTAAATGTCTGAGACCCATTTAGGCATCTGGTAAGATTGGTCACATTCAATGAACTGCTCCAACACAGAGAGCCTTGGAAGCTCTTGATTGAGAAGGTCTTTGAATAGCTGAAAAGTGTGGCTATAAATACAGATCTTAGTTGTTTGAAATTCCCACTTGGAACATCTGTGGGGAAATCTGCATAAATTCTAAAGTCCATATGCAACTTCAAGGAGCTAAGGAATGAGAAATAGGCTGAAATTTAATTTGTTTCAATTAATTAAATATTGAGCTTTGATATTTTTACTATTTGCACTCCTGACTCCCCAGTGGGCATAATATTAGATTAGGCTTCTCAATAAGCCTTCTAATTATTATGCATCATGTGAAGTCTGGAAGGTCAGCACCTTATCAGAAACAAAAATTGAACCATTGGAACAAAACCTGAACATTATAGCACCTGCAAAGCTGCTGTGCCTGTGTCATCAAAAGTCAGACTCTTGTGCCCATTATTCAAGCTGAATAAATACATTTCTTCGTGAGAAGCTTCCTTGAAGTCAGTGGACTGTGCAGTAAGTTTCCTTTTACCATGGTTGGAGGCACCAGGCTCTGACCTCAAATAAGGAAAGAGCTTTTGATTTTGCTGAACACTGGGACCATGTTGCACAAGCTGGTGGAGTTCTTGGTGTGCTGGCAAAGGGGAAAGTTGTACCACAGGAAAGGTTTCTGAGTTATCTGAGGAAGGAGCAAAATTCATTGGGCTCAGAACCTCTTTCAACCTTCTCCTGCTGGTGGAAAAGAAGAAGAGCCACAAACATGCCCTCATAAGCTGTCCCTTCTGATTACCATGCTTAAAGGCATCCTTATGTGTGTCCTCAGAGGAAAGCTGCTGCAAACCTACAAGCTCTAGAACTACTGTTGCAGGAAAGAATGAGCCTCTTTCTCCCTGCAGAGCTCTGAGTTGTGGTGGAACCGTGAAGCCTTGAATGAACTTTCAAAGGTTACCACTCAGAACAAGGGCTGTCCTTGATCACACTGTCCAGACTGTCCAGATTGAGATATGGAAATGTGACCAGAGAAGGGCAATGAAGCTGGTGAGGGGCCTGGAGCACAGCCCTGTGAGGAGAGGCTGAGGGAACTGGGGGTGTGCAGCCTGCAGAAGAGGAGGCTCAGGGCAGACCTCATTGTTGGCTACAACTACCTGAGGGGAGGTTGTAGCCAGGTGGGGTTGGTCTCTTCTGCCAGGCAACCAGCAACAGAACAAGGGGACACAGTCTCAAGTTTTGCCAGGGGAGGTCTAGGCTGGATGTTAGGAGGAAGTTGTTGTCAGAGAGAGTGATTGGCATTGGAATGGGCTGCCCAGGGAGGTGGTGGAGTTGCTGTGCCTGGAGGTGTTGAAGCAAAGCCTGTCTGGGGCACTTAGTGCCATGGTCTGGTTGATTGGCCCAGGCTGGGTGCTAGGTTGGACTGGATGATGTTGGAGGTCTCTTCCAGCCTGGTCAATTCTATGATTCTATGATTTTATCAGGTTACTGCTACAAACATATTTCTGCCTCAAGAGGTCTGCTGAAGCATGTCAGAAAACATGAACCCAGGAGCGCATCCTATACATGTCAGAAGGGGACCTAAGTCTAGCGTTGATTAAAAAGCATCTCCAGTACGTTGACTTTGGTAGCATAACTGACAGTAGGATTTGCCCCATTGTTTCCTGGGAAAATTAATGAGCTGTAAGAAAAATATCTGACCATCATTTGACTTATCAAAGCCATTGTGACTCCTTCCCTAAATAACATTAAGATGAATCACCTATTATTTGAGAATCGAGAGTCACGGTAGTGACTGAAGCCAAGTTAGGAAAACAGCACTGCCATTACCAGCCTTGCAGGATTGAACTTGACTTGGAATCTGGGGTTTTGCCCTGACAATACCACAACGTTTGAAATCTTATTTACTTTGTGGGGGTTTCTTTTGTACTAACCTACTCACTCTAACATCACATGAAACCTTTAATAGGTGTCCTACGTACACGGAATTTATCGTCAGCTGCTTAAATCCTGATCTCATGAGCAACGGTGCAAATAAGAATGAGGCTGCTGCAAACAGGGCAAACAAGAGGTCTGTTTTCCTTCTGCAAAATGAATCTTGCAGTCATGAAATTGCCCCTGTAGGTAGATGATTGCTGTTGCTTTGGGGATGCATTTTGTTTGCTTTTTATTGCTTTCATACATCTGAAAAAGTGACTTTTCTATACTCACTACTCCCTCGCTGATTCCACTGCACACATGGAAAAATATGGGAACCCTCTGGTGGTCAAAATAGTATCTGTAAATCACACTCAAACTTAGAGAATCATAGAATGGTTTAAGTCAGAAGGGACCTCAAGGATCAGCCAGTTCCAACCCATTGCCATAGGCAGGGACACCTCCCACTAGAACAGGTTGCTCAAGGCCTCATCCAACCTGGCCTTGAACACCTCCAGGGAGGTTGTGGAGCACAGAATCACCCAATGTGATTCTTTGTGATCTTTGATCACATTGGGTGATTCTGTGCTCCACAACCTCCCTGGGCAACCTGTGCCAGTGTCTCACCACTCTCACTGCAAACAACCCTTTCCTAACATCTACTTTGAATCTCCTCTCTGACAGCTTAAACCCATTCCTCCTCATCCTGTCATTGCAAGACCTTGTCAATAGTCCCTCCCCAGCCTTCCTGTAGCCCACTTCAGATACTGGAAGGCCACTATCAGATGTTCTCGAAGCCTTCTCTGCCCCAGACTGCAGAGCCCCAGCTCTTGTAGCCTGTCCTCAGAGCAGAGCTGCTGCAGCTCTCTGAGCATCTTCGTGCCCCCCTCTGGACTGGCTCCAACACTTCCATGTCCTTCTTGTGTTGGGGGCTCCAGAACTGCGCACAGTGCTCCAGGGGGCATCTGAAGAGAGCAGAGTAAAGCTTAACCTCCTCTACATGACCTAGCAATAAGGTCAAATGCTGTTTGAGTTGTCATATTAATATGTTTGATCACCATCTTCCTCCTCCTCTCTCCATGTACATTTGTACGTAGCCTGTGTGTCATTACCTTTGTTTTACAAAGTGTTCTGAATTTATCTATACAACTTAAACAACATGGGGTTTATTATGGTTGAAGGTCTGTTGGCCTTTCATTGCTGGTCACATGCTCAGTGATCAGGGCATTTCAGTACAATTAAATGGTGAGCAAGTGGATTAAACAGTAATCAGGACTGCCTAACACAGAGTCCTCTGCACAGGTCAATCGAGATGTGAGCATGCCTTAAGAATCATAGAATCGTAGAATGGATTAGGTTGGAAGGGACCTCAAGGATCAGCCAGCTCCAACCCCCTGCCATAGGCAGGGACACCTCCCACTAGAGCAGGCTGCTCAAGGCCTCATCCAGCCTGGCCTTAAACACCTCCAGGGAGGAAGCATCCACAACCTCCCTGGGCAACCTGTGCCAGTGTCTCACCACCCTCACTGTAAAGAACTTCCTCCTAAGAGAATCCTTAAGAGAATACTTTCTGCTTTTATCTTCTCCGTATTGCTTCTGAGATTGAAGCACAAAAACATATAAGTCCTGTGGTGGTTTGGAAAAGACCTGCTAAACCCATGGGGTACTGATTTGGGGGTTGGGATGGGAGAAATTGAGTATTATTGAATTGGCATGACCTGTCTGTCTGCTGGGGGGCACAGCTATCATCACAAGATCACAGGATCACAGGATGTTAGGGGTTGGAAGGTTTGGAAGGGACCCAAGATGATCTAAGTACAGAATAGCACTGTGGTGGTTTGGGTGCCCCCCATCCCCCCACACTTTAGAAATCCCCCAGATTAGACTCAGTCAGCTCTGGAAATTTGAATGAAGCTTATATTTACAGCTAGCACAATACACAAGCAGATATTTACAGTATATACAGTTATAGACAGAAATAGACAAGGTAAAAAGGTAATACAGAAACACAACTCCCCTCCCAGAAAGCTGAGTCCCCAGGAGGGGCTCTCAACCACCCCCTCACCTTCCCCCTACCCCTCTCAACCTTACCCCAGTCCCAAGGAAGAAATGGAGGCTCGGCCAGGGGGATTAAGAAGCAAAGGTGAATCAGCCAAAGCAAATGGAGGGTGAGGTTAGAAAGCAAGATGGAGTTCAGCCAGCAGCCTCAGCTCCACAGCAGGCAAAGAGCTGAGAGCACAGCCCAGAGCGAAGTGCCCAAGCAAAGTGACCTAATCTATGTTTTGCTTTTCCTTTCTACACATCTCAGCAAGGCTGTGAGGGAAGTAGACATCACCACTGTTTTCATTTCATAGCCTATGATCGAGTCCTTCTCACCAAAACACTCTAGCTAGGCTCAAACTAGCACAATCACAAAGCACACCACCTATTCCCATACACATAATTATCTACAGGTTTGATCAAGATCAGAAAGGGCTGAGGTCCCTGAACATTCACAACCACCCAGACCTGGAAGTAGCATCTCTGCTCTCAAGAGGACCATTCCCAAGGAGTCACACTTGCACTCATCTGTCTATGGAGGTACATTTGGCAATACCAGAGCTGTGGTTTCAGTGCCTTCACCATCTCTGGAGGTGTTTAAAAGGAGGCTAGATGAGGCACTCAGTGCCAGGGATTAGTTAACTAGAAGGGTTAGGTGCTAGGTTGGACTCGATGATCTTAGAGGTCTTTTCCAACATGGTTAATTCTGTAATTCTGTGATCCTGTGATCATTGAGTCCAATGCCCCTGCCAGAGCAGGACAATACTATCTCATGAGCAAGGCCATTAGGCTTCCAACAAGTACACTTAGCTGTCCCCAACTTCTACTGCGGTGGTGTTCAGCCTTTTATGACCTGTCAACCTCATTTTATCATAGAATCATAGAATCAACCAGGTTGGAAGAGACCTCCAACATCATCCAGTCCAACCTAGCATTTGCTTTCCAAGTGCAAGGTCTCATTTTCCTTAGCAAATTTCCCTGGACACAGCAGAGGTATTTATATTCTGTCAGACATCTATGGCCCACAGTCTGGCAGTGGCCTCCAGTTTGTGAAAGGGCTGAAGATCTGCTGTGAATCATCACTTCTCCACTTTGTGCCATTGTGCAATCGATAGGCACTCATAGAAATGAGGATGCAATGGCCAAGGCTCCAGTGGGAGATGGGTCACCACTGCATCAAAAAGTGCTTGTGTCAGATTCCTGTTTCTCTTTCCTGAAGCTAAAATAACATTTATTGCTCCACTGACAAATTTGGCCCACTGGAAGGCTTGTGACAATTGCAACAATCAACATTTCTTGATCAATGTGTCACTTGCAACTTTATTCCTTTCTCCTTCCAGTTCTGGGCCCCTCTATTCAAGAGGGATATTGAGGTGCTGGAAGGTGTCCAGAGAAGGGCAACGAAGCTGGTGAGGGGTCTGGAGCACAGCCCTGTGAGGAGAGGCTGAGGGAGCTGGGGGTGTGCAGCCTGCAGAAGAGGAGGCTCAGGGCAGACCTCATTGTTCTCTACAACTACCTGAAGGGAGGCTGTAGCCAGGTGGGGTTGGTCTCTTCTGCCAGGCAACCAGCAACAGAACAAGGGGACACAGTCTCAAGTTGTGTTGGGGGCAGGTCTAGGCTGGATGTTAGGAGGAAGTTCCTGCCAGAGAGAGTGATTGGCATTGGAATGGGCTGCCCAGGGAGGTGGTAGAGTCACTGTCCCTGGGGGTGTTGAAGCAAAGGCTGTCTGGGGCACTTAGTGCCATGGTCTGGTTGATTGGCCCAGGCTGGGTGCTAGGTTGGACTGGATGAGCTTGGAGGTCTCTTCCAGCCTGGTTGATTCTATGATTCTATGAACAAAGAGCACATCACACAGGCCATCTAAGATAGGTCGGACATCCTCAAGGAGTGAGGCCAGGCACTGGACTGCTGATCATTCACACATTGAAGTTGTTGTCCTCTTCCTTGAGAGGGTTTGTGCATGTGCTAAATAGTGCTCCCTTAGACATTGCTTGGGCATGTTTCTGGGAAAAGGTGACCCATGAGGTAGTCTTGGAAGAGGGTTGCACCACACCAGGTATGGTTCACCACTGCAGCAGAGCCCTCACAGGTTTTCACACACTTGTAGCTAAAGAATGTCATGTTCCAGGGCCGTGGAGGCAGCAACCAAAGGAGAACCAGAGCCAAACGTATGGATCAGACTAAGCCTCGCTGCTTGGTTTCAAGGTCGGTCTGCTTTTTATTCTCCTTGAGGTCCCTTCCAACCTAAACCATTCTATGATTGTATGTGGGAGGTGTCCCTGCCTATGGCAGGGGGTTGGAGCTGGATGATCCTTGAGGTCCCTTCCAACCTAAACCATTCTATGATTCTATGTGGGAGGTGTCCCTGCCTATGGCAGGGGGTTGGAGCTGGATGATCCTTGAGGTCCCTTCCAACCTAAACCATTCTATGATTCTATGTCCTGTCCTCTTTTGGTAGAATAGTCTCAAGGTAACCAGAGTTTCATTGGGGGTTTAAAAAGTAGTATTTATGTCATGTAAACTACAACATGTTGATTTTTCTAATGGTTGTATTATATTTAGGCAAATAGAGCTAAGCAAAGCCCAGGAGCAACAAGCAGGTAGACATAATAGGACTACATCACAAGAACCCATACTTACCAGTGGTGTGAATAGCACTACTACTCCATCACAAACAACAAACCCCTTCAAAGGGAAGAAATTAGTTTCCAGAGGAGCTGCAGAGACCCAGTTCACTCATCCAGTTCAGCCTTTGGTAGCAGATAAGGGCAGGGGAAAAAAAGAAAAAGGCAGCCAAGTATTGACTGTTTCATTAATATGCTGCTCCTACAGTACAGGAAGAAATGCTTTGTGAACCTGACAGTACATATCTTACTGCTGCCTATCTGTAATGTGCAGGGTTGCTTTGTTCTGAAAAATCATTGCAAAGAATGGCACCTCCTTGCCCTCCTTGCACTCCTAGGTACACACAAATGCAGCTCTAAAAGGGCATTGTGTCTAATTTGCCTTTCAAGTGCAAGGCACCCAGGACTGGATCTACTGCCAGGTTTTTTTTTCTCCTGCACAGGCATCAGTTACTTCAGGGAAGCTGGATTGCACAGGATCCCTGAATTCCTGAAGATGGAAAGTTTAAGAGGTAGTTTGGTCTGCAGCATCCTCCCTGCAGTGGCAAAATGTATAAAGAGAATTCACCTTAATAGGTAGCCCTCAGACCAGGGTCTACAGCAATCTCCCCGCAATTGCAAAAGATATGAAGAGAATTCTCCTTAATAGGTAGCCCTCAGACTGGTCTACAGCATCCTCCTTGCAGTGGCAAAACATACAAAGAGAATACACCTTAATATGTAGCCCTCAGACTAGGGTCTACAGCATCCTCCCTGCAGTGGCAAAAGATATAAAGAGAATTCTCCTTCATATGTAGCCCTCAGACTGGTCTACAGCATCCTCCCTGCAGTGGCAAAACATACAAAGAGAATTCACCTTAATATGTAGCCCTCAGACTAGGGTCTACAGCATCCTCCCTGCAGTGGCAAGAGATATAAAGAGAATTCTCCTTCATATGTAGCCCTCAGACTGGTCTGCAGCATCCTCCCTGCATTGGCAAAAGATATGATGAGAATTCTCCTTCATATGTAGCCCTCAGACTGGTCTGCAGCATCCTCCTTGCATTTGCAAAAGATATAAAGAGAATTCTCCTTCATATGTAGCCCTCAGACTGGTCTGCAGCATCCTCCTTGCATTTGCAAAAGATATAAAGAGAATTCTCCTTCATATGTAGCCCTCAGACTGGTCTGCAGCATCCTCCCTGCATTGACAAAAGATATGAAGAGAATTCTCCTCCATATGTAGCCCTCAGACTGGCTGGACTACATGGACAGGTAGTAAAAAGCTGTTTAGATGTAAAGAGAGCATAAATAATCTCAGGTCTTTGGGATAGAGGCTATGTGTAACCCTGCAGTGTCATTTTTGCAGGTACTCCTCAGAGAGGAGTTTAAAGCCCATGTCGAGGCAAGTAGAGGGGAAACAGCTTCTCATTTCTCAACAGCCTGTATCAAGTTAATGGTGTTTTGGTTTCATGGCTTGGGGAGGAGTAGATGAAGGCAGAGAACAACACTCCAACGATGTGGGTTGTGTTTAGACCACCTACAATAGGTGCCTTGCTTAGTTGTCATGACTGTTATGGCAATTTAGTGCAACAAAGCCCTGAGCACACCAGATGCCTGCAGTCTGGGTCTGATAGATTTTGGCTCCCTGTGCGGTCAGTGGATAGCAGCAGTCATTATGCCCGAGTGAGGCATTTACTTTAGGAGGACTCGATGAAGCCTCCTTACTTCTGCCTCATCTGCAGAACTATATTGCTTTCTACTCAAGGTTGCTATGTGATGTTGCCAGGAACTGATTAACATCTGAATCACGCTGTCCTCTCCCTGTTTGGCAGATAAAAATAGGTTGCAGTAGAGGTGGGCTGGGTCTCTGACCACTTGTCTCCTCAGGGAAGGGTTTTATCTCTGTGTAAAATAGTAGGGAAGCCTGAGTCTACGCAAACAAAGCCTCCAAGCCGTTCCCCTTGCCATCAGAAGCTATCCTGCTGATCCTGTGCTATGGAATTTTCTGTCTGACTCCTTGTCTCAGAGGCTTTACTGTTGCCAGACTGCGACAGGGCTCTCCACCCATCCGACCCACACAGGATTGGACAGCTGAAGAACCAGTGAAACTGCACCAGCTGAAATTTGCTTTCAGTCTATTATCTATGGAGTGTCACTATAAAGGTCTGAGCTAATCTTAGCTGCATAATGGGCTGGTAGAAAGTATTCCATTTGTTATCCAAATAAATATTTCCTTCAAATGTGGTTTCCCAAAGTAGGGTCACCTTGCACGCATCTGCTTCCAAAAATGCATCTGCTTTACAACAAGGTAGTAATTATCCTTTCCTCAAGGGGGTTCAGTTTGAACCTACTATGTGTACTAGACTGCTGCTGGAGTTTTTAATTTGGGTTTATGGTGTTTGTAGTTTTTGGAGGCAGAGGATCAAACACTTGAAATGCAGTGTTCATCTGATACTATATACCAACCCCAAATAGAGGCAGGGTTTGCTTGGTGGGCTTTTTTCTCTTTAAAAACACATCTTTTCTCTTGCCTTTTTGTTGTTGTTGCTGCTGTGTGGGTTTTTTGTTTTTTTTTTTTGGTGCCCTGCAAACAACAATCAGTAGAGTTGCTAGATACTGAAAGTGAGTAACTGAGACAGCCCAGACAGCCAACCCTGTGCTGGGCTGCAGCAAGAGCAGTGTGGGCAGCAGGGCAAGGGAGGGGATTCTGCCCCTTGGCTCTGCTCTCCTCAGACCCCACCTGGAGTACTGTGTGCAGTTCTGGAGCCCCCAACACAAGAAGGACATGGAACTGCTGGAGCAGGTCCAGAGGAGAGCCACGAAGATGCTGAGAGGGCTGCAGCAGCTCTGCTATGAGGACAGGCTGAGAGAGTTGGGGCTCTGCAGCCTGGAGAAGAGAAGGCTCCGAGGAGACCTTAGAGTGGCTTTCCAGTATCTGAAGGGAGCCTACAGGAAGGCTGGGGAGGGACTATTGACAAGGTCTGGGAATGTCAGGACGAGGGGGATTGGGTTTAAACTGGCAGAGGGGAGATTTAGACTGGATGTTAGGAGGAAGTTCTTTACAGTGAGGGTGGTGAGACACTGGCACAGGTTGCCCAGGGAGGCTGTGGATGCTTCCTCCCTGGAGGCATTTAAGGCCAGGCTGGATGAGGCCTTGAGCAACCTGCTCTAGTGGGAGGTGTCCCTGCCTATGGCAGGGGGTTGGAGCTGGATGATCCTTGAGGTCCCTTCCAACCTAAACCATTCTATGATTCTATGATTTCAGTGGTAAAACACCTTAGTGGAGCAACAGAATAGCATCACCCTCCTTCTTTTTTTTTTACTGGGTCTTCTTTTAATCTGCATGTCATAATAATGTCATTAGAGGGTGACTTCATCTTTTCAGCAGGCTATTTCTGCAGTGCTTAATGTCTGTTTGATCTTTCATTCAGATATCTATTACCCTACATATCTATCAGAGGTTGAAAAGGTTTTTAGTGTGACATAACATTGGAGGGGGGAGAAATGTCAGCTTCATTAAACCTCTCAGTTCTGAGACTGGAGGTAAACTACTTGATCAGCACATTTTGGAGGAAACACACTGGGAAAAGCTTGCACAAATATGTAGGCTTTCTTTATTTATCTTCCCTTCTCTCTTCAGTCCACCTTCAGGATGCACTTTGCTCTGCTTTCTCTGGAAAGGAGGCAGTGGCTGAAAGAGTGGCTTGAATTAAGACAGAAGGCAATACCTGAGCCTGGCTTCTAGTGGACTGAGCAGCTCAGGCCTGGGAACATATGAGAGAAGGAGGATGGGGAGTGGCATCTCCTATGCCATAGTGACATATTGCAGTGGATGACTCAAAAGGTGCACCCATAGTTGTCCTCTCCAAGAGCACACCATTCTGCCATGATAAGGAGAAGTGAGGGTGTTAAGGCAGCAGAATCCTATCTCAAGTATCCTGGAACCATCAACTTCAATAAGGAGACCAGTTTTGTTTTAACTCTTGATCCATGCTGGTAGGTTAATGTGCAAGTCAGGTGAAGCAGGGCCTGATTCAGCAAGGGGCATGAACAGTTTCACAACTTCCAGGGCACAAACCATCCCAGAGAAGCAGATAGGGTGCCCATGTGGGTGATGCCTGTATTTATGTGGCTTGCTGAGCTGGGACTGTGAGAACATGGAGACAGTGATGACTTTTCTCCCAGGGTTTGTGGCTCCCTTCATCTGTCTGACAATTCTCAGCAGTGGCACCAAGGCTGACAGCCTGGGCATCAAACAGCAGGAAAATGAAGACCTTTTGAAGCAGGGGAGTGCAGAATGGATGCAGAAAGGCAAGAGGAGGCGGGTGCCTGGAGAACTGAGTGCTCAAGGGCATTAGCCTGCACTGGTCTAAGCTATTGTGAAAACTAAGAGTTGATGCTTCAGAGTTTGCTCCTTAAAGGGAGCTGACAGGTGAGCCTAGGGGTGCAAAGGCTGTGTTTTAGATGTGAACCACCACACAGCCTTCATAGAATCATAGAATGNGTTTAAACCCAATCCCCCTCGTCCTGACATTACCAGACCTTGTCAATAGTCCCTCCCCAGCTTTCCTGTAGGCTCCCTTCAGATACTGGAAAGCCACTCTAAGGTCTCCTCAAGGCCTTCTCTTCTCCAGGCTGCAGAGCCCCAACTCTCTCCGCCTGTCCTCATAGCAGAGCTGCTGCAGCCCTCTGAGCATCTTTGTGGCTCTCCTCTGGACTGGCTCCAGCAGTTCCATGTCCTTCTTGTGTTGGGGGCTCCAGAACTGCACACAGTACTCCAGGTGGGGTCTGATGAGAGCAGAGTAAAGGGGGAGAATCACCTCCCTTGCCCTGCTGGCCACACTGCTCTTGCTGCAGCCCAGCACACGGTTGGCTGTCTGGGCTGCATGTGCACACTGCAGGCTCATGTAGACTGCAACAAGGGGATGTTTGCAGATGCTCTGCTGCAGCTCTTCCTATAGCACCAGCGCTGCTTTTTCACTTAGCTTTCAGAGGCATGTGTAGTTGTATCTTGCTTGTGTTGACTGAAAGAATGATTCTCTGTGTTTTAGCTAGATCTTCTTTGCTGCAGTCCATAACAGATGCCATTGGGGGTTTGTTACTATCGCTACTTGATGGCTTTCTGCAACCACACTTCACATTCCTGAAGCAGAAGGTTTTGTTCTTCGGACCCCTGAGAAACACTCCACTCTTATTTTGGAGTCTCCTTGCATTCCAAGATAGCACTGGTAACAGAGGACATGCAAGGGTCAACAGCTCCTCAGCCAGCAGCACAACCTCATTCATTACAGCAAAGAGGTTTTCAGAGTCTGGAAATGCCCTAAAGAGCTTTCCCTTCTGTAGCTCGAAATGGCAGCTTTTTGCTCTTTGTTCCTGGGCAACTCAGGGAGACATAGACATATTCTGCACCCACACTTGTCCCTTCTTGGCTCTGAAAACTCACTGAACTCATCTGAAACTCAAGCTGGGCACCTTCAGTTTAGTGATTGGCAATGGCACATTTGTGCCACTGCTAGAATATGGAAAATCTGACAGCAAGCTTCAGACACAGTAGATATTAACACTTGCATTGAACTGTTCCAGAAACACCTCACCCCCTTGGAGCAACTGAGAAAACAAAGGTGAGGACTTTTAGCAATATACAGCTTAAGCTGTGTGAAATTCTGCCCTGGATTTTGTTTGGATGAACCCATCAAATGAGATTTGCAGTTACAACTGAGGTCTTCACTTGGCCATGAATAGTTATAACTGAGGTCTTCACTTGGCCATGAATAATATAGACAATGCTGAGGTCTAGGTGCAAAACAAAGAGAGCTCAAGGTGTTTTGACAGCATATTTTATCTCCTGTAACCTTTTTATCTCGTTATGTCTGAGATGTGAAGTGCAAGGAGTTGACACACACTTGGTCTGAGGAGTTGTCACCAATCTTCAGGTATTTTTTTTTCTCCAAGTGTTGAAACATTTACAAGCAGTCTGTAAAGGTCCTCTTTATTCCCAGCATCCAAACGCAGTCCTCTCAGATAGAATTACCCTGACAGTGGTGACATCTCTCCTTACCCACTTCCATTACTAGAAATCAAAGGTTTCATTTCCAGCTTATCCATGACTATATTCTGTTATGGCTTCCCTGCAGAGAAATGAGATAATTTGTCAGTTCCTTTCCAGGCTTCTCATTGTGAAGTTTTTTACACCAGAGATTTCTTTCCCTCCCCCACCTGTTAATTGTTAGGCTAAAAGAATTAAAGTGATATACAGAACAGAATAGAATCAACCAGGTTGGAAGAGACCTCCAAGATCATCCAGTCCAACCTAGCACCCAGCCCTATCCAATCAACCAGACCATGGCACTAAGTGCCTCATCCAGGCTTTTCTTGAGCACCTCCAGGAATGGTGACTCCACCACCTCCCTGGGCAGCCCATAAACAAGGAACAAAAAATACCTGAAATTCATGCTTAGCAAAAAGTACTCTACAAAAACAGTCAGAAGGTTTTTGTATAAGTCTGGCAGCTTGTTAAGAGTGTCTGAAAATGCACAAAGTGGCATTGACAGATCTTTATTTTTTGAGAGTTTCCAGCATATATTATTATTAAACAAAAATAGACAAGAAAAACTCTGTATTCATTCACAACAGTTCTCAGCCTGGGGTAAACACTGACAATCTTATGCAACATGCTAAAAGTCACCCATCTTTACACCTCTGTCTGTCCTGCTTTCTAAAGGAAGGTGTCTATTGCCCACAGCAGTGCTAGAGATCCTCACCTTACTCTGAGCATGAGTCAGCAGTGTCTGAACATGAGTCAGCAGTGTGCCCAGGTGGCCAAGAGAGACAATGGCATCCTGGCCTGGATCAGGAGCAGTGTGGCCACTAGGACAAAGGAGGTTATTCTGCCCCTGTGCTCAGCACTGCTCAGGCCATACCTTGAGTGCTGTGTCCAGTTCTGGGCTCCTCCATTCAAGAGAGATGTTGAGGTGCTGGAAGGTGTCCAGAGAAGGGCAACAAAGCTGGTGAGGGGCCTGGAGCACAGCCCTGTGTGGAGAGGCTGAGGGAGCTGGGGGTGTGCAGCCTGCAGAAGAGGAGGCTCAGGGCAGACCTCATTGCTGTCTGCAACTACCTGAAGGGAGGCTGTAGCCAGGTGGGGTTGGGCTCTTCTGCCAGGCAAGCAGCAACAGAACAAGGGGACACAGCCTCAAGCTGTTTTGGGGGAGGTCTAGGCTGGATGTTAGGAGGAAGTTGTTGTCAGAGAGAGTGATTGGCATTGGAATGGGCTGCCCAGGGAGGTGGTGGAGTTGCTGTCCCTGGAGCAAAGCCTGGCTCGGGCACTCAGTGCCATGGTCTGGTTGATTGGCTAGGGCTGGGTGCTAGGTTGGACTGGATGATGTTGGAGGTCTCTTCCAACCTGGTTGATTCTGTGGTTCTGTGGTTCTATGATGCAGCATGTAACAGAAGGCAGTCCTTTACTGCTGGAGATACTCAAGCTCTTTGGGCAACACAATCTACACTGATAAAAATCTCTTTCCTGACAGTGTCCGCATGGAAGATATTTTTTTTTCAGCCTAATTTTGGCTGCTGCTGAGGTGAAATTTTCATCCTGAAGCCAATATAACTGTTCTGGAAGAACATTGTCAGCCAGCCCCAACCTCCATAAATCAGAGCATGCTGAGCCCACGGTATCTGAGCATCTGGATGTGAAGGCAGGAGATGCCTTTGGGAGTTGCTCTGCCTCTTTGCAAGGCAGTCAGGAGACTGAAAGTGAAACTCGTCGGTAGAAGTCAGACTCTCGCCTTGCTTTCATCCCCAGTGGCACAACGTGGGCCTGACCAGACTCATAGTGGGAAGAGGCAGTGAGTCCTCAGGAAGGACAGTGTATGGGAAGACAAGCAGAGACCTGAGGACAGCTGTACCCTGTACACACCTCTACATAACTGACATTACAGAGAGGTTTCCCTAAAACACAGTGTGCAGAAGCCACACAGCTTGTGCTGGCACCAGTCTAGGAACGAGAGGGAGTCCTGATTTCAAAGTGAGTGGCCCAGTGTAGCCCTTTGGTCTAGGGTCAATCCTTAACCTTTGTCTCTCATTAAAACATGGTTCAAGTGCTAAAAACGTTCTTCCCACTGGTTATATCATTATGAATGTTTACCCTGCCAGGACCTGGAAAAAAATTGCTCTCTGAGGTAGAGCCAAATACCATTTACTAGATCTGCAAGAGATTTGACAGTGAAATTAATTAGTTAATCTTTGCAAAGTGCTTTGAAGATGAAGAGCTCACTATGAGTTTTAGGTAATGTTGTTATAGGTTAGTGAGTCACTTTGTAAATTTCAGGAGGAGGGGTCTCTTTCACAATGTCTTTTAGCATGGCCTTCACCATCTCTGCAGCTGGCCAGGACTGCCCTGCTGCCTTCTGCAGCCTTCAGTTTGCCTGCATTTGTGTGCTACCCCCAGCCCTCTGGTGCATGCTCTGTAGGTCAGGGACTCAGTGCTTCTGGGGGCAGATTTGCTTTGGACATTAAGAATCTGCTGCTGAAAATTGCTTTCAGCATTTTTCACTCCTTGCCACTACTACTCCTTTCCTGGGAAGTTTGCTTTATGAGTTTGTTTTGCCAGTGGACTACTTCCCTGACTGAACAGACTCATACCCCCCATATGCCCAATCTTCTGCTAAAGGGTGGCCCAATCTGCTCTGGCTTGTTGCCATGAGCCCCATCAGGATGCTCTCTGATCTGCTTGTGGAGCTCATGTCTGGTATTAGGTCAGGGACTTTCCTTCTGCTCCGTGTTTTTGCAGAATGCAGCATGCTGGTTCCCCACCAGCCTCTGAGATAGTGCTGGGGTGCAGGTAATAAATAATAACAAGCTTCAAACCTCCAGTGCAAATTACAGCCTCATGCAACACCTACGTAACTCTGTATAATATTAGCACAGTAGCTACCTCCAGACAACTGCATTCAGATAAGGGAATACACAATAATAACCCTTCCATCTGAAACCAAATGGAAGTCTCTAAATGCCTACAGCTCCTTTTCTGCCACTGTGCTTTTTTAAAGAAAAGAAGGAGCACAGAAGGGAAGTGAGGATATGAGATCATAGAGCCATAGAATCATCCAGGTTGGAAGAGACCTCCAACATCATCCAGTCCAATCTAGCACCCAGCCCTGTCCAATCAACTAGACCATGGCACTCAACCAGGTTGGAAGAGAAATCCAAGTTCATCCAGTCCAACCTAGCACCCTGCCCTGTCCAATCAACCAGACCATGGCACTCAACTAGGTTGGAAGAGAACTCCAAGATTATCCAGTCCAACCTAGCACCCAGCCCTAGCCAGTCAACCAGACCATGGCACTAAGTGCCCCAGCCAGGCTTTGCTTCCACACCTCCAGGCACAGTGACTCCACCACCTCCCTGGGCAGCCCATTCCAATGCCAATCACTCTCTCTGACAACAACTTCCTCCTAACATCCAGCCTAGACCTCTCCTAGCACAGCTTGAGACTGTGTCCCCTTATTCTGTTGCTGCTTGCCTGGCAGAAGAGACCAACCCCACCTGGCTACAGCCTCCCTTCAGGTAGTTGTAGACAGCAATGAGGTCTGCTCTGAGCCTCCTCTTCTGCAGGCTGCACACCCCCAGCTCCCTCAGCCTCTCCTCACAGGGCTGTGCTCCAGGCCCCTCACCAGCCTTGCTGCCCTTCTCTGGACATGTTCCAGTATCTCAACATCTCTCTTGAATGGAGGAGCCCAGAACTAACCAAATAACCAGAAATAACCAAAGATAAAAGGAATTAAAAAAAAAAATCCATCCTAAAGCATAACAATGATTTTTTATTCTATGAGACACAAAAGTTCTTCTTCCCCTTCTCTGCCTGACTCCCCATTGCATCTACCACTCCTCCCTTACACCGAAGGAGATGAGCCCTCTCCCCGTGTTAATAATCTGAGGTTCCAATCTTGCAAACATTTACATGCATGGTTAACTTTATGCACACAATTAGTGCAATTGAAGTCATGCCACTTGCAAGACAAGATGCAACAAGTGAGTGTATCAAACACTAGGTGGGAAGAGGGCGGCAGACAGATGAAGGGTAGTAATGATAAGATCGTGTGGTTACCTGGGCTAACTCTGCACGCTCAATGACTCCAAATGCCTGCTTGATTTTTGAATCATCACTTGAAAAGATTTCCCTGTCACTTTAGAACTGCTTGTTGTGACTCAGAAAATGCTGGGCTTACTCATGTTCCTGTAGTGTGCAATTAGTGGAGTTCTTCATTTTCCCTTCGTAGAAATGCTATCTCACCACCACTACCTAACCCTGCTTTAAAAGGAAGGGGGGGAAAAATGACCCCAAGCCTTTCTCATTTACTCTACTGCTTTCCTTCTCTCTGTTTATGTATTCAACTCCCCCTCTAGATACCTTCTCCAAATGAGCATCTCCTGGTTTCCTGAGGCTTTTCTTATCTTTCTTGCAGCTGTCCAAGAGTCAAAACCTGAGGAACAGGAAGGCAGAAATCTCATTGACCAAATATAGAGAATCATAGAACCATAGAATCAGTCAGGCCTGGAAGGGACCACAAGGATCATGTAGTTCCAACCCCCCTGACATGGGCAGGGACACCTTACCTTAGATCAGGCTGCCAACAGCCTCGTCCAGCCTGGCCTTAAACACTTCCAGGGATGGGACCTCAACTATCTCCCTGGGCAACCCATTCCAGGCTCTCACCACCCTCCTGCTGAAGAACTTCCTCCTCATATCCAGTCTGAACCTACCCACCTCCAGTTTTGCTCCATTTCTCCTAGTCCTGTCACTATATAGCAGACACTCTCTCTTACACACAGCTCTGAACCACACGAGGAGTACTCTTGGTAACATCCTGGCATTGATCTGTCCCTCCTAGCTCTTACCAGTCAAAACAGCATGCAGAACAGACCAGGAAACCTGGCAGTGCCAAAATTCCTGGGGCATCGGGATCAGCCAGGAAGGGAAAAAGTATTTTCTCAAAGACCACTTTTCTTTCATGTTTCCTAGCTCTCTGGGGAGATGGGACAGCTCTTTCAATACCTAAACCTCTCCTTCTTGGAGAGCCTTTAAAAAAGGCTTTATTTTCCTCACAGGCTGCTGTGGAAGGCTCTGCAAAGACAGATTTAGTAAAGCCACTCTGTACCCCTTCAAACACAGCTGGAGACTGGAGGCAGAGCTGTGGAGCAGAGCTGCAAAGTCAGGTTTAGTAAAGCCATTCTGTACCCTCCAGACACACTGCTGGAGACTGGAGGCAGAGTTGTGGAGCAGAGCTGCAAAGTCAGGTTTAGTAAAGCCACTCTGTACCCATCCACACACACTGCTGGAGATTGGAGGCAGAGCTGTGGAGTAGAGCTGCAAAGTCAAGTTTAGTAAAGCCATTCTGTACCCTCCAGACACACTGCTGGAGACTGGAGGCAGAGCTGTGGAGCAGAGCTGCAAAGTCAGGTTTAGTAAAGCCACTCTGTACCCTCCAGACGCACTGCTGGAGGCTGGCGGCGGAGCTGCGG
>WAAF01012093.1:51285-67431 GCA_013400475.1 Tricholaema leucomelas
CACCTGGCTACAGCCTCCCTTCAGGTAGCTGCAGACAGCAATGAGGTCTGCCCTGAGCCTCCTCTTCTGCAGGCTGCACACCCCCAGCTCCCTCAGCCTCTCCTCACAGGGCTATGCTCCAGGCCCCTCACCATCTTCATCGCCCTTCTGGATAGGACACTTAGTGCCATGGTCTAGTTGATTGGATATGGCTGGGTGCTAGGTTGGACTGGATGATCTTGGAGGTCTCTTCCAACCCTGGTTGATTCTGTGAGTCTATGATTCTATCATAACCAGCTCGACACCATTTTATTTCTGCTCAGATTTCAGGTTTTTGGTACCTTTATGCTTTTGAAAATCTCACTGTGCCTCTGCTTCCCCTTTTTGACATCTAAATATCTTTAAATATCTGGCCCCTTCTCTCCTCTTCCACAAAGACTTCCAAACCAAGGTCTTTTCATTAAAGCCAAGATCCTTCCAAACCAAGATCACAGTCTCACAGTATCACCAAGGTTGGAAGAGACCTCATAGATCATCAAGTCCAAGCCATTGCCACAGAGCTCAAGGCTAGACCATGGCACCAAGTGCCACGTCCAATCCTGCCTTGAACAGCTCCAGGGACGGCGACTCCACCACCTCCCTGGGCAGCCCATTCCAGTAGCCCATTTCATGAAATCCAAGATCCTTCCAAACCAAGATGAAATCCAAGATCCTTCCAAACCAAGATGAAATCCAAGATCCTTCCAAACCAAGATCTTTTCATGAAATCCAAGATCCTTCCAAACCAAGATCATTTCATGAAAGCTAAGCTCCTTCCATGAAAGCCAAGATCCTTCCAAAACAAGATCCTTTCATGAAAGCCAAGATCTTTCCAAACCAATATCTTTTCATGAAAGCCAAGATCCTTCCAAAAGAAGATCCTTTCATGAAAGCCAGTGTGGCAGCTATTGCTGCTGAGGAGCTTTTGCCTGTGCCAAACCCAAACAACAACAACAAGCAGTAAAAAAATCGAATCATCCAAGCGATCGACTGCGTATCGAATACCCCTCTGAAAGCACAGTGCAAAGAGCACAATTCTGAGCATACTAAAGAGAGGGAAAGATGAAAACCCTAAATGAACACAGAAAATGTCTGTCACGTCAGATTCATCAACTCTGTCAGTCCAATCCATGCACTTAATTAAAATGGTTCAACCATCTGTCCAAGAGGATGCATGGGAAAACTTTAATTGATCGCCTCATTTTGTTCAGAGCGGCCAGGAAATATGGCTAAAGCTAACTCTCCTGGAATGGATTTAAGAATTATGAAGCTGACAGTTGGGGAATTTTCTTCTTTAGCTATTTTAAGCCTCTCATTTCTCCCCACAACTCTGATAGAACTGGACCATTCGAAAACGTAGATGCATCTTAAGCGCCAAGAGAGCAGGTGAATCGTGGCCCCTCCGTGGCAGTCAGGTCTTGTGCCTGAGGAGTGATTTGCTGTGAATAAGGGTAGGTGGTTTATGCCCTCCCTGGAGGATACTGCAGAGGAGCAAAGGCAGCTTGCTTTTTCCACTGGGGCTTTTCAGGAGCTCAGTGAATGGAAACAGCTGAGAGGAAATGCAAGGTCCCTCACTGCTTTATTTGCCTCACTGCCTCTTGGGGGTCAGTCTCTTCTGCCAGGCAAGCTGCAACAGAACAAGGGGACACAATCTCAAGTTGTGCCAAAGGAGGTCTAGGCTGGATGTTAGGAGGAAGTTGTTGGCAGAGAGAGTGATTGGTATTGGAATGGGCTGCCCAGGGAGGTGTTGGAGTTGCCATCCCTGGAGGCATTCAAAAGCCTGGATGAGGCACTTAGTGCCATGGTCTGGTTGATTGGCCAGGGCTGGGTGCTAGGTTGGACTGGATGAGCTTGGAGGTCTCTTCCAACCTGGTTGATTCTATGATAGGGTCTTTGCTCTGCAAAGAGATGCAAAGTCAGAGTTACATTCATCTGAGTGTAACCAGCTCACCTAATGTTGTGTCTCTTAGGATGACATTAAGCTTATCTAACTTCATTTGCCTAAAACATGTCTAGTCCAAGCTGACAGCTTTATGAAGTCAGTGGAATTACCCTCCAGAAGTTGGCTGAAACTGCTTTATGCAGTGTCTGTCATCATAAACTCAGTGGGAAGAAGATGCTGCTGCTGAAGACTTCCAAATGGATATCAAGTCTATATGATTTTCTTTCCTGGAGCACAAGTTGTATTCAGACACTGAAGGCAAGAGGTCCTCATTCATGCTGAGCTTCCTGATCATCATTTTCCCCAGTCCAAACTCCTCTGGCTTTTTTCCCCCCAAAATTCAGTCTTGAGATTGCAATTTAAGATAACTTCTTTACCTCCTCTTTTCCAACATCCATTGGCCCCTGCTGTTTGCCTCCAAACACCAGGTTCTTCTAGAAGCCATCCTCCTGAAAATGTGCTAAAGAGTACTTTGACCAGCTCCAGGGTAAAAGTGTTACAGATTCTTCATGTGGGAACATGTGTATGAGAAAAAAAAACCCTAACTGACTATTCTGTCTTGATTCTAGGGGAACGTTTGCTCGGTGGCCAAAGTCTCTGCAGCTGATACTGCATCATCGCTCACCAGTCTCTGAAATAACAAATTCCACTGATGAGGGTAAGGAAAAGCCTCTGTAGAGCAATCATTGAAGCAGGAATGGCTGACAGTAGGATCAATCCCTTCTGTAATCAACCCCTTAGGCCTTCAAAACCAGGATGGTGAGAGCTCAAACCTTTATCCAGGGCCCTCTCACCAGCCTCTGTGCTGTTATCACTGCTGCCTACTCTCACCAAGACACACAGGCTCCAGCGGTATTTTATGCTCCTTGTTGTGGGAAGAGGCTTATTCCTACCCATTGCTTCACTCACAGCTAGAAGAGACAACTGAGCAAGCTGAGCAGTGGTAGGAGCAAAATGAGTTCTACTTCAACCTACTCAGTAGCCTCAGGAAATGGCACGGTTGAGGCACACCCTGCTCGAGCAAGCAGAGTATGTAGGAACTGAGTGTAAGAATTCTGCCTCTATCCCCTTAGACCACTTGAAATCTTCCAGTCTGTTCAGGTGTTTGCAGAATGGGCAGACCCCAGGAAGCTTTTGTACATGGCTGTGAACTGTCAGCAGCCACTAGAGCTAGCTGACGTGCCCACGTGTTGGTCTGCTGAAGGGACACGCATGAACGGCATTGCCACGGGGAGCTTCTGCAAGCTGAAATACACACCAGCACTTTCCAAGTATCCCAGGAACTCAGTTCTCCCTGTGGCTGTGTGGTTCAGAGACTCAGATCCACGAGAGTTTTAAGTGTTTGGTGGGGGGGGGGCTGGCTGATGTCAGGTGATAGGCACATGCTGAAAATAACCAGTAACCAGAGCGCTTGCACAGGTGCTCCTCTGCTGGGGGCTTAAGGCAATGTCTATTATGAGCTTAGAATCACAAAATCAACCAGGTTGGAAGAGACCTCCAAGATCACTCAGTAACCAGAGCATTTGCCCAGGTGCTCCTCTGCTGGGGGCTTACAGCAATGTCTATTATGAGCTTAGAATCACAGAATCAACCAGGTTGGAAGAGACCTCCAAGATCATTCAGTCCAACCTAGCACCCAGCCCTAGACAATCAACCAGACCATGGCACTAAGTGCCTTATCCAAGCTTTTCTTCCCAGCCTAGCTGCAAAAATGGTGCAAAAGTCCAGGGAGGTAGCAGCCAGGTGGAAAATTTCTGTGAGAAGTAAAGAAGTCATGAACTGAGAGGTTATTCTGGGCTTGCTTCTCTGATAATTGAAGTCATGTCTTTTGATTTCACAAACCTGCTCTTGTCTTTGTCCATAGCATCCCAAATCATTTTTTCTTCTTCTCCCACCATCCACCTCTGTTTCCTCTTGCTCTCAAGCTGAGATCTCTGCCCTGAGCACAGAACTCTGCTCTGTCCCATATAACCAAACCATCCCTGGTGCTGCTATCAAACGAGGCCAAGGCCATGAATATGTCATTTAGCAGTGCTCTTGCCCTAATACCTTACCATCCACTCTGTGCTTTTCTCATCTAGGACTCCACAAACAAACTTCAGGGTTGTCCTGCCCAGACTCTCTCTTGTACTGTTCACTGTCCCACAGACCAAGATATGCATCCACCCCAAAGGTGATTTGGGTGCAGATTAGGTGTTTTGTGTTTGACAAAGATTCATAGATTCATAGAATAACAGGTTGGAATGGACCTCAAGGATCATCAGATCAACCTTTCAGGCTAAGAATATAGTTTAAATGAGATAACTTCCACTTCTGAACATCAGCCTCTGTGCCTGTCACACTGTTCCACCAGCACTCAGTGACATTCCAGTTCCTCATGAAGTACTTTTTGACTTGGTGGTCTTTCTCCCATGGGGTCATACTATCTATTTGTGCTCACTGAGGCAAAACCTCATCTCCTTGCCACATCACACTTCATAGAACCATAGAATCAACCAGGTTGGAAGAGACCTCCAAGATCATCCAGTCCAACCTAGCACCCAGCCCTATCCAGTCAACTAGACCATGGCACTAAGTGCCCCAGCCAGGCTTGGCTTCAACACCTCCAGGGACAGAGACTCCACCACCTCCCTGGGCAGCCCATTCCAATGCCAATCACTCTCTCTGACAACAACTTCCTCCTAACATCCAGCCTAGACCTCCCCTGGCACAGCTTGAGACTGTGTCCCCTTGTTCTGGTGCTCATTGCCTGGCAGAAGAGACCAACCCCCACCTGGCTACAGCCTCCCTTCAGATAGTTGTAGACAGCAATGAGGTCTGCCCTGAGCCTCCTCTTCTGCAGGCTGCACACCCCCAGCTCCCTCAGCCTCTCCTCACAGGGCTGTGCTCCAGGCCCCTCACCAGTTTCATTGTCCTTCACTGGACACATTCCAGCACCCCAACATATCTCTTGAAAGGAGGAGCCCAGAACTGAACACAGCACTCAAAGTGTGGCCTGACCAGTTCTGAGCACAGGGGCAGAATAACCTCCTTTGTCCTGCTGGCCACACTGCTCCTGAGCCAGCCCAGGATGCCATTGGCTCTGCTGCCCACCTGGGCACTGCTGCCTCATCTTCAGCTCCTCTCTCCCAGCACCCCCAGGTCCCTCTCTGCCTGGCTGCTCTCAGCCACTCTGTCCCCAGCCTGTAGTGCTGTTTGGGTTATTGTGGCCAACAATACCCCACTTGGCAGACTGTTACACTGAACTCATTTTACCATTTAATTTCAGCAACATAATTGTGTGATCTGTTTGGAAACTCCTGTTTCCAAGCTCCTGTTTCCATCCAGGGTAGCTCCTGCTCGCTGTACATTCCACTCTATTATGATAACTCATTCTTCTGATAAAAAATAGATTGTCACCAGCCCAGTTTTCTGGTAAGAGGTTAAGCTCTCTGCCTAAACTGGAGAGAGCTTACAAGAAGACATATCATCCTTAATATGTAAACTAGACGTGGAGATGAATGACTAATTGTGTGGGAATAATGTCATCTGTGTGTTTGCATTGTAGCTCTAGGATCAAAGACAGACTTCTAAGATATAATCTAAGCTCACTTAAATCCTAATGAGAAATTACATGGGAATGTTGGTATTTCAGCAATCCACAGGAGTAGCTGAGCTCAATTATCCTGATGTCATGAGGGATTTGTTGGGATAATTGAGACTTCTGACCGTTGAGACAATGTTCATTGTAACTAATAAGACACGCAGGGATAAATCTGTGTTTTGAGGAAGAGGGAATTGTGGACAGCTACAGCTTTGGATAATCAAGTTGCACTGTAAACCAGTTTGGATTCCCATGGATCCTTGTGGTTAATAAATAAGTAACAAGGCAGGCCTGGAACTCCTCTGAGGGATTCCTCAATTGGTTCATAAACACCATCAAGTTAGTACAGAGATAAATGGCTCCACCTGTTACCCAGCCCTGCAAAATTTATCAACTGGAGATTAAAATCTCTTTGCCTATCCTTGTGATGAAGTCCATAATTATGAAAAAATGTATCCTCTGTTACTCACAAGTCAAAACAAATACTGTGCCTTGGATTAGTGGACCAGCAAAATTACAGCAGTCTGCCTAACACTTTCTCCTGGAATTAATTAACAGGGAGCAGAAGAAATGTACAAAATTCTTTGTAAGGGTGAAGCCTTGCTGAAGACATCAGAGTTTTTCTGTGTCTCTCTGAGCCAAAGTAGATATTTGGGCCAGCTGGACAAGTTTCAGTCCATTCCTCCGTGGTTTCAGCATCATCCCAAAGTAACAGAAAGAGTGGAGATGGGAGAAGAGATATGGGCAAAGAACTCACTTAGTTTCTATCTCAAGACTTGTGAAAATAGGTCAGGTAGGTTTGGTTTTCTGCTAATGAGATCTCCAAGAGTTTTCCCATTTCTTCTTTAGGCTGGATGAGGCTCTGGCCAGCCTGATCTAGGGTAGAGTGTCCTTGCCCATAGCAGGGGGATTGGAACTATATGATCCTTGTGGTTCCTCCCAACCCTGACTGATTCTATGATTCTACCATTCTAGGTTCTTCTTGTAGCACCTAATAGCACCTGAGTGGCTGAGAGAATGAAGCAAAGGTGAAATCTTGAAGAGGAGTGACTGTGCACAACACTGCAAGTTTTAAGAGCATCTTGGGATCACAGCTACTCACTGAGTGCTAGTAAAGGCTGTAGCCACAATTCACCTCAACATTCCTGAAAACTCCCCTTTAATGAGGGTCTTAACATCCTCTATTAGTGTTGACAGTAGAGTAGGGAACAGAATGAATCACAGAAGAATGAAGAACATCTTCCTGCCACTCTCTAAATCCACAGCATTTGGATGTTTTGTGTAATGGATGAACTCAAGTTTTGCCAGGGGAGGTCTAGGCTGGATGTTAGGAGGAAGTTCTTCACAGAGACAGTGACTTGCCATTGGAATGGGCTGCCCAGGGAGGTGGTGGAGTCACCGTGCCTGGAGGTGTTCAAGAAAAGTCTGGCTGGGGCACTTAGTGCCATGGTCTGGTTGAGAAGCACTTAGTGCCATGGTCTAGTTGACTGGATAGGGCTGGGTGCTAGGTTGGACTGGATGATCTTAGAGGTCTCCTCCAACCTGGTTATGTTGCTGGTTGCCTGGCAGAAGAGAACAACCCCACCTTATTGCAACCTCCCTTCAGGTAGTTGTAGACAGCAATGAGGTCTGCCCTGAGCCTCCTCTTCTGCAGGCTGCACACCCCCAGCTCCCTCAGCCTCTCCTCACAGGGCTGTGCTCCAGGCCCCTCACCAGCCTTGCTGCCCTCTCTGGACATGTTCCAGCACCTCAACATCAGAACTGGACACAGCACTCAAGGTGTTTCCTGAGCAGTGATGAGCACAGGGGCAGAATAACCTCCCTTGTCCTGCTGGCCACACTCTTCCTGATACAGGCCAGGATGCCATTGGCTTTCTTGGCCACCTGGGCACACTTCTGGCTCATCTTCAGCTACTCTCTACCAGCACTCCCAGGTCCCTTTCCTCCTGGCTGCTCTCAGCCACTCTGTCCCCAGCCTGTAGTGCTTCTTAAGGTTGTTGTGGCCAAAGTGCAGAACCCTGCACTTAGCCTTGTTCAATCTCATCCCATTGGCCTCTGCCCACCCATCCAGCCTGGCAAGATCCTGCAAAACCAGGAAGGGAACCTCTGAATATGACCTTCTGAAAGTTTCTTTCATAAGCATGAACTTCAGTGGCTACAGAGAAGATGTCACCAAAAGATGAGCGTAAAGATTTTAATCTCCAGTTGAGTGTCCTTAGACTCACTCAGAAGTGACCAGATTTCAGGAGATGAATCAATGAAATGTGAGCATCTCAAGAAGAAGATGGCAGCAGAAGGCTCATTAGAACTTTTCTTGAGGAGTAGATGAATAGATGAGTCCTGAATACATCTAAGTTCTCACTTGAATCAGTTTTGAGATCCTAGTTGCAATCACAACAGAGTAACTCTGGCTTCATAAGGATTCCAGGCATAAGGTTCAGACATCAACAGGGGCAGTGTATGCCACAGCACCTCTGCCACCCTTGGAACCCATCCAAGCAATCTGCTCTTTCATTGTGTGCCACTACACTGTTAAGAATATAGGTAGACATGGTAGACAGGACTTCTTCCCACTTGATTGATCTTGGCTCTGTACTGTTTTGGAAGCTAAGTAGTTTAACCTTTATCCCACTGCTGCTTGGTGTGATGTAATAGCAGAGCTCCTAAGTGCATTTCTTGTCAGAAGCATCTTAAATCATGCACAACTTAATCGAGCTATTTAAAAAACCCAAAGTTTCTTCTCTTAGGCTATTTTCCATCCTCAAGTGACTGAGGTCCACTGGTAGGACTCAATCATGTTAAAGAGTCTTGGCTTGGTTTGCCTCATGGAACCACAGCCCTCGTTCTTGGAGGTCTGGTCAGCCAGGCTGGATTGCCACAACAGCCTACAGGCATCACTTGAATTCCTAGGGTCATACCTGGAACTCTTCCCATGACAATGGTACAGCAGAATTACAAAGGTTTGGCAAGAAAGATGGGAATGGCTGTTAATTCACAACGACCTAGTCACAAAGAAGTCCTGCTTTCTTTCCACAGGCTGTGAAGTGAGCAGTGTCAGGCTAGACTCTGTTGTTTGACTCACTTTTAATCCATTTCCGTATTACTTCTCTTCTAAGATGACTACATCATAGATCATAGAATCATAGAGTGGTTTAGGTTCAAAGGGACTTCAAGGATCATTCAGTTCCAAGTCCCCACCATAGGCAGAGACACCTCCCACTAGAACAGGTTGCTCAAGGCCTCATCCAACCTGGCCTTCAACACCTCCAGGGAGGATGTGGAGCACAGAATCACCCAAAGTGATAAAAGATTGCATTGGGTGATTCTGTGCTCCACAACCTCCCTGGGCAACCTGTGCCAGTGTCTCACCACCCTCACTGCAAACAACCCTTTCCTAACTTCTACTTTGAATCTCCCCTCTGACAGTTTAAACCCATTCTTCCTTGTCCTGTCATTCCAAGACCTTGTAAATTGTCTCTCCCCAGCCCTCCTGTAACCCTCTTCTGATACTGGAAGGCCACTCTAAGGTCTCCTCAAAGCCTTCTCTTCTCCAGGCTGCAGAGCCCCAACTCTCTCAGCTTGCCCTCATAGCAGAGCTGCTGCAGCCCTCTGAGCATCTTTGTGGCCTCCTCTGGACTGGCTTCGACATTTCTATGTCCTTCTTTTGTTGGGGGCTCCAGAACTGCACCCAGGACTGCAGGTGGGGTCTGAGGAGAGCAGAGCCAAGGGGCAGAATCCCCTCCCTTGCCCTGCTGCCCACACTGCTCTTGCTGCAGCCCAGCACAGGGTTGCTGTCTGGGCTGCACTCACACTGCAGGCTCCTGTTGAGCTTTTCATCACCCCAGACCCCCAGGGCCTTTTCCTCAGGGCTGCTCTCAGCCATTCCCTATCCAGCCTGGAGCCGTGCTTGGGATTTTGCCAACCCAGATCACACTCTACAACAATCTTTATGAAGGGCTGTGGGGGCCCACACTCAGATCTGCTGCAATGGCACTTTGTGTCTTCAGTGCCATCTACATTCAGCACTAGTGAGGCAGACTACCTTGCCAACCCACCAGAGTCTGCAACCTTGTCCAGTCAAGTCAGTGAGAGAGACACAAATACTGGGTTATGTATTTAGCCTAGGTGGTCTGGTTGTGACCTCTATGTCTCTCTAGAACCTGACTTGGGCATGGTATTTCCTTTTCAGAGTATGATTAGTGGTATATCTTAACTTCCTGGCTTGCATTCAAAATAAGGCTACGTGCCAGATTTGCCCCTTTTCTGTTCTAGTCCATTAGGTCATAGTGGAGGATATGCATCACCCTGGAGATGGCATCATTAGTTTCCACTCTGGGGTCTGTAAGAGTCTCATCAGCAGAAGGCACCAGATACTATTAAGCCTTCAGTTGTCATGGCTACCTTCCTTCCGCCTCACTCGGAGAATTGCCTTGGGAGCTTTAATGGAGAAGACACTGGAAATCTTGCCTCGCTGCAACTCTTTCTAAGAGGTTGTGAGATCCCTGGGTTTCTGCACCTTTCCTGGGAGGCAATTTCATCCTCAGGTTCCCACTGGTCACTCCACAAGAGGAATCAAAGGATGAGGTTTGGAAGAGCTGTGTAGAGAGAAGGGAATAGGGAGGAAAAAAAAAAAGGCAGAAGAAAATGGATGAAGATAGAAATATCTCAGTGGAGATTTAATGGCAAGAATGAGGAACTAATGCAGGTTGCAAGAGAGAAAATGGGGTGCACTTTGAGAGAAGAGCAAAAATGGATCAGAAAAGAGAAAAGAAGAGTAGAGCTACTTTTGCCTTTCTGGCAGCCTGTAGCACATAACGTAGGAAGGATTAGAATTTCAGTGTTGTACAGCAAAGAAGATCTCTTCTTCAAAGCTGCAGAAAATGGCTCAACTTTGGCCCTAAACCTCTCTCATCCATTGACAATCACATCTGCAGAGCAAGGTGAGACCACTACACTTTTGTTTGTTTTCCCTAAGTCCAGGAAGGAAGATGGGAGGGGACCTGGTGCCCTGAGTGGCTTCAGACAATCTGAGTCTATAAGATAATTACCACAGTTAAGCAGAGAGGACAGGAGAATATTTCTGCCAAATGCACTATCCCCAAGGATGGGTACATATAAATGGCTTCATGCCTGTTGAGAAGCTTGATACTGCTGTACCCAAAGCATAGAAGAAGAGTAAGAATGTAGGACTTTGATGCAGAGGACTCAATGTGCTATACATTTACTGCCCAGCCTAATCCGCTGCAATGCATTCCTGTGCCTTCATCATGGCAGTAGAAAGTGCTTGTGATTCGTTCTGGGATTTAGTAGTCAGAAGATAGCATAGGTTCTTTTATTCAGTAGTGAGGTTTTACAGGTTATGTGTGTTGCACAGATGTCATTCAGTAGTAATATGCTGCAGATTTATCTCTTTGTAACACAGTGTTTGGAATTCTTCATTTGGGAGCCTTTCCAGTCTGCAGAATACATCTGTGACTCTAAGCTTCTCAGCTCAAGAGAGACGTTGAGGTACTGGAATGTGTCCAGAGAAGGGTGATGAAGCTGGTGAAGGGCCTGGAGCACAGCCCTGTGAGGAGAGGCTGAGGGAGCTGGGGGTGTGCAGCCTGCAGAAGAGGAGGCTCAGGGCAGAGCTCATTGCTGTCTACAACTACCTGAAGGGAGGCTGTAGCCAGGTGGGGTTGTTCTCTTCTGCCAGGCAAGCAGCAACAGAACAAGGGGACACAGTCTTAAGTTGTGCCAGGGGAGGTCTAGGCTGGATGTTAGGAGGAAGTTGTTGGCAGAGAGAGTGATTGGCATTGGAATGGGCTGCCCAGGGAGGTGGTGGAGTCACCGTGCCTGGAGGTGTTGAAGCAAAGCCTGGCTGGGGCACTTAGTGCCATGGTCTGGTTGATTGGCTAGGGCTGGGTGCTAGGTTGGACTGGATGAGCTTGGAGGTCTCTTCCAACCTGGTTGATTCTATGATTGTCATTTTCAGGCACTAGAGCAGATGCTCTTGCTGTCTTTATTGCAGGTGCTGGCCTAAGCTGAGGCTTCTGCTTCTGTGCAACAATCTTTGTGCTCTCATGGGTCTCTCTCCAGCAAAGCACTTCTGCTATAGGAGTCCTGAAGCACTGAAATTTTCAGTGCTGAGGTCACTGCAAGCCTGTGTGTCTATGCTCGCATTGCTTGCCAAGGATGATGGCAGCATGCAAGGCCAGTCAGTATAGATTATCTCTCCATCTTTCTCATTGACTAACTCCTAACCTGATTGCCTACTGCCTTTGTAAATGACACAGTTACTTTGGATTAGTTCTGAGGAGGCCATAGAGAGGTTTCCCTCTTGCAAGCCAAGCCTTGTCGTTTTAAGCGTTGCTGTAGCAGCGGTCAGATGCTGATGCTCTGAAATGTTTGAGGGAGGTTTTTTTCCTCCCCCAAGAGGAAAAACAAATCTCCATCATGCATTTAACTTTCCTGCTGAACAGAAAGCCTCTCTTGGTGTGCAGGATAAACAAAGGGCATGCAGACCTATTTTTAGTCTACGTTTGGTCGCCTGTTTTCCAGGCTTGTTCTGTGACTGAGTCTTTTATTTATTATTGATTAGAATATTAATTATCAGACAGCCACCTATTTCCCTCAGATTTGTTTCCTCTTCAGATGAAAACACTGTCTGCTCCCTTTTCCTCTTAATGTATAAACCATTTGCTACATGCTTACAAAATGATATCAAGTGTAAATCTCCTCCTGATAAGCAACCTTGACAAGGAAATAACTTAGCATTCGGTGTTCATGAGAAGGGAGGGTGAGAGAGAAGGAGGGGGAGGGAAAGAGAGAGCAAGGATAAGATCTCAAATGCAATCAGCACAATGTGCTCCTTTAGGATTGGTTCTAGAGTAGATAAGCTTTCTATTCCTGCATAAACAGGTCAAAGAGTCTCGGCATCAGAACTGTATTTGCCCAAAGTTTGCTGTCATTAGGTGAATTGATCACACGTACAGTAAACAGACCTCTGCAAATATGAAACCAGATTAGCATTTGGGGGCTTTTCAAGTGCAGCATTCCCTTTAAAACCCTTGGCCATTTTTTTTGTTTTACTCCTTAGACATTTAAATCCTATGCAAATAGTTACAGCAAATACATGAATCAGAAAAAAATATGCACTTTCAACTGCAGTGACCACTCCTTCCTCTATCTCCTTTTATTTGCAAAGAGGTAAACACACTACTGAGTTATTTCTATTTGCCTTTTTTTTTGGTTGTTGTTGTTGGTTTTTTTTTTTTTGGCCTGTGTGTGGTTGTTGTTGGATATTTTGAATGGTTTGTACCGACAGGGGGTGGGGTGAGGGGAACCTGATGTTTAGTTAAAGCTGATACAACCCACAAGTGGACATGTCAAAACAAGCTATGGAAAGTTACTTTTGATGTGTTTTATTGAGATATCTGTGGTACTTTCCAATTGCTTTATGCCAAAAAGAAGGTAGCTCTGCTCAAAAATGATTGCTTTTGCAAACCACAACTACAACTTGTCAGCCTTTTGAAGGTGCTTCAGTAGATTTAAAGGGATCCTTCCTCAGGTAGCAGTCATCTGCTGCTAGGAAGAAGAAAAAGGGCAACTAATGGAGCAAAGCTGGAGATGGGTAGGTTCAGAGTGGATGTGAGGAGGAAGCTCTTCTTGTAGCCTTCCAGTAGCTGAAGGGGGCCTAAAAGAAATCTGGGGAGGGACTTTTTAGGCTATCAGGGAGTGACAGGACTAGGGGGAATGGAACAAAGCTGGAGGTGGGGAGATTCAGACTGGACGTGAGGAGGTTGTTGTTCAGCATGAGAGTGGTGAGAGCCTGGACTGGGTTGCCCAAGGAGGTGGTTGGTGGGCTGGATGAGGCTGTGTGCAGCCTGATCTAGGGTAGGGTGTCCCTGGGCATGGCAGGGGGGTTGGAATTGGCTGATCCTTGTGGTCCCTTCCAGCCCTGACTGATTCTATGATTCTAATGCAATAAAATCAGCACCCAAACCTGTACATGAAGCGCACGGTTTCATTCAGGTGGCGATAACAGGTCGCTAGCTTCATGTGTGTGTGCATAGATTTGGGTTTGTCTTCAGGAGCTGCATGTGCAGGAGTTAAAAAGTAGCAATGCAGAGAGAGCCAAGTTATTAGCTCTGTGATTGCTGGTGCTCTGAGCCAAAACTAGGGAGTATTTGATGACACTCGGGTGTCCTTTCTATTTTAAGCTTCTTCCTCTTGCTGCAGAGAAGTAATCCAACATGAAATTTTCCAGGATTTTCTGTTCTCTTCTATTTAAATCAGACTTTAAAACTGCTACTGAGAAGAAGAAAAAAAAAAAAAGAAAAGAAAGGAAGGGAGGGAGGAAGGAAGGAAGGAAGGAAGAAAGAAAGAAAGAAAGAAAGAAAGAAAGAAAGAAAGAAAGAAAGAGAGAAAGAAAGAAAGAAAAAGAAAGCAAGCTCATTCTTTTTCCATGCACAGAGATATGGTTTT
The DNA here is from genome assembly GCA_013400475.1 of Tricholaema leucomelas. Taxonomy (NCBI): domain Eukaryota; kingdom Metazoa; phylum Chordata; class Aves; order Piciformes; family Lybiidae; genus Tricholaema lacrymosa; species Tricholaema leucomelas. The sequence goes on from WAAF01012093.1 coordinate 65,295, forward strand.
CCCCACCTTAAACATACATGGTTTGAGTTCAAAGGAGGCTCAGCTTCCTGAGTGATAGTGAAGGTCTGTTGTTTAGCCAAAGGATCAAGAGGATACTGGGCTCTGAGATGTCAGAGAGTGTGTCTAGGCAGGGGTGGGAGGTTTCTCGTGGAGGTGGGAGGGTTGATAACCTCGATGCTTAAATGTCCTGCTTTATCCATGGCTGATATAACCACAGGGTGAGAAAATGGGAAGGAAAAGCCTAATAAAATGGCTTGTGACTTTTACAGCTAGACAGCATCTGAGGCTGGGTGCATTCCCTTCCTGCCATGGAGGAAAGCTGCAGGCATTGCTTGCCAGGGCCCTGCCCTTTGAGGGAGCGAGGTCGAATGTACCAGGAGCCTTAGGAGAGTTGCCCGCACCCTGGGATGCTGATGGGCAGAGTGAACACACACAGCCCTGCTCAGTACCACCAGGGGTATCTGCAGCAGCTGCAACCAGGCCTGAAAGAGAAGACAGAGGTGATGCCCAAGGGGGAGAAACATCATCACCCCTCTAGGAATATCTACCACGGCAGTGTGGGTGCATGCTCAGACTGGAATAAAGGAGCTGTAACAAGAGTGGGAGCTTCCACAGGGAGCTCTGTAATCCCTGAGATATAGATTTCTCCAACTCAAAAGATGAACTATTTCTGAAGATCATGGATCCCTTAAACCCTCTCACACTGCCCAGGATCCTGAAGCTCTAGCGCTGCCATCCTGGCATTACACATTTAGGGCAGCTTTTGCCTATCATACTTAGCCTCAGCACTGGTGTCAGTGTCCCACATTCCTGAGGCTGAATGTGTAGGTAGGCTCATATCTGCCATACACCAGGAGCAGACCTTGACATGAATAATCCATCTGTACTGGGAATTTCCTGACAAAGAAACTATCAGCCAGCGTAGAGCTGAGGTGCCAGATACCCACAGATATGATGGGGTGGGATGAGGATCCCAGAGCACAATAAAAGGCAATAAAGATTCCCCTGTAGAAGGCCCAGAGAGATGTGAGAGAAAAGGGCTTAAAGGTGCAAATTAGCTCCATTAAGCTTTGAAACTGTTTGCTGTGTATGCCCAGCCACATTCTGTATTTATAAGACTCCTTATCTCCACTGCATTGGCACCTCCTAGTAACTCCTCTGTGTTCTCCTCCCATCCACAAATCTACTCTTTTGAGTGCCTTCTGGAAGCATGCAGACTTTTAAGGGTCTGTCTCTAGGTATATGTGTGTGTGTGTGTGCCCTGCTTTGGAAAGAAATGGAAATGGCTAAGACACAAAATCCATCATAATAGGGCAGGGTAGAGAAAAACAAGAAGAGGCCAAACTGCAGCTGACATTAATTCGTACAGAATGTTTACACATGTTTTGATAAGACTATTGCTGTGATATAGTGCAGCCTCTGGTACCTTACACAGCTTTTAGTGCACCAAGGTGTTGTCATTTTTACTGTTTTCATTGCTGGTTTACTCTTTTACTAGCTTCTTTGTGGTTTATCTCTTGATAGATGTTGGTAGCTTTTCGCCCTTTGGTGCATTTGAGCCTGTTGAAACATAAATCTGCTGGTTTTAGAGGATATAGTTAGAGATATTAGGATAGGATTAAGAGCACTCTTTCTCCCTTCATACAATAACTCATTACAATGATTTTTCATTAAATCACAAAGTTTATGTTGCTGAATCTTATCATTTGCTACTTTGGATACCTGCAACTGAAGTCTTTCTTGACTTTGTTATTTAAATGTGTTCTCAAAGAAGGTTATGGTGGGTTGGACTGTAAAGTGTCATTAGATGGACAAAAACATCCCAGGAAGAAAGAACTTAAACCTTGATTGATGAATTTGTGGATGGCATAAAGGAGAGTGGAACAGCCTTCACAGTTCACAGAATGTTAGGGGTTGCAAGGGACCCAAGGAGATCATTGAGTCCAAGCTCCCTGCCAGAGCAGGACAATACTATCCAACACAGATCACACAGGAACACATGCTCTGTGTTCCTTAATGAGAAGGAGAGCCTTAATAAGGAGGAGAGTGGAACAGCCTTAAATAAGAAGAGTGGAACAGCCTTAAATACGAAGGGGAGTAGAACAGTTAAATAAGAAGGAGAATAGAACAGTCTTAA
>WAAF01012094.1:0-34522 GCA_013400475.1 Tricholaema leucomelas
TTGGCCAAATCTCGAAGACTATATGTCTCCTATTCCTCCTCTTGTGCACCAGAGGTCCCCTGCTCTAAGTTCTCTTTTGAATCACTTCTTGTCAAATGTTCTGTCTTAGACCAGGCTTTGGCTGGGGCCAAGATAATTGATCTGCGACAAACTTTGATGATCCCTCTAGAGGGTTTGAATTATTGGGGGTCTGGCTTGAGGCCTGAGAGTTCGAATCTGGCTTAGGGTTAGGGGTTTCTCCTGCCTGAGGATTTGAGTTAGTTGAAGGAGCATCTGGAGTCTGAGTAGCTATCTCTGTTCCTGGGCTTTGTGCCATGTTATTGTTATTACCTGGGACTTTGGCAGTATGCCCAGAATCTAAGGGAGGAGGTGCAGTGGTGGCCCCTCCTTGCTCTCTCTCTGAGCTAGGACGCTTTAGACTGCTCAAGCTCCTTATCTCTCTAGTCAGGGACTGCTGCCTCTTCTTTTGGCTTCTTAAAGGCATCACACTCGAGTTTCTCATACATAATGTCAAAATTATTACAAACTCAAAAATTAGAAGACCTAAGATCACACACGACAGAAATACTACAGTTTCACATGAATAAAATTCAGAGCAAGGGTTAGGTACCTGGATCTTAGGCAAAATTACTCTCATTAAAGCTGTGGGCAATGCAGTAGAAGTAACATTTCCTGTACTGTTACTGGTAAAAGACCCTGTAATGTTAAATCCAACATATCCAAGGATGTAGTCCCCAAAATTCCGAAAAATTGATGTAATCTTTGATTTAATCTTCTTCAAAATTAGATTAAACAAAAGGTAACCAATTATATACCAGAAAACAGAAAACAGGCCACACAGTATCCCCCACTAATTAAAATAGCTTCATTAACTTCATTCTGATCCCAGAGTTGATTACCAGTCGCTCAAAATTAATTTTCCCCACATTGACTGCCNGGTAAAAGGTAATACGGAAACACAACTCCCCTCCCAGAAACCTGAGTCCCCAGGAGGGGCTCCCAACCACCCTTCCACCTTCTCCCATACCTCTACCTTACCCCAGATGTTGCCTTGTGCCCAAGGAAGAATGGAGGTCGGCCAGGGGGGTTAGGAAGCAGGTGGATTAATCAGGTTAGGTTAGAGAGAAAAATGCAGGCCACACCCAGACAGAGAGCGACTACTTTATCTGTGTTTGGATTCTTGTTCTTAGACCTCTCAGCAAGCCTATGAGTGAAGTAGACATCACCATTGTTTCCCTTTCACAGGCTGTAATCTAGTTCTTCTCACCAAAACATTTTAGCTAGCTTCAAACGAGCACAGTGTACTAAGAAGGACACAGATCTTTTCATCTTGCCTGACAATTCATGCCCACACACCAAAGGAAATCTGTTTAAAATGCCTGTGATTGCAGTCACTCCAGCCATTAAATGGATGTTTGCAATCAAGCCAGCATTCAGCTTCAGCATGGCTCCTGGAGAGTGACAAATTCTCTTTATGAATTAGTCATTTAATTTATGGAACATAGGTTGGATATTGTCACACACCCACATGTCCTCCATACCCTTGACAACTGTACCCCCACGCATTACTATTCAGCAGGCGATGAAGCCATGTAAACCCCTGGGACTGGGTTGCTGCTGGGACACATAGTCCCAGGAGCTGGGGAAAGCTCCAGATACCACAGTGCTGGAAGCCTAAGAATTATTTATTGCTGCTGTTAATCATTCACTGATGATGATTTGAACAGGAAGAAACAGCACGGGCAACTCTCTCACCAACTTCTATTGGATTAGCTCTTCAGGATGGTAAGGTCTTGCAAGCACAAAACTGCAACTGAAACACAAGGACAAACCAAAATAAACTGAACATGGGATGAAGAACAGCAACTCAGGTATTATCTTACTGATACAGATCTTTATCTCCTAGCTTGGGTGTGCAGGGGGAAGCAATTAGTTGTTTGGTTTTTTTTCCCTGCAAACATACGACTCAGGCTGAACAAAGTGGATTGAACACAAAAATGGTCTCTACATAGCTGTGGAGTGCACTGTTTCTGGAAGCAGCACAGTTTGTCTAAATCTCAGATGTTCTGTCCATCCTGGGTTGGGTTAATTGGCCCAATGTTTTATCCCAGACAGTGTCACTTAGAAAACAGGGGCTAATCCCACTCCTACAAAAGGCCTTTGAAGAGAGGGGAGTGCAGCTCCTGGCACCTTTTCCACCGTGAAGCCCTTGAGATACCCCAGGGATGAAGACTCACTCCTAACATGCTGACACAAATTCTGCTCCAGTAGGAGCAAGAAAAAAGTTATTATATGGGGTTTGGAATCTCCTAAACACCAGGAAGATTTGATATTTAAAGCATAACCAGAAAACATGAGCAAAGACAAAGCAGCCATCTGACTCCTGCTGGCCATCAAACCCAGAGTCCTTTGGTTGCCTTTAATAGTGCTTTAGCACAGGAGTGCACCTCAGATTGAGGCTGTGCCTTCCCAAGTGTCGTCACAACTGAGAAGACACATCTGAATTCCCTAGTTCACATAGAGGCTAAGGTGCTGCTTCCTATTTATAGCCAGCCTGGGTTAAGTAAAGTGCCTTATTCATCTCTGAGGTTTTAAACAAATTCCAGAGAGGACAAAGGGCCTTGTGTCTTTTTCTCCACCTGTTTTTTTTTTCTCTTTGGCCTGGTTTGTACATGCAGAGCTAAGATTTGTTCCAAGAGTGATTCAAAATAAGACTACAAAATTATTTGCTGGCTCAGCATGAACCACTGTCCTGCTAGAAATCATCTGTGTGATTTTCATACTCATTCTGAGAAAAGTAAGCTATTAAAATAATATATGTGGCTACAAACCTGCTTGCAGATGCACTGACAGAAATCCCCTGAATTTGCTGGTGTTGCTCTGGGTTTGTGACAGCTGAGGACTGAATGTGGGTTCTAAGGGGAGGAAAAAAAATGACTGAAACTAATTTTAAACCACTGCTTTATAGCAATGACCCATCATACACTGAAATAGGCAGAGAAAGAGACAGTGAGTGTCACACTAAGCTGCTGTCCCAAGCAAGGACATATCTCTGAGTCAGCACAGATTTTACTGCACTCTTCAGCGTTACTCTGATTTCTAACAGTGATGTGTGCCCTTTGCAGCATGCAGAGGCACAGTGTGTTTGGGTAGCAGTGCTGCTGGAGATGCTTCACTGTTAGAACATTGCAGTAAACTATGTTGTTTAGGTGCTTGCATTTCATTTCAGCAAATCATAAAGAATCATAGAATCATAGAATGAGCCAGGCTGGAAGAGATATCCAAGATCATCCAGTCCAACCTTGCACCCAGCCCTAGCCAATCAACTAGACCATGGCACTAAGTGCCTCATCCAGGCTTTACTTGAACACCTCCAGGGATAGCAACTCCACCACCTCCCTGGGCAGCCCATTCCAATGCCAATCACTCTCTCTGTCAAGAACTTCCTCCTAACATCCAGCCTATACTTCTCCCAGCACAACTTGAGACTGTGTCCCCTTGTTCTGTTGCTGGTTGCCTGGGAGAAGAGACCAACCCCCACCTGGCTACAGCCTTCCTTCAGGGAGTTGTAGACAGCAATGAGGTCACCCCTGAGCCTCCTCTTCTCCAGGCTAAACAACTGCAGCTCCCTCAGCCTCTCCTCACAGGGCGGTGTTCCAGGCCCCTCACCAGCTTTGTTGCCCTAATCTGGACATGTTCCAGTATCTCTACATCTCTCTTGAATTGAGGAGCCCAGAACTGGAACCAATTCAACTCACAAATAACCCAAACATGTAACTACCTTGGTTTTGCAATAGGTGATTGTGTCATAACCCAGCATCTGACTCCAGTTGTGATAACGACTAATGTAATTGAGCCAAATCTGTCTCCCAAGTGATTCGATTTTAATCTCTTTAAAGTAGTAATTGCCTTTTACTTGCTTTGTATTGGAAATACCTGCACAGCACCCATGGCAGCAGGTTGTAGTCTGCAAGCAGGAGGGTTGCCTACAGTGGGAGGAAACCAGCAGATGTCTGCAGTGCCTGTATGCATGCAGAGGTGCCTGTACCCAAGGCTGCAACTGTGCCTGCCCAGCTTTGGGGCAGCTTTTGGTGCATCACCTGCTGCTGCCTGCATTGCTCCTCACTGTAGCTCACCCAATGAGGGGCCTGCCAGCAGAGCCCAGCTGTGCATGCAAGCTGGTTATGGCAAGGACAAAACCGGCAGGTTTTTGCTGCCTTCTCCATGGCAGGTGCCCGGGACCAAACTGAGAGTGAGCTGAGACCAAAGGAGGCAGGTAAAATGGTCCAAGAGCTGCCCAACATAGTTGCCCCAAGGTAAAATAAAAGCACCACCTCTGAGTCTGCTCCTGGTTGGTCTTGAGTTTCCAGGAAAAGCACAGACAAATTAACCAATTTGTTCTTAAATGCTCAGATGCGTTTATATATAAAGACATAAAGTGCTTCTGCCACGCAGAACTCTGCCAAGAGCTGTGCTGCTTGTTCCAGATTTACAACAGAAACTGTTGTGCAAGTGACCTACATACATAGAGTACAGAACTCTGGAGAGGACTTGGCTAAATCCAGCACACATATCTAATGAAAAAAACATATGCAGGCTTGATGAAACAACACAATGTGATCTTCCAGAGTCTTAATATATGGATGCTCATAGGTTACAGGAGAAGAGAGAGGCAATACTGTATTAGTGCTGGAAACTGCCTTTTTGTCATTGGCTTTTAATATCTGCTGGGCAAAGGAGAGACCTAAGAGCATCTTGAGATGTAAATGAACCTGATCCACCAGCTCAGTGCCTGAACTGAAGTAATTGGACCTCTTGTGCCTCAGTCTTAGAAAACTGGATAAATTACCCATTCTCAAAATGAGAACCAGATGCTGCTACATTTTAGCAAAGTCTTCCTACTTGTGGAACTATTCTTAATTAAGAGGGAAAATTCACACAGAACCTTATGCCTTGAACACAACAGAATGCAAGCTCTTAGCAGAAGCATGACTGCAGATGGCAGGATAAGGCCCATGCTTTACACCAGAGCAGAACACAACTATAACTATAATGCAATCATGCCTGGAGTGTACATAAACAACGGAGCTCCTGTAGCAACATATGCTGTAGGCGATGTGTTGCAGTAGGTAGGCTTGTAAGTACTGTACCATTGCAGAGTACTTACTTTGTACAAGATAAACACAGACAAACAGAAGCAGACATGCTGGCACAGGGCGTAGGATGCTAAGCATCAAATGTTAAACATGCCTAGAGTGACCATCACCTTTGCTCCAGAGAAAGATTTCAGAGGACACTGTAAGGGCTCATACTCCATGGCTACTGGATGTTCATGTTGATATTTCAGACTTTACAAGGCACCACTATTTATTCTGTTTCACAACATCACCTTCCTCTTCACTGCCCTCTAATAAACCTCAAGACTATGCCTAGAATTCACCAGCTGAATTTTATCAGGGCTATGCCAGCACTAATACAGAAAACTTGCAGTCTTTCCACAGACTGCCAGGAACATGTAACACTCTCTACCCTGAATTGCCTCATTGTTAAACTAGATCTTCTCTGCACATTTCTTTGTCTTTTCACCTAGATGATACTATTGCCTTCTGAGTAACCAGCTGCTACCAACTCAAAGCAGAATGCTGTAGATACTCAACATATATGAAAAAGCAGGAGTCTTTAATGTCCAGTGTGAGAACAGCTAACGTGGATTGCTCCACCTCTATCACAAAGGCTGTCTCCATGCTGCTGGGCTAGGTCTGGTGTAGTTGTGCTGATGAACCTACAACCCAATGTTCCTCTGAGACCAGGTATGTACAGAAGTAATTCCTTTAACTTTGTAGACCTGCTCCTAGATGGGATATACATGGAATCTGGGCATGGACTGTTACTGGAGCTTACTTTCAAGTGACTGAGGCTCTGTTCATTTGGTGTGCATTTCTTGGCAGCTTTGCTGGGCCTCCACTGGGAACTTTCCCCATGTGTCTTTTTGGAGTGATGAGGCAGCTCAAACAGAGGCAGCTCAAAAAACCACAGAATGGGATCCCTTACAGTACTGATATTCTTCCCTCTTATTTTTGGAAAAGTTTGCAATAGGGCATGTTAGCCCAAGCTGGCTTCTTCTGCACCTGAGTCCAGTGGATGTGGCCCATGTTTGCTAAGCAGCTGATTTTCTGTCTTTGAATTCCTACATGATACACACACAAAGAGTATATTAAACATTAATGCAAAAGGCCCTGAAGATTGGAGCTTCCTGAAAGGCATCACACAGCAGGTCTTCGTTAGCGGAGGAGAGCAGATGGACACACTGCTGGGGGGCTGACAGCACATGCAATGCCTCTCCACACTTTCTTCCCCAGCCTAATGCCTCTGAACTTTGTGAGTGACCTCAAAACATCCATAAATAATTCAGGAGAAGATGGATTAACCAGTGGGGATATGTCTCTTTTCTGGGCTGTAGGAGTTCCTAGATCTCTGTTCTGGTTCTTGTTTCACCACAAAGCTCAGTGTAGCCACTTAATTTATTTGAGCCGAAGTCACACAAGGAGATTTGTATATTCAGTCCCCAAATTCTCAACCTCTCCACCTTTAGTCTCTTGGGAGTAACTCTTTTTCATCAGTGAAGTGCTCTGCATTTTATGGAATCATAGAATCAACCAGGTTAGAAGAGACCTCCAAGATCATCCAGTCCAACCTAACACCCAGCCCTGTCCAATCACTAATTGCCTCATCCAGGCTTTTTTTGAACATCTCCAGGGACGGTGACTCCACCACCTCCCTGGGCAGCCCATTCCAATGCCAATCACTCTCTCTGCCAACAACTTCCTCCTAACATCCAGCCTAGACCTCCCCAGCACAACTTGAGACTGTGTCCCCTTGTTCTGTTGCTGGTTTCCTGGGAGAAGAGACCAACCCCCACCCCTCACCAGCTTTGTTGCCCTAATCCGGACATGTTCCAGTATCTCCACATCTCTCTTGAATTGAGGGTCCCAGAACTGGACACAGTATTCAAGGTGTGGCCTGACCAGTGCTGAGTACAGGGGAAGAATAACCTCCCTTGTCCTACTGGCCACACTGTTCCTGATCCAGGCCAGGATGCCATAGGCTTTCCTGGCCACCTGGGCACACTGCTGGCTCATCTTCAGCTACTATCCACCAGTACCCCCAGGTCCCTTTCTGCCTGGCTGCTCTCCAGCCACTCTGTCCCCAGCCTGTAATGCTACTTGGGGTTGTTGTGGCCAAAGTGTAGAACTCTGCACTTGGCCTTGTTAAATCTCATCCCATTGGCCTCTGCCCACCCATCAAATTTTTACCCATTTTTACATGTGACATCCACAATTGCATACACCTGAGGGCCTCACAAACTTTCTCTTTGGTGGGGTCTGGACTAGAAGACAGTGTCCTCACAGGACAGATTTTGTCTGCCTCTTCCTGGGGCAGAAGGAAGGTTGCTGGGCAGTTGTTAAGCATTCCCCACTGAGAGCATGGCATGGAGATAATATGCCGGTTAAAAGCAGTGACACTCTTCTATTTTTTTTTCCCCTTTCATCCCAAACTTAAAACCAGCCATTGATATCCCTATCATTTAAAAAAAATTAAATAAAATGAAAAAACCCAGCCAAGGAATACTTCTAATGCCCACACAACGTGACACTGAGCATGACTGCTTATCAAACAGGACAAGAATTGTTGTACCTGATAGAAGAGCAGAGTATAACAACATTTTTACTTCTGGTTCCTGGAGACAGTAGCAGATTGCACAAAATATACTGGTGAGAGCTGGAAATGTGTATATATTTACCAGAAGCTCTTACTCTTGAGTCCTTGACTCTTGCCCTTTTTGACATTTACTTTCATGTTGCATTTCTGGTACTGACCTGAGCTTTATACACAAAAAGTGAAATAGCTCAAATATTCTACATTCCTATCAGCAGTTGTCTGATGTTGCTACACACACCCATCTCCCCTCTCTAGGACACAGCTGCCTCTGTTGGACATAAAGAGGCAAGAGAGAGCTGAGGAGCCAAATCTGTGGCTGGAGCAATGGTCAGCTACTGGCAGTAACCTTGCTGTCATCCCCAAACAGGTGCCAGTACTCAGCCCTCTCCAAGTGCCACCAAACCAACATCTACAAACTGAACTGCTGCCCTTTTATATCCCAGAAGTACCTCACACTTTTCTGCTCTGCATTCCTTCCATCCCCACCTGCCAAAGGGGCTGACACAGTGGCAGCTGCCTGTCACCAGAGTTGTTGCCAGATGCCTGTGACACCCCTGAGACTCTTCTGGAATTAGCTTGAGCCCTGGCTCCAGATTACAGCACAGACGGCTGGGCAGCAAATCTTGGCCAGAGCTATCAATGGGACATGCCTCTCATTTCTGTGCCCTGTATTTTCATGCTGAGATTTGATTTATGTGGCATTCAGCCTCAGCACTGTCCAGCACCTTGCATAATGCCATGAGCTCTCCATCCCTCTGCTCTGTGGCAAGTCAGGAAGTTGGTTGCTGGATAGTGGCTTTCCAGTATCTGAAGGGAGCCTACAGGAAAGCTGGGGAGGGACTATTTACACGGTCTAGTAATGTCAGGACGAGGGGGAATGGGTTTAAGCTGGAAGAGGGGAGATTTAGACTGGATGTTAGGAGGAAGTTCTTTACAGTGAGGGTGGTAAGGCACTGGAACAGGTTGCCCAGGGAGGTTGTGGATGCTTCCTCCCTGGAGGTGTTTAAGGCCAGGCTGGATGAGGCCTTGAGCAACCTGCTCTAGTGGGAGGTGTCCCTGCCTATGGCGGGGGGTTGGAGCTGGATGATCCTTGAGGTCCCTTCCAACCTAAACCATTCTATGATTCTATGATTCTATGATTCTAAGTCACCAGAGCTGCAAACCTGTGCAATGTCTGACTGTTTTCTGAACTTGCATCTAGTTTTGCGGTAACTCTCACTAAATAATCATCCACCATTGATCTCTCACAGCCTGTAGCATCATAGAAATGATTTTTTTTTCTTATCAAACATTCAAAAGGGAACCATTTTGCAGAGGAATATGTTTCCAGAACATCTAACAGTCTCCACTTTCTTCAACTACATGTTTTGAAACGCAGGGGAAAACCCAACCAACGCAGCTTCCACTGCTCACCATAGAAACTATAAACTAAAACAACTCTGTGATTGCAGCTCAGTGGAGCATTTTAGTTAATAGGTTATTTGAGTAAGAGGGATATTTGCAAAACATCACTGCTAATCCTGCCATTTGCTGTACGTGGAAGGGCTCCAGCCAATTTCAGTGAAACTCCACCCATGCAGAGTAGGCAGCAGAATGAGGGATACAATGAGCTCTTGCTTTCTTTACCAAAATAACCTCTCAGCAGCCACGTTTCAATGTATATTAATCAGGAATAAACAGGAGATTGTTTCTCTATTGCAGTTCAACTACTTTTCGCTCTGTGTCCCAGTACAGTAGTTTAGGATTTGCTTTCACATCCCCTATGCTGGATGACTGTCACTGGCTGTGGTAAGCAGCCTCTTATGCTGCCTCAGGCCAGCCTATCTTGCCCTTCCCCTGGTCAGTACTAAGAAAACCTCTCTGTCTTTCTTAGCACACGTGGAAAATACTAGGAATCCTCCAAGCAGCATCTTTTTAGCCTGCATCCTATCTGCAGCTGACTCTACTCCTACTCACCCTAGCTCATACAACTTCAAGTGCCACCAAACTCATGCCAGGTCTTTTGTGCACAGATGAGTGAAGTGATTTCAACAAAGAGATCACAAAAAAGAGCATGTCCTTTGGACCAGATTCCTCTTTCTGAAGTAAGTCATTCCATTTAATGCAGGCTGAATTATAGCTACTCATCCTCTGTTTCCCATGAGAAGTCACAAGCTGAGTTCTAAAGGCAAAATTCTAAGTCAATCTGTAGCCTGTATCAGGTTTTTCAGCCATAAATTTCCCATACAAGTTCTCCAAAATTCATCCTGGGTTTGATTCACTGTGCTTCAAAGTCTTTCTGAGCCAGAAAATGCAGACCTCTCTGGGATGCTCACTTTAAAAGTGGAACAAAACACTGAGGTATTATTTAGGAAGTCTGATCAACACTCCAGGAGATGAGCAACCCAAATATGCAACTGCATTTGTTATATTCCTTCTGACTGAGCAAGAGCAGCCTCTCCATCATGCAGGCAAAACCCACACCAATACTCCCCAAAGAGGCCAGTGCTCAGGAAAGTGAAGTTTCAAGACAGCAAGTACCTGCTCCAAAATGCATGACAAATTGAAGACACATGTATCAGTCTGTGAATCTGTACCTGTGCAGATGTTTGCAAAGGCTGGGTGGTCTAGGCACAAGGACCTTTGGGCTGTAGGACTGTCAACAAAAATCTACAATTGCCTTAAAACAACAAGATTTAGAAAGAGTGGATCTGGGCTCTCTAATTGCCTTTTTTTTTGCATCAGGGGAAGAAAAGAGGCACTGTGTTTTCAATCATTTTTCTGCAGCACAAAGATCTGAGACCATCCTTTAGGAAATCCCCCACATGGAAATTCTCTGATAGTCTCCTGATTCCAGGTGCTGTATTTTCAGAGACAAAATGAGAGAACATGATCTAGGGAGCAGTAAACCCTGCTCTGGTGATATTGCCTTGGAAGCCCATGCTCCCACCCACACCTTTTCAAGTCTACTCTGTGATGGTAGGGCAGTTCTTGCACATGTGTAGGGCTGAATTTCTGCCTGGGTCCCTCTGTGCTAAACCACACAAGGATGTCAGCTCAGGACCAGATTCCTGCACATCTTGCAAAACATCAGACTCACCAAAGGAGTCATGGAAGCTTCCTGGGAGGCACATGGGAAGATGTAGTGCTTGGGAAACAGAACTCTTTACAGCCAGTCTGATATGTATGGAGAAGACCAAGTTATACTGCAGGAAATCCCAAGGAAAGAGGTGCTTCAAGTTTTCAGCCAGAAGGCTTCTCGGGGCCACCCAAGCATTTCCCTCCTCTCAGCATGCAGAGGGGCAGCCCTGGCTGGCAGAAAAAGGCATTTCAGGGCCACCTCTCCTCCAGGTTGGCTGAAAAGTGCACAGCTCCAGGGCTAGTGTCTGGGGAGATGTGGGGACAAGGCAAAGTGAGAATCCAGGACTTCAACCCTTGTTCTACTGAATCCTCTCTCCAAAATACTCTTTTATCAGCACTTATCTTCCAACTGGCTGCCCTGAGCAGTAGTCTACAGGACCTTTCTCTTTCCATCTCCAATGAGATGTTTGATGTTGTATGCAAAGTGCAGGAGCCTTTTTGCTTTCTAATGTGTTGAAAAAAGGCTGCAGCCTCACAACTCCCTAGTGCAATGACCTCTGAGGCAGGAAATGTGGTCAAATCCCTGCAGGCAGATGTGAAAACTCCTGAGGCTCCCTCACATCCCACTGTGTGCATCAGACAGCTGAGCCCTTGGGTTGGAAATTGTTGGCTCCATCCTGATGCTGCCCCCTGGGGAAAATCCTGCTCAGACAGGATGAAGAGCATGCCAGTGACCTTTTTCAACTCAGAAAAAATGCAGAGTAATTCAGACTGGGAGGGATCTGTAGACTTTATTTGGTCCAACCCTTGTCAAATCATGGCTACTCCTGAACCATGAACATCTTCAGGTGTGGAATTGTCACATCCTTTCTGGGCTCCTGATCTCCTGCTTCACCACCCTCTTGGAGAAGTTTTTCCTCTTGAAGTCCTGTCCTTTGCTACAATACATGACTGTGGCCTTCTTCCTTTTCACTGTACACAGGAAAAGTTTGTCTCTTTTCCATAACCATCCACTGGTAATTACAAGACAGAAAGATGATCTCCCTTTAGCCTTCTGAGGACTGGAAAGGTAGGCTTAATAAAAAGATGAACTGTTGACCCAGACTCAATGGTCAAGACTTCTTGGCTTAGTGATTGACACCATCACCAGCCTCCTAGTGACAGGTGGTCAGAGGAGCAAAGTGCAAGTGCCCAGTTCTCACAGGAAAAGCTCCTCCATGTTCCTAGAGGAGGTTAGTTTCTCACTGCTACCATCTGGACTCTTTGGACTAGATTTTTTTTACATGTTGGTCACCTGTCATGAAGATCCTGCTTGAAAATACAGGTTTCTTTGACACCTAAATAGCAATCTTTTAAAAATATGCTGGTTGTGACAGGTGTGGAGCAGATGGTCTGCAAGGTCTCTGTACTTAACCTCTCCAGTCATCAACTGGATGTTATCAGTCTCCCTTTCTCATACCTTTATTTACCTTCTCCAGGGACAATTTCAAGGTCTTTGGGCAAGAACTGCCTCTGCTGAGTCCATACAGCTTTCAGCAACAGGAAACTCTGGTGCCATTTGGGTCCTGTGTGACACAAACCACAGAAAGTCAGAAGCTGAGACTTTATTTCCATCATTATTGATGGAGCAGTGTTACTGGGGACTCACAAATCAATACACCTCACTTCCATCAGGCTTTTCAAGGGGAAAGGAGGTGTTTCCACAACACAGATGTGGAGGAAGCCATGGTGACAGGTGTGTAGGAGTGTGGCTCTGCAGGCACCTCAGATGCTCCTTGTCACACCAACCACATTGTGCTTTGAAGCTGCTAAAAAGCAGTGGAGGACAATAGCTACTGATAGCTACTCCTGTCGGGACAAGTACCCTCTTGTTTGAAAGCTCACAACTCTAGATACCTATACAATACCCCAAGTCATTGCAATAGGTGAACTCAGACGAAATGGGTAACATGAATATCCCCTTGTACTTGTTAAGAGGTTTAAGCTCCACCCTCCACACTCCCGCCCCTGTGTGCCTCTAAAGATCTGATATGGGATTATAAAACAGGGCTGTTATTCCTGCGGGGTTTGATTATTTAACATTGTACTGAGCAAAGTTATCAGAGCAATCCTGAAGGACCAGAATAACTCTTTGTTTCTGAAGTGGTATTTGCAAAATGGGAGCCAAAAATAGCTGTTGGCTGATTGACTTGAAATACTGCAGACCTTTCAGCACACCCAGCAGAATCAGTCAGCATAGAAATCTCTTTGCTCTGGGTGTGCAGAGCAAACCACTCTCCTCTCAGCTCTTCCATGTGACTTTGCTAAACTTTGCTCCAGACTCAATTCTTTTCAGTCCCCTTGGGTCATGTGTTGAAGGGAAAAGAGTTGTCAGCCCCACCTGGGAAGACTGTAAGAGCATCCCACCACCTGCCCCATTTCTTTGACTGGTTTAGGTGACCTAGAGCCAGTAAACATTGCCAATGTCTTTTAGAGTGTTTCCTCCTCTACCCATGCAGGCAAACCTGAACCTGGATGCCAGGAGGCCATTCCCCATTGGGCAGACAATCCAGCTTTGTGACCTGCTCAAGGCCTTGCTGCTACCATCTAGCACCTCTGAAGATGCCAACTGTGTTAGGTGTTTGTCAAAGCTGAGGCACATAAAACGCCAACCCCTGCAACCAACCCTCCACTTGTTCTGTTCCACTTACGGTTTAAAGTCCTCCCTTGATCAGAGACCATTTTATGTTTCATACTGAACCTGTAGCCTCATACAAAATGACAAGGATTTAAGAAATACCTGCATGGATCTCATGCAGTCATGCAGAAGAGTATGAGAGGTGCCTCCTGCTCTTGCCTACTCTTTTGCACAGTGTCTCCTGTCTATCACTCCTCCTCACCATTCACCCACCTCTTTAGATGAGAGAAAAACCATGATATACACAGGAATTAAGGCATTTAATAAATCAGGGGGGCAAACACATTGCACAGAGACATCAGGAGGAAGTTCAGGCAGTACCCAGAGAATTGTAGAAATGGGCTTCTTGTCCAGGACTGAGTTCATGTCTTGACCCATGGGACTGTCAGTGGGCAAATCCAAGCAGCAGGGAATCACAAAATCACAGAATCAGTCAGGGTTGGAAGGGACCATAAGGATCATCCAGTTCCAACCCCCCCTGCCATGGGCAGGGACACCCTACTCTAGATCAGGCTGGACACAGCCTCATCCAGCCTGGCCATAAACACCTCCAGGGATGGGGCCTCAACCACCTCCCTGGGCAACCCATTCCAGGCTCTCACCACTCTCATGCTGAACAACTTCCTCCCCATGTCCATTCTGAATCTCCTCATCTCCAGCTTTGCTCCATTCCCCCATGTCCTGTCACTCCCTGATATGGCCTCAAAAGTCCCTCCTCAGCTTTTTTGTAGACCCCCTTCAGATGCTATGAAAGGCCACAAGAAGGTCACCTGGGAGCCTCCTCTTCTCCGGACTGAACAGCTCCAACTCTTTCAGTCCATCCTCATAGCAGAGCTGCTCCAGCCCTCTGATCATCCATGTGACACTCTGAGCCCTCATGGGAAGACCCTGTAAGGCTAAGTCACTCATAGAAGAGAAGCCTTATGAGAAGCAGCTCCAACCTTTCTCTAACCACCCTTCCCTAGCTCGCCAGAAGAAACACTCATTGGTTTAAAGGATACAAAATGATATAAGATAGGACATCCAGTGAAAATCTATTTCCTGGCTCTGTTTGAAGGAAATGTCTGCTTATGCTGGATCTTGAGAGAAGCTCCAACCGACACAGACTGGTCTCAGAGCTCTGATGATGTTCAGAAGCGGCTGCAGGGAGCCGGGAGTGTAACACTGCTTTGACAGTTTCAAGGTAACCTTTCCTGCAGTGCGCAGAGATTGTGGAAAGGAAAGAGTCCTGAGGAATTCAGCTGTGAAATTCCTGCAATCCTTTCCTGTGCAAATTGTGATTGTATTGAAGGTTCACACATTCTGCTCCACTTAGGGGAATGTTCACAGAGAAAGGCAGTTAGGACACAATGCACCTTTCAGATTTCAAATCACTTCTACAGTCATTTCATACAATGGGCAAAACAAATTGGAATACTTTACTCTGAGAAACCAGGGCTTTGGATTAACATTTTTACATATGCAGTAAATATCATAGTACCTGTCTCAGAATGTTCTTAGTATTGCATGTCAGCACAAACAGGGAAGGGCTACCAACTAAATTGAAAGGGGGAAAGGGTCTTATAATCAGAAGCATCAGGCAAGCAGCATGAATAACAATTAGCATTAGAAGGACAGCCTGGAGCAAAAGGCTGATGGGCTTGTCCAAAAATATTCCAGCAAAAATATTCCTGAATGTGCTATAGGAGTGTGCTGGCTAGAATGTTTTGGTGAGAAGAACTAGATTACAGGCTGTGAAAAGGGAAACAGAAGGATGTCTGCTTCCCTCATAAGCTTGCTGAGAGATACAAGAAGAAGAATCCAAACATAGATAGGACACTTCTGCTGGGGAGCTCAAAGCTGTATTTCTTTCTCTCTAGCCTCTCTGCCGTTTCCTCTGATTAATCCACTTTGCTTCCTAACCCCCTGGCCGAACCTCCATTCTTCCTTGGGACTGGGGTAAGGTTGAGAGAGGTGGGAGAAGGTGGAAGGGCGGTTGGGAGCCCCTCCTGGGGACTCAGGTTTCTGGGAGGGGAGTTGTGTTTCTGTATTACCTTTTACCTTGTATATTTCTGTCTATAACTGTATATACTGTAAATACCTGCTTGTATATTGTGCTCAACTGTAAATAATAAGCTTCAGTCAATTTCCAGAGCCAGATGATTTCCAAAGTCGGGCCGGGGTGGGGGGGCGGGTGGGTAACACCCAAACCATCACAAGGAGTACAACAGAAACAGCAAAACTGAGGAACCTGAGCATATTAATCGATTTTACTTATTTGGATAACAGTCTTCCTGTAATACTGTAAGAAGTGCACGGGTACTGGTCAGACACTGTGTAAAATATCTTACCATGAACCTGCTGGGAGGGGACTAATCCTACTTTTAAATTAGCTTCTAATGGTGTTGGGATCAGACTGGTTCCTTGCCAGCAAAAATCCCACTAAGCCTATCTCAAATTTGTTTTTATGTAAAAGAGACAGAACTTGGGGAAAGAAAGCCTGAAAGCCAAAAGGGATTAGCATCTAACTTTTGGAACTCATCCGGTTTTAAGCCTGGTTTGATTCACATCGGTGCGGTGCATCCCTGTGTCAAAGCTGTTGCTCCTTGCCTGACACCTCTGCTGACACCAGTAGGTATTGTTGTTGCAGAATGTGATCAGGAGTGTGCTGAAAATAGGTACTTGGTTACAGACTGCATCCCTCATTAACCCTTTCGGTGGTTATACCAAATTCTTGCTTTACTGCTTTGGTGACAAACTGTCTTCAGGAATTCTCCGCAGCAGAAGCTGGCTCAGACACCACTGATCCCGGATTTGACGTGCTTGCCTCTTGGTGCTTCACGTCTTTATTTCTGAATTCTTCAAAGACCAATGTATTCTGCCTGTAACAAGACCATCTGTAGGGGGTTAGCATACAAAGGGCAGATTACTGGAGAATCAAGAGCAAAGCCCTTTGAGACACTTGTGCAAATTGCAGCTGGAGCAGATGGTATTTAAACAGAAAGTCTGGGTACAGTTGTGGAGGGAAGAGGTCCACAGAGGACCTGGAAGACAGTGACAAGATCTCGTAGCCTTGGCAACATCTTCTCCTGATTGCCTACATCAAATGCAGAGGATACAGTGTAAAGGAGGTCACTAATCAAGTGCCATCTTCATTTCTGCTGCTCTGCTCTGAGGGACTCCTGCCTTTCTCCCAGCCCATGGAGAAGTGGTGAGGACTCGCCTGGAGGAGCGATGAGCAGCTTAACTACCAGAATAAATTACTAAGGACAGACAAGATGCTGCATGAAATCATGCCACTGGCAGGACAGAAGTATAAACCACACTCCTATTTTTCAGATGTAACTGTAGTCAGGGAGGCCTTTATCTCTTCCCACTTTGTTTGCTCACTCCCTGACCCATGGTGACACCTTGGCAGCACACTGGCTCCTGGCCACCAGCTGAGCTGGAAGCATTCGCGTTCACAGGTGGCCATGGAGCTAGGGAGCAGCTCACAGCACCAGCAGTTGTGAAGAGGCTGTTGCCAGATCCACCACTCCAGCATCAACAGGCTGAAAAGCTGAAAGTAACGAACTGGAGGGAGCTTTGCCTTCAGCAGCTACTTAGGGAGAGACAAAAATAGGCTGCTGTGGGTCTCAGGCCTTATTATCTGCAAGCACATTCAAACATAGTGATTTCCTGAGAGAGATGGCCCCAGAACACACACATAGCAAAGCAGAGCCAACCTCCCATCAATGCCTTTGGTACAATTGATGGTTGAGATGTGAAGCAAGCCTTTGGAAAGCAGCTAAACTGGAGCCCAGAGAGAACAGGTGTCCAGGAAGGCAGCAGCACTGCTGTATGAACATCCAAGATTTGCACACACCGAGCTATTCTCTTTTTAGTCAATAGAGAAAAGCAGAGGTTTCTCAAGAACAACCATCTCATAGAACCACAGAATCATAGAATCAGTCAGGGTTGGAAGGGACCATAAGGATCATCTAGTTCCAACTCCCCTGACATCGACAGGGACACTCTACCCTACATCAGGCTGCCCACAGCCTCAGCCAGCCTGGCCTTAAACACCTCCAGGCATGGAGCCTCAACTGGGCAACCCATTCCAGCCTCTCACCACTCTCATACTGAACAACTTCCTCCTCATGTCCAGGTTGAATCTCCCCACCTCCAGCTTTGCTCCATTCCCTCTAGTCCTGTCACTCCCTGNTGGATGCAGTACTCCAGGTGAGGTCGCAGCAGAGCGGAGTAGGGGGCGAGAATCACCTCCCTCGACCTTCTGGCCACACTTCTCCTGATGCAGCCTGGGCTTTGGTTGTCTTTCTGGGCTGCAAGTGCACACTGCTGGCTCATGTTGAGCTTTTCGACCACCAGCCCAGCCCTCTCCTCAGGGCTGCTCTCCAGGCAGTCACTGCCCAGCCTGGATTTGTGCTTGGGATTGCCCCGAATCCCACCCCCCACCCCGCCCTTGATCTCATCTTTAAGCAGGTGTTTAAAATGAAGGGAAACAAAGAGGCTGTGTAAAATGAAGAGAAACAAGGAGGCTCGCTACAGAAGATACAACCAGAAAAACAAAAACCAAACCCCAAAACAGTGGGGGTCTTCAGAGATTGCCAAGAAAACTGAAAAACACACAGATACATTTTCTCTCTACCCTCTCTGTCATAATCACCTTGGGTATTACATAGAGCAATATTCATTTGGATGACAAAGACATGCCATTTTGAATTTGACATCTTTAAACTTCAGCATAAATCTTTCTACATCACCTACCGACTCACCTAAAATGTGCAGCTTCAGTATTTTATCTGCAGAAGTATTTTTCTGCTAAAGAAAGCAGTGGCTAAACAACGGAAATGTAGGCAATTCTTATTACCTTGGGGTTGTAGGAGGAGTAAATAAACAAGGAAGATCTACTGCAATGGTGAGTGTTCAGGGGGGGAATAAGGGGCTGAAAACTCTGAAAGAAAAATTAAAATCAGTTCCTTTCAAAATTCTCCTGAGTTCACATGAATCATTTGAAGGACTAGTGACAGGACATGGGGCAATGGAGCAAAGCTGGAGGTGGGGAGGTTCAGCCTGGACATGAGGAGAAGTTGTTCAGCATGAGAGAAGTGAGAGCCTGGAATGGGTTGCCCAGAGAGGTGGTTGAGGCCCCATGCCTGGAGGTGTTTAAGGCCTGGCTGGATGAGGCTCTGGGCAGCCTGATGTAGGGTAGGGTGTCCCTGCTCATGGCAGGGGGGTTGGAACTGGATGATCCTTATGGTCCCTTCCAACCCTGACTGATTCTATGATTCTATGGTTCTAAGGGAATGTGGATACAGGTCTCTCTTGCAGGGTGCAGTCCCTGCAGGACAGAGCAACCTCTGGTCTGTCTGGTCTGTTACATATGCCCAGAACTTTGTAGCCAACACAAGTATAAACCTCTTGTACAATATTTTCCTGTACATTTGTCGTTCTTCCTTCAGTGTTTTCTGCCTTGATCTGCTTCTCTTCCCCCATAAGCAGCACTTTATTAGCAGCATAGGTAAGCACATTTTGCATTCCACAACAAGTCCCAAACAGGGAACTTTGGTTGGCATCAGACCTCTGATCTTCCCTAGCACTTTCAGCTCACCTTTTAGGACTCTCCTGGTGCTCAGTTTTACATGGAGCTGAGCACACCTGCAACCAACATTCCCCACTCACATCTTCACACTACTTTGGTTCTGGAGCCATGCACAGCTTCAAACAAAGCCTTTAAACTTTTCCTAAGATCCAATATGGTTGCAAACAACTAATTGTTTTCCCCTCCTGTTATGGACTATTGACACAGCTGTTCTCTTTCATCACTCAGCCTATGGTGCACCATATAATTTCAACATAAAAAGAACATTAATAAAATTTTCTCCTTACCAGACTGCTCTCCCATGTTAATGATGTGCAGTGTTAGGTTTGAACAAGCCTCAGCACTCTCAGTGTCTGGAGCTTGAAAGGGCACACACTCTCCAAGGGCAAGAAAGGTGAGGGGCAGAAGAGCATGTGAGCAGGGACAGAGAAGGAGCAGCTGGGAACACTTCCTGCAGCTCAGGGCCTTGCTGTACACAGCTTTGAGTGGCTTAACACAAAGGGAGGAACTTGGGAGTTGTGTGAGCAGACACAATGTCCCTGTGCCCAGCATTATTTGGGAAGTAACCTTCCCCCCTCGCCACAGCAGCTTGGGGCTATGTGGACACGGGATAAGGTCATGAGCAATATTGGAAAAGGGAGTTAACAAGAGGAGCTGAGCACAGACCTCTGCCAAAGCAGTGAGCCAGGCAGCTTACCACTGTTGGTTCCTCCTCTAAAGCTGACCCACAGCTGCGTTTCTGTAGATGGAGAATCTAAGAGGCTCCATGCATCCCACTTTATCTTTACTGTCCCAGAAGCAGCCTGGCAGAGCATCCTTTCGTTCCCTGGGCAACTCCACTGCCATATCTAATGCAGCACCTACGTCCCTGCCCCTAAATCAGTGTGACACCCTGCATGCCACAGAAAAAGGAACAGGGCTGAGCTAGCAACATTTTCTGGATATCTTATCAGACTTCTTATTATCAAAACAGGAGAATAATGTTTCTCTCTGCCTACGTCGAGAGCATTCTGGGTGGGTTTGCAGCACTGCTTCTGGGAGAGCATCCAATGTCCTCTGCTGTGTTTGGAAAGGGTGGCTCCCACCCCATGGCCAGGCCTGCTGTTGATGACATTGGCAGCTGTGACAGATTTGGCCCATGGACCTTGCTGTCCTCGCTGATTTTCATCCCACCTGTTGTGCTTTTTCCATCCAGCCTGCTCCCTCCAGGACAAAGAGAAATGTCTCTCAGACTGCTCCTTGCAGTTGCCTTCACTGTCTCCTTCAGGAGCTTGTACCACACATGCATCCCGGGGTGCTAGCAGAGCCCTGGAGCCACCATGGCTCCTGTTTCCCAGTGTGGCAGCCAGCTGTGGGATGCAACTTGAACCCCCTCAGGAAGCTCACGCCTGTTTCCATTGCTCACTAGCCAGGAGTTGCCTGTTTTCAGCAGCTTTTTGCACCACAGTGCTGTGAAGGTCAAGAACAGCCCCTCCTCGGCTCAGGGCTGGTCCAGGATCCCACATCTCTCTGGTTATAATAGTGTGAAAATACTGATTAACTGGAGGTTTACAGCACCAAGAGCAGCCCCATCCAAGCAGCAGCCAGGCAGACGGAGAACATCCCTGTGGCTCTGGGACGAGGCAGAGAGCAAACACCAGTAAAGCAACCTGCAGGCCTGCCCAGGACAAGGAGTGAGGAAGGATGGAGATGAGGTCTCTGCAGGCACACTGCAGTAAGGAAAACACTGAGGGCTCTGCAGGTCTCTCTGTGAGAGCATAAACATCCATCCTGCCTCCCCAAGGGACTGACACTGTGTCTAAGCAAGCATGCACAAGATGTCTGAGCAAGCTCTGAGAACATCCACACCAGTGGCAGAAAGTGCCCTTGCAGTCTTACTGCTCCGGGGGACTCCTGGACACCCAGAGCAGATCAGTCTCCACTGCTGCCTTTGCCTTTTCATGGTAGCCCAGCCTCGAGTCAAATGAATGTTCAAGGGACTCTCTTAGCCCTTTTCTCCACTCTGAGCTCTCCAAACAAATCAAAACTCAAGTCAGGTTTTGTGAGCATAATCAAAGAAAGAACACTTAGGCACAGCGCAGAATCAAAATGAGCCAGAATAAAAGTAAATAGTGTTTGCAATTCAGCCTGCTGCTACAAAGCTTCTTTTTCTCTCAGGTCTCCCCAGCCCACCAGCTGTATCTCACTGCACAGAGACCAGCTGTCTCTCTCTCTCAATCACTTCCAATGTGTCATCCCTGACCATAGAATCATAGAATTATTTCGCTTGGGAAAGACCTTTAATATCACTGAGCCCAACTATCATCTAATTCTACTAAGTCTGGTGCTAACCCATGTCCTTCAGCACCACGCCTCTGCATTTTAAAACCTCTAGGGATGGGTATCCAACCAACTCCAGAGGACAAGTCTGTATTTCCCTGGGTCCTCCTTCCTACCCTTCTTGTAGATGGGCATCATATTTGCTGCTCTCCAGTCAAGTGAGACTTCCCCAGCTAGCCAGGACTTCATGCAAGTGATTGCAAGCGGTTTGGTGAGCACTTGTGCCAGCTCTCTCCATACTCTTGGGTGTATGCCACATGGCCCCACAGACTTAGAATAGAATCACAGAATCAGTCAGGGTTGGAAGGGACCACAAGGATCAGCTAGTTCCAGTCCCCCCTGACGTGGACAGGGACACTCTACCCTAGATCAGCCTGGCCACAGCCTCATCCAGCCTGGCCATAAACACCTCCAGGCATGGGGCCTCATCCACCTCCCTGGGCAACCCATTCCAGGCTCTCACCACTCTCATGCTGAACAACTTCCTCCTCACGTCCAGGCTGAACCTCCCCACCTCCAGCTTTGCTCCATTCCCCCTAGTCCTCTCACTCCCTAAGAGCCTCAAAAGTCCCTGCTCAGCTTTTTTGTAGGCCCCCTTCAGATACTGGAAGGCCACAGGAAGGTCACCTGGGAGCCCCCTCTTCTCTAGACTGAACAGCCCCAACTCTCTCAGCCTGTCCTCATAGCAGAGCTGCTGCAGCCCTCTGAGCATCCTCGTGGCCCTTCTCTGGACACGCTCCAGCATCTCCACATCCCTCTTGTAATAGGGGCTCCAGAACTTGTGCCTGTCTGTATGGTCACTAACAATCTCCTCTTGGATTGTGGGGTCTTCATTCTGTTCCACACCCCTCTCTTCCAGCTCCAAGAACTGAGTGCACAGTGAACAACTGGTCCTGCTACTAAAAACTGAGGAAAGAGTGTACTGAATATCTCAGCCTTTTTCTTTATCCTCGACCACTGCATCCCTCCTGCACCCTTAAAGAATCATAGAATCATAGAACGGTCTGGGCCAGGAAGGACCCTTAGAGGACATCTAGTCCAGTCCCCCCTGCAGTCAGCAGGGACATCCCCACTAGACCAGGTCACCCAGGGCCCCATCAAGCCTCATGTTGAATGCCTTCAGAGAAGGGGCCTCAACCACCTCTATGGGCTCCTTAGTTCTCTCTTCGTTGCTAATATATTTGTAGAAGCATTTCTTTTTGTTTTTAATATCTGAAGCCAGATTAATTTCTAGGTAGGCTTTGCCCTTCTAATTGTTTCCCTCCAGAGCCTCACAACTTTGTCAGCCTCCTGAGTGGCCTGCCCTTTCTTCCAAAGACCATAAACTCTTCCCCTGAGCTGCAACCAACTATCTCTATTCAGCCAGGCTGGGTGCCTTCCCCTTTGACTCATCTTTCATCAAATGAGGGCAGCCTGTTCCTCTACCTTTATGAATTTCTTCTTAAAGAATGTCCACCCTTTATGGACTCCTTGGCCTTTCAGGACTGCCTTCCAAGGGACTCTGTCAACCAGTCTCTGAAACAGGCCAAAGTCTGCCCTCTGGAAGTCCAAGATGGCAGTTCTGCTGACCCTTCTGTTTACTTCTCCAGCAACCGAGAACTCTATCATTCCGTGATAGTTGCTCACACCAAGCAAAGAGAAAGCTTTCTGCTCTGTGTCATCCCTCACAGACATTGTAAGAGTATTACATTGGAGCAGACAACTCCTTGTGTAAAGACCATAAATCATCTGTCACATCTTCACCGTACCTCAGCACAGATTTAGCTTGCTATCTGCTGGTGACTGGGCCTGCCTCACCAGCATGAGCAGTCATCTGTGTTAGCTGCTGCTTTCAAACCGCTTGATTCTAACACATTTGTATTTCTTATCATAGCAGACCTTGCTTCCTTCTTTCCCTGCTTTTAGCTGCTGCTTTCAAACCACTGGATTCTAACACATTTGTATTTCTTATGATAGCAGACCTTGCTTCCTTCTTTCCCTGGTTTGACACTGAAACCTATGCCAGTACATTGCCCAAAGAGGTAAAATCATAGTATCATCAGGGTTGGAAGAGACCTCATAGATCATCAAGTCCAAGCCGTTACCACAGAGCTCAAGGCTAGACCATGGCACCAAGTGCCACGAACAACCTTGCCTTGAACAGCCCCAGGGACGGCGACTCCACCACCTCCCTGGGCAGCCCATTCCAGTAGCCAATGACTCTCTCAGTGAAGAACTTTCTCCTCACCTCAAGCCTAAACTTCCCCCGGCGCAGCCTGAGGCTGTGTCCTCTCGTTCTGGCACTGGCCACCTGAGAGAAGAGAGCAACCTCCCCCTGGCCACAACCACCCCTCAGGTAGTTGTAGACAGCAATAAGGTCACCCCTGAGCCTCCTCTTCTCCAGGCTAAACAACCCCAGCTCCCTCAGCCTCTCCTCGTAGGGCTGTGCTCGAGGCCTCTCACCAGCCTCGTCGCCCTTCTCTGGACACGCTCAAGGATTTCAATGTCCCTTCTAAACTGGGGGGCCCAGAACTGAACACAGTACTCGAGGTGTGGTCTAATCAGTGCAGAGTACAGGGGCAGAATGACCTTCCTGCTCCTGCTGGCCACACCATTCCTGATGCAGGCCAGCACTGCTGTTCTCATTATCTTAGGCAGCCACTTCTTGGTATCTTCCAGATGTGACCATAGCTGCTTAGAGCAGCCCAGTGCCTCCAGGCTCATTCTCATCTGATGTGCAACATCAACAACACTGGAAGTCCCAAATCTGACCTTCAGAATCATGAGGGTGGCTTAAAAAAGCTCTGGATGTCACTGAGTGTGATTAAAAAATATATTGAAGTTCTTTTTGTTTTGGTTTCTGTGCAGTTTGGAGAGGTGCTTTATATTTTATACAACTCTGAGGGCTGCAAATCTCTTTTTAATTTAAAGAGAAGTGAAGCTTCTGCATCTAGGAGCTGGGGTTTTAACAAAGCAATAAAGATGCAAATCAGAAGACTTAACAACACTCTCATTAGTAACAGCCATTTTCTAAGAACATCAAATGGTTGAGTAGCCAAAGGCCAGGTTATGAGATCTGCATAAAGAAAGTGGCACCCTACTCACAAAAACACATACATCATTCATAATTCCTCCTTGTGTGCCAGTTGGAAGGATGCTTTTGTAAGGAGAATACTTACTCAGACTGCTGAACTGCTCAGGATTTGATTCCCAGATCCTTTACAGATTTTTTTCCCCTTGAGCTCAGGAAACTGATGTGCAAACTCTCTGCTTCAATTTTCCCATTTGAAAGCTAAGGGAACCAGTAACTTCTCAAAAGAGAATGTAAAGCAATATATTCTTTTATTCAGGTTTCCAAGAAGCTTCCAAGTTCCCATAGAACTATGCATTGCAAAACATTATTTTTTGCACCAGTTTTGTCTTGAACCAAACTTTCCTACTTGACTCACCGCCCTTAGTTGACACTGGATTGTTCCATCCTCTGTGCTTCCAATTGCTTCAATATTTCATAACTACAAGACTTATAAAAATTAATTAAAATGTAAATTAAATGATAGCTTGCAAGAAGATTGCAATTACCATGATTTCGTCTTCCACAGCTTATGTGCTGTGATACCAACAGGTCTGTGCAACAGCTGTGCCAATTAATAGCAGGCAATAGAGATGTCTGCAGGCATTTACCTTTCTGTGGTTCAGGTTATTCCACAAATACTATCTTGTGCAATTAATAGATGAGTACTTGTCCCAAGACTCCAGCTCAATCACATCAAGGGAGGTTCTCCTCCCCCTCTACTCTGCCCTGGTGAGACCTCATCTTGAATACTGTGTTCAGTTTTGGGCTCTCCAATTTAAGAGGGACAGAGATCTGCTGGAGAGAGTCCAGCGGAGGGCTCTGAGGATGATTAGGGGACTGGAGGGCATGGCTTGTGAGGAGAGGCTGAGGGACTTGGGACTTTTTAGTCTGGAAAAGAGAAGACTTAGAGGGGATT
Organism: Tricholaema leucomelas; assembly: GCA_013400475.1. Lineage (NCBI taxonomy): Eukaryota > Metazoa > Chordata > Aves > Piciformes > Lybiidae > Tricholaema lacrymosa > Tricholaema leucomelas. The sequence goes on from WAAF01012094.1 coordinate 25,325, forward strand.
TGATAAATGTTTATAAATATCTGAAAGCTGGGCAGGAGAGGGGGGACAGGCTCTGCTCACTTGCTCCCTGGGATAGGACAAGGAGCAATGGGTGTAAGTTGCAGCAAAAGAGGTTCTGCCTCAACACAAGGAGGAACTTCCTTACTGTAAGGGTGACAGAGCACTGGAACAGGGTCCCCAGAGAGGTCGTGGGGTCTCCTTCTCTGGAGACTTTCAAGGCCTGTCTGGATGTGTTCCTCTGTGATCTGTGTTAGATAGGATTGTCCTGCTCTGGCAGGGGGGTTGGACTTGGTGATCTCCTTGGGTCCCTTCCAGCCCCTAACATCCTGTGTGATCCTCTGTGTGTGTGTGATTGAGAGGGGAGAGAATGAGATCATTAAGAAAGAAAGAAAGAAAAGAAAGAGGAACACACCTAAAACAGTGGACAGACCCCAAAGAAACCTGGTAAGCAGGTGGCTGCAGAGATAGTTAAATGAAGCAGCATGGCAAACGTCACATTTTGCACCATGACTTCATCCCTTTTTAACTGAGAACGGATTGGCCTTCCCATTACATCTGTGTACTTAGAGCTGTTGAGTTCAACATGCCTTCAGGCTGAAATTACCAGATACCAAAAAGAATGTCAGTAATTAACTAGATTATATCAAACCTGAAAATAGAGTCTAGGGAATCACATATTTTCTTGCTTATCTAGAAAAGGAAAATAAACTATAACTAACAGAGAGATTAAAAGAAAAATAAAATCACCAGAGCATTTCCAGTGACTGAAAGAAGTGCACTTTATCAACAGTCATCACAAAACCCAGCAGTCTTTTCAGGAAAAAAAAAATAAGAAGAAGAAAAAAAGAAGAAGGTGGTGAGAACTCAAGTTGTTAAGTGTCAGAAAATCCCAGGGCTTGTGATCTTCACTGTCTGACAGCCACAGCAACAGCAGCATGCCTTCAGCAGGAAAACAGCTGCAGCAAAGGAGACCATTTTCACACAGAGCTGGCTGGAGACAATGCAGAGAGGTTTCTGAAGTCATTCGCAGAATGGATGAAGCTGGAAGGGACCTCTGGAGACTCTCTCTCCAATCCCCGGTGCAAGGCAGAGTCACCAAAAGTGAGTTGTTCAGGGCTGTGCATGGTCAGGTTTTTAATATCTCCAAGGATGAAGACACCACAACTTCCCTGAGCTCTTCTGGTTCTCAGTCACAGTCAAAGCAGGGAGAAATGGACACCTTGTGTGCAAGACATCTTTTGGCAGAATAGAGAGTTGAATTTTCCTGCTTGTGGGGTGTGGAGAAATCGAGCTTCTGAGTGTAACACGAGCACTGAAGGAAACACTATCCTGAAGATGCAATAGTGAAACTACAAGAGGTGAAGGTATAGCTTTTGGTCATGTTGTGAAGGACTAAAGAAATAAGGGACAGAACATGCAATAGAATGAAAACTGGTTGAGTTATGTTAGTTTAGGGACCGATGATCTACTGGGACTGTGTTGGGCCCCTATGAAAAACTCATCTGGTCATGGACAAGTACTGCTCTAATAACAGCAGGCAGAGACATGCTGAAAGAATCATTTCACTACAGAAGGCTCTACTGCCCCAGCAGCAGCCTGGAAAGCAAGTGCAACTGGCCATGATGTTTGTGACTGTCATGGCTCAGAAACTAATAAGGAGTGCCAAGAGCCTGGCTGAGTTAAGCCTTGCACAGGAAATGAAAACACAGAGGTCTTTCAGGCACATAAATAAAAAGAGAAAGGATCGAGCTGTTCTTCTACATGGTGAGAGCGTGGTAGATTAAAAGTAAATGAAGTACCACCCCAAAACCAAGCAAATGTTTTGCTTGAGTGAGAATAATGATACTAAAATAACAGAGAAGGTGGGCTAGGTAATGGCAATGAAGACAACAAAATGGAAAGCATATCTGAAGTAAAAGCACAAACCTAAGATGCTGTTGTGTGAGTGTCAGTAAACGTAGTGGGAGGAACGGACAGTAAATAAGAACAAATAATCTCTGCAGGAGCCTTCTGGCGTGTGAATTCTTTGTCCTAGTAGGAAGGCTCTGCAGGGAATTCAAGGCAGTCACACCTAACCAGGCAAGAGTAAATGTAGCACATACATACCAGGAGGGTGGTTTAAAAAGGTATGAAAGGTTTTAAAACACATTCTGAAGAAAGGATCAACTAAATGCACAGATAAAACGGGACAAAAATGGAATGGAATTGTTTCGCTTAACACTGGGATGCCTGACCTGTTCCATTGGTTTAAGATTTTTTAGCTATACATTTCATCAGGCTGGAGAGCAGCACAATAAATGGCATCCTGGCCTGTGTCAGGAACAGTGTGGCCAACAGGACGAGGGAGGTTCTTCTGCCCTTATATTCGACACTGGTCAGGCCACACCTTGAGTACTGTGTCCAGTTCTGGGATCCTCAATTCAAGAGAGATGTTGAGGTGCTGGAACGTGTCCAGAGAAGGGCAACAAGGCTGGTGAAAAGCCTGGAACACAAACCCTGTGAGGTGAGGCTGAGGGAGCTGGGGTTGTTTAGTCTGGAGAAGAGGAGGCTCAGGGCTGACCTCATTGTTGTCTACAACTACCTGAAGGGAGGCTGTAGCCAGGTGGGAGTTGGTCTCTTCTCCCAGGCAACCAGCAACAGAACAAGGGGACACAGTCTCAAGTTGTGCTGGGGGAGGTTTAGGCTGGATGTTAGGAGGAAGTTCTTGACAGAGAGAGTGATTGGCATTGGAATGGGCTGCCCAGGGAGGTGGTGGAGTCACCGTCCCTGGAGGTGTTCAAGAAAAGCCTGGATGAGGCACTTAGTGCCATGGTTTAGTTGATTGGACAGGGCTGGGTGCTAAGTTGGCCTGGATGATCTTGGAGGTCTCTTCCAACCTCGTTGATTCTATGAGTCTATGATTCTATAAAATATTCTGTCAGAATCACACAAAAGATACAGAAAATATTTAGGGTTAACAGAAGTCAGCAGAAGAAAGGCCATTTTTGCTGAAAGACCAGTTTCTTACAGACTATGGCAATCCACCCCAGAAACAATCCCAGCTTCTAAAACTGCCTGTAACCAGACTCGTCTTTGTTTATATTTCCTGTACTATCACAGCACAACAGCATCTCTGTATTACCCTGGACCCCTCTGCCCAGATATGCAGGAAAATCTAAACAGAGGAAGATGTCTCTTCTGGGGTGTTTATCAGAGTTCATCATAAATGAGAGGGTGAAAAGGGATCACATATGGGTATGCTCAGTCATGTTTATTTGCGTACAGAGGTCAGCATCAGTAATGCACATCTTGAAAGAGAAAGGGAACCAGCTTTCCTCCCTGGAGGGATATGAAGGGAGGTTGTAGTCAGGTGGGGGTTGGTCTCTTCTGCCAGGCAATCAGCAACAGAAGAAGGGGACACAGTCTCAAGTTGTGCCAGGGCAGGTCTAGGCTGGATGTTAGGAGAAAGTTCTTGCCAGAGAGAGTGATTGGCATTGGAATGGGCTGCCCAGGGAGGTGGTGGAGTCACCATCTCTGGAGGTGTTCAAAAAAAGCCTGACTGAGGCACTTAGTGCCATGATGTAGTTGGTTGTCTGGGGCTGGGTGCTAGGTTGGACTGGATGATCTTGGAGGTCTTCCAACCTGGTTGATTCTGTGATTCTATGAAGGACCCTGCACAGGAAGCCAGGCAGGCCAGGTGAATGGCACACAGAAAAGAGAAAAAGTATAGGAAGGATGCCAAGAGTGTGGCACACTCAGAGCAATGGTGAGGTCCTAGCACCCTTTTGTAGAGATGTAACACAAGAAGAAATCCAGGGGTTTTAGTAATAACCTGGATGCTGGAGCCAAGAGATGTCAACAACAAACACAATGCCCTCTTGGCCGGGGGCCTCTGTGAAGGCAGGATATTAGAGGCACTGCTAAAACAACTTAAAGTACTGGGTTAATCACTGGAAGACAGCAAATCCAACCCAGGTAGGCACACATTTCAGCTAGGAAGTCATTTTAGATGGCAAGAAGCTGAAGAGGCCTCTCAAGAACTAATGGCTGGATTGTGATTACTACACCAGCATAATTATGACAAGATTTGTCCAACAGGCTTAGCTATCATCATCAGCAGCATCATCATCATCTTTTGGCTGTCTCTGTATAGAATATTTTTACTGTTAATTGTGAAACCTTTAGTGCAACAAGCTTCTCCTGATTTCTTTCTTGTTACTGAGGAGGATGAAGGTGAAAGAACACATAGGCTCATAAAACACAGTAGCCAGCCTACAACAAACAGCTTGCTCAAACATCATAAAACCTGGCGTGCTTTCACTTGTTGAACAGAGCTGCTGGAGCAGTGCCAGAACATTCTGTAGCCATTCAGACTTGTGCTGCCAATGCACAGAAGAGCTCTATGTACAAGCACTACAGAATTCAATGGCACCTATCACCTACAGACAAGTGTTAAAAGTTCCAAGAGCCAACATTAGGACAAACAGTGATTGAGAAATAAGACTGAAAACTCAGGGAGCAGCTGTCACAGCACTACTAGGTCAAAGTGAAGGATGATGGACTGTAGAGTTACCAGCAGAGCTCACCTGGGGGCAGTGGCTGGGGCCGTGGGCTGCAACAGGAAGTCACTTCGTGCAAAACACCATTAACACACCCAAATGTGCAGCTCTGCAGCTTGGCATTTGAAGGGCACCTGAAGGGCACCAAGATAAAAAGCCACCATGTTTATGCACTACCATCTGAGCAAAGGCCTTCAAAGACGTCAACAGCGAGTCAGGTTGAAACTCATGACATATCCCTTTCCCTCTGCTGTCCTCAGCTCTGCACGTGAGGAGCTGACTCCTTGATTCTCATTTTGCAAAACAAGGGAGACATTCCCCATCCATCAGGATAATGATGCTCCTTGGTTTGCTTTTTTAAAGAGCATAAATAGACCTTGATGCAAACCAGTTCAAGCTTCAGGGAAGCCAGGGATGGGAGACAAAGGAAGAGTATGTCAGAGATAGGATAGGATAGGATAGGATAGGATAGGATAGGATAGGATAGAATAAGTCAGGGTTGGAAGGGACCACAAGGATCATCCAGTTCCAACCCCCCTGCCATGGCCAGGGACACCCTACTCTAGATTAGGCTGCCCAGAGCCTCATCCAGCCTGGCCTTAAACACCTCCAGGGACAGGGCCTCAACCACCTCCCTGGGCAACCCATTCCAGGCTCTCACCACTCTTATGGTGAGATCTGATCAGAGGCACCTCTGCGGAGGTATGTCCCATCAGAACTTGTTCAGAGCAATGAAAGAGGGAGAGAGGAGAGAATATCATTGCTCTCCAACTTGTGAATGTGTTTATGCATAGCCATGCCAGAGCAGAACACCTCCTCTCCTCCACCTTTTAAAGCATTTTGCCTTTGCATTGGTTTGCCTTCTTCCCTCTTGCTTCCTTTCAGCCACTGAGTTCCATTCATGTTATTTTTTTCTCAACTAGGATTCTCCCACTTGTGTCCCTGTAAAAAAAAAAAAAAGCTCCATATGCATCCTAGGACCAAAAAAAAAAGCCCCAACAAAACTAATAACAACCACAAACCACTCAGAATTTTTGTTTTCACTGTTTATTTTGGTGCTTTGTGTTTGGTTTTGGGTGGGTTTTTTCTTTGGTCCATTCTCTAGCTTCTTCACATTGAAGCTTAGAAAGGTTAGGTAGTGGAAAAAGGAAGATTTGGAAAGAAATCTGAATGTTGTATTTTCCCTGGCAAGCAGATGATGGAAAAGTTAAGGGGAGGTGCTGATGAGAGTAGGGAGTGGAAAAGAAAAACCTGACTGAAAGGGGGAAAAAATGTTTTGAAAATTGACAAGTGAAGACAAAAATCAATATTTGCACTTTTTCTGAAACTTCTCCTTAAATTCCTCATTTGCCAAAAAAAATCAAACTTTCTTATGACTTCCCTCCCTCTTGTCAGAGTAAATTATGTTCCCACTGGAAAATATATATATTGAGCCCAGGATGAAAAGCAAAATAAAGCTGGAGCTCTGTGTTCAGGAGAGGTGGTGAGTGTAGTGGTGAGATGGGCTGCTGCCATGCCCATAGGAGAGCTGGTTGGCACAACAGGGTGGTGCAGATTCTCTGGCCAGGTCAGTGGTGCTGGGATCCAGGAGACCCCCTCACACTGAGGAACAGTCTGCAGTAACCAGACAGCTATAATTAGGGGTTACAGCAGCAGTCCATCCAGATGCCACCCAGAGGGACCTTGACAGGCTGGAGAAGTGAGCACAAGCCAATCTCAGGAAGTTCAACAAGACCAAGTGCAAAGTCCTGCATCTGAGTTGAGGCAATCCCAAGCACAAATCCAGGCTGGGCAGTGACTGGTTGGAGAGCAGCCCTGAGGACAGGGACTTGGGGGTGCTGGTGGTCGAGAAGCTCAACAGGAGCCAGCAGTGTGCACTTGCAGCCCAGAAAGACAACCAGAGCCTGGGCTGCATCAGGAGAAGTGTGGCCAGCAGGTCGAGGGAGGTGATTCTCCTCCTCTGCTCTGGTGAGACCCCACCTGGAGTACTGCATCCAGTTGTGGAGCCTCTATTACAAGAGGGATGTGGAGATGCTGGAGTGTGTCCAGAGAAGGGCCACGAGGATGCTCAGAGGGCTGCAGCACCTCTGCTGTGAGGACAAACTGAAAGAGTTGAGGCTGCTCAGTCTGGAGAAGAGGAGGCTCTGATGTGACCTTCTTGTGGCCTTCCAGTATCTGAAAGGGATCTACAGAAAAGCTGGGCAGAGACTTTTGAGGCTCTCAGGGAGTGACAGGACTAGGGGGAATGGAGCAAAGCTGGAGGTGGGGAGATTCAGACTGGATGTGAGGAGGATGTTGTTCAGCATGAGAGTGGTGAGAGGCTGGAATGGGTTGCCCAGTTGAGGCTCCATGCCTGGAGGTGTTTAAGGCCAGGCTGTCTGAGGCTGTGGGCAGCCTGATCTAGGGTAGGGTGTCCCTGGCCATGTCAGGGGGGTTGGAACTGGATGATCTTTGTGGTCCCTTCCAACCCTGACTGATTCTGTGATTCTATGGCTCGATGACTGTATTCAACTGTGCTCAGTAATCAGTCATTCATGGTGAGACTGGAGGTATTTACAATCCAAAAGACATCTTCACAGGGTCCTGCATCCTTCAGTCTCTTTTTCATTAATGTTAATAATGAGATAGATAAAATGTTTGTTATATTCATAGCTCCAGCAAGGGGCAGGCTGCTCAATGCTGGATCACTGGTAAATTTGAAGTAACCTCCAAAAAAATCAGAGAAATACTCTGAAAAATGTAGGATGAAATTCAATGAGGACGAATTTTAAGTCTAAGATGTAGGTATGAACAGGCATTCATATTTATGGGAGATAATAAGACAGCTTGGTATCAGGTGGGTAGGAAAGGAGCTGAAAGTTTCAGTGGGTCACAAGGAGTCTGTGAGTTAAATTTGCTGTTGCAAAAAAAATACTGTACTGCAGCATACAAACAGGATTGCTGCTGATAAGGCACACAGAATAATTCCACTTTGTCCAGCACTGGTAAGATTTTTGCTTGAGTTGCTGTCTTCAGTTTGGAGGCAATTTAAGAAGGTCATGAGCTTGCTGAAGGGAGTTCAGAGGAGACAACAGCTGAGGAAGGACCCAAACCCACAACTTGCACAAGGTCAGAATAAGTGGATCTACTCTGCCTGGAGAAGAGAGGATGAGTTCAAAGGACATAAAGTAAAGAAAATACATTTTGCTCCATTTCTACTGTGGGTGGGACAAAAACAATGTCTGTAAATTACAGCAAGGGAGACTCAGACAAACCACACCACTGCCATGTGTCAGTGGGAGCACCAAAGCACTGGAGGTGCTGAGCCAAGGGATACAGATCTTCATCTCTGGACATTTACAAATAGATTCTGACAATCACCTTGAGAATCATAGAATCATGGAATCAGTCTAGGTTGGAAGGGAGCACAAGGATCATCCAGTTCCACCTGCCCTGACATGGACAGGGACACCCTACCCTACATAAGGCTGCCCACAGCCTCATCCAGCCTGGCCTTAAACACCTCCAGGGATGGGGCCTCAACCACCTCCCTGGGCAACCCATTCCAGGCTCTCACCACTCTCATGCTCAACAACTTCCTCCTCACGTCCAGTCTGAATCTCCCCACCTCCAGCTTTGCTCCATTCCCCCTAGTCCTCTCACTCCCTGAGAGCCTCAAAAGTCTCTGCCCAGCTTTTTTGTAGGCCCCCTTCAGATGCTGAAATGGCACCAGTATGCCACCTGAGATAGTGCACTCCAGCCAGTTTCCTGTCATTTTTGTCCCAGGTGTCACAGCAGTTCAGCAAGTGATGATTTTTAAAAACACTTCATGAAAGGCTTGGATCTCCTTGAAGATGCCCAAACATTCTCTCTTTCTGCAAACTTTCCTCACTGCTTCAAATCTCCACCAACTTCAGTCAAATGAGGGCTCGCTGACTGCACTCTTGGACCACATCAATGACTGCTCACAGTCAAACATTTAATTTGTGTCCCAGCCACACTGGGAGGCTCTGGGTAAACTGCTATTTTTAAAGCCACCATCCTGCCACATTGGGACGTTTGCTCAGCAGTAGGGAGTGTGCTCGAAGAAATAATGAGTGCCCTTTTGCCCAAAGACTGTTATAGCTGATGTTTAAAGTTCACTAAAAACCATGTTGCTGTATATTTGTATGGAAGGGATATTTAAGGGCAAACCTCCCTCCAACTCTACTCAATAAGCAAAGAGCACACAGCAATACTCCACATTTGGCCTTTTAAAAATCCCTCTGATGTTCTTTTCTTCTTTTAACAAGGGCACCAATTTTCCCTTTCCTGGCTGCCAGCCTGCCCTCACTTTTTCTTTTAGCATCCCTTGAAATTACCTTGACCTCACCTTTAAGCAGTCTTTTCCAGGGCACTGAACTGAGACAGGGTGGGAGATGCTGGCGGGGGAGGAATGAAAGACCAGACATTAGCGTAAAGATGAGAATATTATCACTTCTCACTGTTTTCTGTAACAAAGGCCCAGCAGCTCCCTGGGGCCACCATTCATACTGGTCTCAAGCTTTGCCCTGTCACTTTGCAGGGCTACAAATCTCTGATTTGTTCCTGATACAGGCCAAGATGCCATTGGCTCTCCTGGCCACCTGGGCACACTGCTGGCTCATCTTCAGCCTACTATCCACCAGTACCCCCAGGTCCC
>WAAF01012094.1:42319-145656 GCA_013400475.1 Tricholaema leucomelas
TTAGCCTGGAGAAGAGGAGGCTCAGGGGTGACCTTATTGATGTCTACAACTACCTGAGGGGTGGTTGTAGCCAGGGGGAGGTTGCTCTCTTCTCTCAGGTGGCCAGCGCCAGAACGAGAGGACACAGCCTCAGGCTGCGCCAGGGGAAGTTTAGGCTCGAGGTGAGGAGAAAGTTCTTCACTGAGAGAGTCACTGGCCACTGGAATGGGCTGCCCAGGGAGGTGGTGGAGTCGCCGTCCCTGGAGCTGTTCAAGGCAGGATTGGACGTGGCACTTGGTGCCATGGTCTAGCCTTGAGCTCTGTGGTGAAGGGTTGGACTTGATGATCTGTGAGGTCTCTTCCAACCTTGGTGATACTGTGAGACTGTGATAATTTTCCTCTTCAGCCCAGGTAAGAATCTCTCGTTAATGCCAGACAGCTGTGTGACAAACCTGTACTCAAGCCACTGTCCCCCTTTGAGCATGGAAAATCCTCATCATAATCAGGGTATTTTCTGCCCTCCTAGCTGCCTCCTCTCAGAGCTCCCCAGCCTGTGTCGTTAAAGGGCCTTATTCTGTTTCAGAAGAATATCACATTTGCATTCTGCTTGCAGGCTAGATCCACTGCACGTGATCTCCATGCTCCCTAACCGCTATGTGCATTGCTGCCTGCTCTGTAAGGCACCATCATCTCTTCCACTTGTAATTAAGACAGATGAGCAGCAGTTAACAGAGCAGAGGTTAACGGGAACGCAATTCACAGTGCACTGTGAGCAGCAAAACAGTGAGTGGATGGATGGATGGATCTGTCATCTCTCCCACCAAGCAGCTGTTCTCAGTAAAGGTGTACGTGAGGTGTGATGACACCTTCCCTTACATGCTTTGAGTGCTTTGAGTTGGGCACTGAGCAAGGTGCTCCAGCCAGAGCTATGCCTGAGCTGCATACCCTCAGGGTTGAGCAGGCAGATATCCTCTCTCTCTCTCTCAAGTGACTGGACAAAGCAAGCTATCTTTGAGTCCCCATCGTTCTTCCCCTGCAGGTAGGACAGAGCAGGAAAACCCAGTCACACAAGGGCAAGATGCAGCGTGCAAACTGCACCTGTACCAGAACTGAACGCAGAGGAAGCACTATCTCGGCACTCCTACTTGCTGCCTGTTTTATGTACCAGAGAATTGCATTAGCTCTCAGTCAGTCATCAGCACAGAATGCACCCCATTCTCTTATTGTCAGTCACAACCCTCCCCTCTTCATCCCCATCAGCTTTCAGAAGTGTTGACCTCCCTGAGACCTCTTCTGTGCAATAAGCCTGGGCACAACTCTTTGCTTCTGAAGGCAAGTGTCTATATTGGGTCATGCTGACATATACAAGCTACTTTAATTTAATTTACCAAGGCAGTCCACTCAGCATTGAGGTCCTCTTCATGACTTACCACTCTCCCATCATCTACACCTCCAAGCTAGTAAGATTTTGTTTGCAAGCTATTCAGAAAGTTAAATAGAACAGGGCAAAGCTCCAGGACTGTCCTAATAAAATTTTCAGCATGACTTCCAGGTATTAGTCAACACAGGACAACAGCAGCCACTGCCCTCAACTGGCAAACTGAGAAAGTATTTCTGGAGAGGGGCTCTTTGGAGAGCCTTTGTGATGAGGAAGCAGCAACCTACCACTGGTGTGAGCTGTTAGTGAAGGAGATTTTTTTCACCTGTGCCTCCTAAAATAGAGATGTTTTTGTAAGAATTTATGTGCTTAGCCTGCACATTCTTAGAGTGGCGTTGGACTTGCCCTAGGACACATCTGGGAGATGTGGGAGGTTTGGCAGGTTGCACTATTGTTTGTGGAAAGGTTGCAGAAGTCAGGCTTGAAGCAGGTTTCACATAGCAAGACCATGGGAGATTCCAAGGGGTATTTGAGGAGAAAGGAGAAGTAGGAGATGCTGTCACTTCATTTTCTAGCAGTAGATGCACTGTTAATTGGATATGAGCCAGAACTCCATTCCCTTGTTACCACATTCTGAACCTTTCATTTTATTTTGCAGCACCTGGCAGGGGTGTCTTGTTTGATGGATTCACATCACTTTGTTAAGAATTAGCTAGGAGAGCTGGTATTTCTTGACCATCAGTCAAAATATGCTTGGAGCAGCCCTCTGAGGGAACAGGAAGAAGACAAGGAGATTGGAAAGCTAATCCATAGGTGTTTATCAGAGATTTTTCATGCAAGAAAGCCTCCTTTGACATCCTTTAGGATGTCCAAAGACTGGTACTGAGGAACAGGCAAACCCAGCTCTCAAGTAAATCAGCTTTGACTTGTCTAAGAGTGTTCCTGTAGCTTTGGCTGAGCAGGTGCCAGGTGTATAGTGTGAGCTGCCAAAACCGCTGCTCATCTGTGGCTGGCAGAGGTTGGAAAAAGGTAACAACCTTCCTGGAAGCCACAGTCTTTCAGACTTGTGGGGAAAAAAGAGCCTTTGTAGGTTTCCTGTGCCATTTTGGAACTGATATTGCCTACATGCCAATGGGAACAAGATTTAACTTCTCGTGCATGGTAGGAAGGAAAAAAGCCTGGCTGCTGCTAATGCTAGGAGCCTGCAGTGAAGTTTCCCAACTGATCTGCAGGTTTGAAGGAAAAGAGTTTCCAGTCATGAAAGCAAAGCAACATAGGCTCTCTCTTTTTTCTTTTAGGTAGCATTCAAATTTCCTGCCACAGTCTCTGGCTTGACCTGTGCAGGCTTCTGCCCTACAGACTGCCTGGTGACCCCGCACCAGCCAGGATCTAACTGTACAGGGCTTGCTCAATTGTCCCAGCTGAGACCTCACCCATGGGCTGGCCAGGAGCCCAGGCTGTGAGTCTCTTCCATTTCCTTCATACTAATTTTGTCCTCAGTACAGCAAGGGGATCAGTTCCCAAGGCCTTCTCACAGCCTGTTTCACCCCAGTACAGCCTCTCTTCAATGCTGGCAAGTGACTGTGAAACAGATATGATCTACCTGACACCTCCTGGGCAAGGTTTTGGGAAGCCTGGCCATGTTTTTCTTTGGAAATGAGTCCACACCCACAAATTCATGAGAAAAGCTACAAAATCAATAACTATGAGAGAGTCTTTACGGTGGATCAGTGATATCACTGAAGAAGAGTTCATCCTGAGCTGTCAAAGACAGGATCTTGATCACTGCCAAACACTCAGGAGCCTGGAAAAATCCCTGCTTTGGTGCTTGCCCTGAAGAATATGGCACAAGCCAACCTCATGAGGTTCAACAAGACCAAGTGCAAGGTCCTGCAGCTGGGTCGAGGCAATGCCAAGCACAAATCCAGGCTGGGCAGTGACTGGTTGGAGAGCAGCCCTGAGGAGAGGGACTTGGGGGTGCTGGTGGATGAGAAGCTCAACAGGAGCCAGCAGTGTGCACTTGCAGCACAGAAAACCAACCAGAGTCTGGGCTGCATCAGGAGAAGTGTGGCCGGCAAGTCAAGGAAGGTGATTCTCTCCCTCTACTCCAATCTGATGAGACTCCACCTGGAGTACTGCATCCAGTTCTGGAGCCCCCATTACAAGAAGGATATGGATGTGCTGGAGTGTGTCCAGAGAAAGGCAACGAGGATGATCAGAGGGCTGCAGCACTTCTCCTATGAGGACAGACTGAAAGAGTTGGGGCTGTTCAGCCTGGAGAAGAGGAGGCTCTGATGTGACCTTCTTGTGGCCTTCCAGGATCTGAAGGGAACCCACAAAAAAGATGGAGAAGGACTTTTGAGGCTATCAGGGAGTGACAGGCCTAGGGGGAATGGAGCAAAGCTGAAGGTGGGTAGGTTCAGCCTGGATGTGAGGAGGAAGTTGTTGAGCATGAGAGAAGTGAGAGCCTGGAATGGGTTGCCCAGGGAGGTGGTTAAGGCCTCATGCCTGGAGATGTTTAAGGCCAGGCTGGATGAGGCTGTGGGCAGCCTGATCTGGGGTAGGGTGTCCCTGCCCATGGCAGGGGGGTTGGAACTAGCTGATCCTTGTGGTCCCTTCCAACCTTGACTGATTCTATGATTCTGATTCTAAGAATAGTGTCACTTTGAAGATAGCCTTGATACTGCTTTACCAGAGAGCCACAAGGCTGGTGGGTAGAACATGTAGCAGAGTGCCTTGGTTGCCTCTGTGAGTGTACATGTTCAGGAAATATGGGATGATTGGACTCATGCCTTGTTCTGATTCTCTTTGTGTATGAAAGGCTGGAACTGTTTTGTTTTCTGCTTTTTTCTTACTTAAAAAATAAATAAATAAAAGAAACATCAAATTGTGTTTTGGCAGAGGTCTCCTCAGAAGATCTAGAGAAGTGGAGTAGGAGGTTTTACAGCTTCTACTGAAAGAGGGAGAGGAGGAGGTGTTGAACTGCAAAGATTTTCTCTTCCAACTGTTGGTTAGGAGTGGAGTTAGCTAAATGTTAGCTAAATACAGACTGCTTAAACCATTTTGTAGGAAAAGCAGTTCTACTCAGAATTTGTCAGCTTTTACATGCACTGTCATAATAGTATTAGTTCTCCAGTGAAGGAAAAAACAAACAGGGTAGACAAGACAGGAACTGGTAATGTGAAAACAAGAAACAAAACAAATTTCTCCTCGTCTTCACGCAGCAAAGCCCATTTGTCCTTGGCTTTACATACTTTGCTACTTCCTCTTACACCAAGAGAAAGGAGCACAAGGCTTGCACATAATCACAGTACAAGATGTCTTGGCCTCCTTGCACTCCCAGGGCACAAGATCAGGGGAACTTTGTCTTTTGACAGTGCCAGGGGTCTAGGAGCACACAGAGCATGCAGAATTGGTTTCTCACATCTAGAAATGGAGATGAGGATTGGTCCTCTAAATGAAAGAGAAGGCTGACAACTCAGCCTGTCAGAAGACAATTATCAGATTCAGGAAAGAGCATGCCAGTGGCTATTTATGCTTGGACCTCTTAGTGGTTTTCTGCTGAGTAGTTCTAACCAAATTGGTTTGGCCTGAAGTCAGGACCTCAAAGAGCAAGCTTGGAGCAATAGACTTACCACAGATAGGTTTCTAGAATGTACCTACAGAGATGCTAGTCAGAAAATCAGCTTGAGTCACAGGCAAGACAGAGACAGCAGCAATCTGCTCAGCATGAGTGAGTGCAGACAGCCAAGAGCAGGTTTGATCAAACTGAACAAGAAGAAAGTGACGAACCCCTAAAGCACCCTGTCTGGAGGAAGAGGGGACAAAATCTTTGTTAGAGCGTGGTTATCATGCCCAACATTTCAGAGGCAAAGTGGCTGTGAAGTAAGGATAGACAGGGATGAAAGAAGTAACACCAGCAGTCCACAGAGAACTGCTTCCCACGTTAGAAAGAGCAGCAGGAACTTCACCCACAATCACTGGCAATCTACATTTTCTCCCCAGGAAAAAAAAGAAAAGTGAAACAGGAATTACAGGGTTAATGTTCTCATAATTATAAAGAGGTTGTGTGAACATACAAGGCAGCTTTAGACAATATTGTCAGGAACCCAAATACTGTTTCTTGACTCCCCCCACCCAAAGTAATTTTATAAAAATCAAACAAATAAAACTTCTAAGGTCAACAAGAGAACTTTTAGAGTGCTCAAATGACTTAGACACATGGGATCCAGGTCTCAATAATATTTGCAAGGCATGCAAATGTTAATATTGCAGAGCTTTGTGATTTCCTGAGGAGAGGAGGTAAAAGGCAAAAATTATACCAAAATACCATAAGAGAACCCCTCATGAAAACAAACAGGTCACTCTGGATGCCATCACTAGTAACAGATAGGAGAAAAAGGCTGATGAAAAATATGTTCCAGACCAGTCCTGCAAAAGATCAACAAGAGGAAAGAGCTGAATGTTACTGACAGCTTTGCCCAGGAGCACGAGGTGGCAAGCACAAAATGATATGCAAGATCCCTTCTAAACCTCAGAGACCTGCAAATGAACCACTTGCAATGAGAGTGGGTCAACCAAAACCAACAAGGAAATATTCTCTCTAGTTATCAAGGACAATGAAAGCCTTAAAAGAGAGCTCTATATTCATTATGTCATTGCCAGTAGGACAAAAGGGGTTATTCTTCCCCTGTACTCAGCACTGGTCAGGCCACACCTTGAGAACTGTGTCCAGTTCTGGGATCCTCAATTCAAGAGAGATGTTGAGGTGCTGGAATGTGTCCAGAGAAGGGTGACAAAGCTGGTGAGAGGCCTGGAACATAGCCCTGTGAGGAGAGGCTGAGGGAGCTGGGGGTGTGTGTGGAGCCTGGAGAAGAGGAGGCTCAGGGGGGACCACGTTGCTGTCTACAACTACCTGAAGGGAGGCTGTAGCCAGGTGGGGGTTGATCTCTTCTCTCAGGCAGCCAGCAACAGAAGAAGGGGACACAGTCTCAAGTTGTGCCAGGGGTGGTATAGGCTGGAGGTTAGGAGGAAGTTCTTGATAGAGAGAGTGATTGGCACTGGAATGGGCTGCCCAGGGAGTGGTGGAGTCACCATTCCTGGAGGTGTTCAAGCAAAGCCTGGCTGAGGCACTTAGTGCCATGGTCTAGTTGACTGAATAGGGCTGGGTGCTAGGTTGGACGGGACAATCTTGGAGGTCTCTTCCAACCTGGTTGATTCTGTGATTCTATGTTGAATAGATATTAGTTGAAACAAAATTCAACTTTATCAGCATAAAGGTAGAATTATATATTAATCACAGGCAAATATCACCTTAAGAGGTGAGTAAAAAGTAAAGCCTCACAGAGCACCACACCAGAGTAAAATTCCTGCTATTTCCTTCCAGCAGCTCTGTAAAGAACAGGCTTCCAGTGCAACTTGGGTTTTATCCTAGTCATTGGCCTGATTTCCCACATCATTTAAGCAAATGAAAGAATAACTGCCATCACATGTCCATATTATATCAGCTTCCAGAAAGTCTTCGACAGAACAGAGACTTTCCATGGTAGATATTATCCCACACAGAACACTCGCACTGTGCCACACTGAAGGTCCATCTAACCCAAGATCCTGGCTCCAACAGCAGTCAAAAAGAAATGCTTAGGGTAACAAAACAAAGCCACATCTGGAATATGCATACAATGACCTTTTTATTCCCCCCCACCCAGGTGCACTTCTGTCATTCCCCACCCCAAACATCTGTGACTTAAGATTTTATTGAGGCAGGAGACTACCATTGTATTTAATTGTCTTCAGTGGATTATCATTTTCCTTAACTGCCTACTCTGTGAATTCTCATAAAATTCTGTCATCAACAACATCCCCTGGCAATGCAATTCACAGCCAAACTGTGTAGTGTGGAAAACATTACCCTCTCTTACATTTTGAGCTGATCTCCTGCTAATTGCACTTGATGATCTTCAGTTCCTGTACTGACAGAAAAAGAGTAGGATAATCCCACACTCAACTCTTCCACTGCCTCATGATTTCATAGACTCACTGCCCTTGTTTCTCTCTTCTAGGATGAAGATTTGTGATCTGCTATAACTATTTAGTTACCTAAACCTAGAGGAATCATCCAGACACCAAATGTGATCTCCATTCACAAATTAAGAAGTGTTCAGTACTACTACTGAGTAACGAATCGAATGTTTCTCCTTCCCTGAGCTGGAGCACATACTCACTCCTCTGAAGGAGCTGGGCTTTTTCATGGCAACTACAGCTCCAAGTCTGCACATCATGGTTGATGATCTGGGCTTATGTAACAAAATTTATCTCCTGAGTGTTAAACAGGATGCAACAGCACACAGGCAGCCTAGTTTGAACCAGCTAGCAGCAAATCAATCTCAAAAATCAGAGGGGAAAAAGCCAGAACACAAATCCTTCAGATTTCTGAAGCATTCATTTATGTAGGCAGTAGTTTTCCTAAATCTGATGGTTTCATCCATAGTGGACAGCAATTTCATATGCAGGATCAGCAGTGAAATTCCAGCACCCTCAGCGCCACACTACAGCTCTTCAGTAATACTGCATTAAGCATAGGTCAGAGTCTTAGAAGAGAGGTAAGTTCAGCCAACAGCAGTTAATCAGCTTTTCTTGTGAATGCTTGCAGCAGATGTTTGGAATAAAATGGCCAGACACAATGAAAACTGCTGAGATGTTACCGTGCACAAGTCCATCCACAGCTGTACAAACAGCACAGAAGAGAGGAACTGTCTTGAGTATGACCTGCAAAAGCCAATGTGCTAGTTTGAAGCTAGCTGGAATATTTTAGTGACAGGAATTAGATGATAGGCTGTGAAAAGGAAACAGTGGTGATGTCTACTTCACTCATAGGCTTGCTGGGATGTATAAAAACAAGAACATAAATATAGATAACAGAATTGCTCTCTGGCTCTGGCTGCCTCCCTTCTCTCCCTAACCTGCTGTCTGTGTAACTAATCTGTCTGCTTCCTAACCCCCTGGCCAATTCTCCAAACTCACCTTGAATGTAAGGCAAAGTCTGGGATGCGGTAGAGGGGTGGAAAGGAGGTGGAAGGGTGGTTGGGAGCCCCTCCTGGGGACTCTGGTTTATTGGAGGGGTGTTGTGTTTCTACATTACTCTTTTTAACTTGTATATTACTGTCTGTAGCTGTGTATTTTGTAAATACCTGCTTGTATATTGTGCTAAGCTATAAATATAAAGCTTCATTCTAATTTCCAGCTCAGCTGAGTCTAGTCTGGGTGATTTCATAAGAGTGGGGGGGCAGGTAACACCCAAACCATCACAGTCAAGCAACAGGGTCTCTAAGCAAACCCTGTTGTAGGCAACCCCCCCATGCAAAGCAGCCTAGCATGATCCCTGCAATTAAAAACAAAAAGGTGTTGGCAGTGATTTTATAAGAGAACAGTTTGAGAAAATTACAAACATTTGTTCCACTGTGGGGCTGTCTGGTGGGGACAAGCTCTGCCTCCTGCAGCTGGCAGGTGAGGTGTGCATCACAATGACTGGAAGTTGCATCACAACTTACCAGGAACATCAGAACCAAACTGATATCAAGTACCATGATCTCTGCAATACGAGCAGAGCCTTTATAGACTGTCTGAGTTCTGTGGCTTGCTGTAGCCTCCTTATTATAGTTCTTGGTCCTCAAAATGCTGTAATAAAAAGATGAGCTTTTGATCAGCTGTTCATGCAGCTGATCAAAAGACCTAATTTTTTAAAATGCATTAAATGTAATTTTCAAAAGTACATCTGCCTCCAAATTGGTGAATTGATATTATTCTGACTCTTGTCTTATGGGATGGGATTACACTTAGGAAGGCAAAGGGAGCCAAGTTTTAAAGTATATTCTAGTGCAGGCTTATATAACTTCACAAGGTAACATTGCTAGACAACTTCATGTAATAGTTTACAGACTTGTAAGGTTTTGGATAGCATTCCAATGTCATTGTCTGCTAATATTGCCTGACTTTGGAGAAGCCTTGCCAGTTTCCATCAGCCAGGAAATCTGTTCCTTGGGCTCACTCACAGAACATTTGGAGCACCTTTGGCAAAACACTGTCTTGAGCAAGAGAGGAAGAGGTTACACTGAAATAAACATCAAAACTAGGTGTATAGACAGCAGTAAGGAAAATTCCAGGGTAATCTTCATGGAGATGTACAGACCCTAAAATGTCGTCGCCATGGCATTTCGGTATCCTTACATCTTGACATAAAGCAAAATAGGTCTTGTTTTTCCCTGCAAATGGTATGAGAGGTGATTAACAGTGCCACTGGCCTGCTGCAGTGGCCTGAACAGCACACTTTAAAAAAGGCTCCAGCACAAAGAAGTTGCTGTTGTTGTTGCTTTGTTCTTTCCCTGACTGACAAGAATTTCCTTTAAAATAAGCACATAGAGCACTTGATGTGGGGCTTCTTCCTAGCCACAGTGCAGAGGTGGAAACCTACTGTGGCCACAGCTCTACTGTTGCTTTTACAGGTACATAGTAGAGAAAGAGTTGCCTGAGCTTCTAGGGCAAAGCTGCTTGAAGGCAGATGTCAAAGCCTAGGAAGGTAGAAGGCTCCTTACATGATGAGACATGAAGAATCCAGCAGATTCACAAGAAAGGCAGCAAAAGCACTCTTCACAGCAGCCATCATCTACAGCAACCTGCCAATTAAGGGATGCAACTCAGGCCTTGCCAGCTCCAAGCATTTCTCGACTTCAGGCACTGCAGTTTCAGTAGTGCCAACCCCAAGGAGTAGAAATGCCATGTGCTCTCAGAAAAATCAGCAGTTAAGCAATTAAAGCAGGCTTCCAGTGGATTTGCCTAATACCTTCAGGTTGCCATAGGGAAAATGTTTCCCATGCCAGAGAGAATCCTGCAGGAGCACTGCACCAGCACAACAACATGTAGACCCAGTGCCAGCTCAGGCTAGAGTAGCCTTCTCACCACAAGAGCTCTTGATACAGCTATCCTCTCACACAAGGGATTTTGCCAGCTTTGTGTACTCACTCATATGCTCAGCTTCTGTTCTTGTTCCCCTCGAGTACTGCATCCAGTTGTAGGCTCCTCAATTCAAGAGAGATGTTGAGAATGTCTCTGGAATGTGTCCAGAGAAGGGTGACGAAGCTGATGAGAAGCCTGGAACACTGCCCTGGGTTGTTTAGCCTGAAGAAGAGGAGGCTCAGGGCAGACCTCATTGCTGTCTACAGCTACCTGAAGGGAGGCTGTAGCCAGGTGGGGATTGGTCTCTTCTTCCAGGCAACCAGCAATAGAAAAAGGGGACACAGTCTCAAGTTGTACTGGGGGAGGTACAGGCTTGATATTAGGAGGAAGTTCTTGACAAAGAGAGTGACTGGCATTGGAATGGGCTGCCTAGGGAGGTGGTGGAGTCACTGTCCCTGGGGATGTTGAAGAAAAGACTGGATGAGGCACTTAGGGCCATGGTCTAGTTGATTGGCTAGGGTTGGGTGTTAGGTTGGACTGGATGATCTTGGAGGTCTCTTCCAACCTGGTTGATTCTATGATTCCCTCCAGCTTCTCTTGACCCTCCAGAGATTCAGAGGAACAGCTCTTACCAGAGAACAGGCAGCATCACAACTTGCCTCACTCTAACATACACTGAAGCACAAATTCAAAGCATCCAAGATGCACCTTCTTTGGTTTGATTCAGTAATACTATTCACAGCTGCAGAGAAAAGAGCAGTCCCAGCACTGACAGTAGTTCACNAGCTCACATGTGGATATTACCAGCTGGTCAGCAACACTTATTTACTATTTAGTTACTTATTATAATTAACATCAACTGAAAACAAAATAATCTCAAGGAGATCTTAGCGACACACAATGCGTTGTGAAGACATTTCATCTGCTCTGTATCACTTCTCACCTCCTCAAAATAGTGTAGCTTTAATGATTCCTCTTCAGTGGGGCCCTTTGCTGCCTGCTGTCGGTTACACTGTGGTCTTTCACAGATGCTCATGCAAAGAGAAGAGTGATTTCTTTCTGGAATGACAGGAAGTGTGAAACCCTTCAGCAGGACTGTTTCAGCAGTTACCTGCAGAGCACGAGTCCCTGCCAGTACATCACATCAGCAGCCCATCTCCACCCCCAAGTAGGTGTGACACATCACTCCCTCCCTCAGCAGTGCTGAGGCTTTGGGCACAACCAGATTGCCCATGACCCCTTCCCTGCCTTGTGTGTGAGGGAAAAAATACCAGCGAGCAGAGAGCCAAGCTTCCTTTTGTTTGCCTTCTCTGTCATCCCTTTGAGTCACCACAGGGCGGGTGCGTGGTGCCTCCAAGCTCTGTAGTGACATACCGAGCCCTAGCGCCGAAGCTGGGAGCACCAAGAAGTGCTCAGGAGTGGCAGGATGCGAGTTCATGATGTACGTGAGTCACAGTTTCTTCCCTTGCATTACTATGTGATCTTCACAAAAGAAACATAAACCACACCTTCCATCTCTCCTTCTCAAACCCACTCTCCTCCCTTGAGGAGCTCAAGACCACCTCTCTGTGGACAGTGCCTGAAAGCCACCCCCTACTCACCACCTCCCACACCACTGTTGCTGGACCTTTGATCCTGCTCTGTATGTGTCTGTTCGTCAGTGTATTGTAGTATCATAGTATCACAGTATCATCAGGGTTGGAAGAGACCCCACAGATCATCAAGTCCAACCCTTCACCACAGAGCTCAAGGCTAGACCATGGCACCAAGTGCCACGTCCAATCCTGCCTTGAACAGCTCCAGGGACGGCGACTCCACCACCTCCCTGGGCAGCCCATTCCAGTAGCCAATGACTCTCTCAGTGAAGAACTTTCTCCTCACCTCGAGCCTAAACTTCCCCCGGTGTAGCTTGAGGCTGTGTCCTCTCGTTCTGGCGCTGGCCACCTGAGAGAAGAGAGCAACTTCCCCCTGGCCACAACCACCCCTCAGGTAGCTGTAGACAGCAATAAGGTCACCCCTGAGCCTCCTCTTCTCCAGGCTAAACAACCCCAGCTCCCTCAGCCTCTCCTCGTAGGGCTGTGCTCGAGGCCTCTCACCAGCCTCGTCGCCCTTCTCTGGACACGCTCAAGGATTTCAATGTCCCTTCTAAACTGGGGGGCCCAGAACTGAACACAGTACTCGAGGTGTGGTCTAACCAGTGCAGAGTACAGGGGCAGAATGACCTCCCTGCTCCTGCTGGCCACACCATTCCTGATGCAGGCCAGGATGCCATTGGCTCTCTTTGCCACCTGGGCACACTGCTGGCTCAGTGGGGTGATGGCAGGACGACAGAAGAACCTCTGGGGATGAATCAACTTCTAGAAGGTTTAAAACTCATACAAGGCTGCAACCAGAGCCTGCTCACCATACATTTACAAAGCTCATCTAGACACCCCGAAGCAGTTCTCTCAGGGAACACTGCTTGCTTCAAACTTTCTTCAGAGACTGGATAAAGAAAGGGAAAAGATTGTGCTGCAGTGTCTGCTTTTGCTTTCTGCTAGCCTGGTCCTCCAGTACAGATGTAAAAAATGATAAAGAGAGCTCTATAGGGAAGAGATTTGTGCTGAAGAATATCTCTGAGTCACTGAGCAGTGAAGGAAATAAAGGGCCCTGGTGCTTCTTGCTTACTTTAAAAAAAAAGGATCATTGGTTTCCCTGGGAATCCCCTGGGCAAAGCAGTTACCTAACGTACAATACATTATTGTTGTGCCACTGGGAACTGGATGCAAACACTTATAAATCTGACTTTGAGGAGGTTATCACTCAGCTGTTTTGAATCACTTTTTGGGATGCAGAAGCCCTCAGAATCAGACGCCTCTCACACTGAAAGAAATGCCTTTGGGAGGTGATGAGCCACGTTTGGAAATGCATTGCATGTCCTTGTGCATGAAGCACTCCTCCCCAAGAGGAAGGTGAGGCTGAATTGCCTCCCCACTCCCCCAGCAGACCCACAGTGCCAGTGTGTACACCAGGATTGATGGAGCTGGCCCAGCCCTGAAAGGGCAGAGCACAGTCTGGGCATCTGTGGGATCCTCCAGGGCTGGCTGAAGGTAGCAGTTGTTCACACTGGGTCTGCTGGATGCTGAGACAGGAAGAAACATGGTGGCTCAAGGCTACTGGGGCCTAGTGGGATCAACTGCTGGCCACCAGTAACAGAAGTGGAGTTTACTCATTTAAAACTCACTCATGCTCTTTGGGATTGCAAAGGCCACACACTATGAGTAGCTGCATCTTTGTAGCTGTGTGCTAAAGTAGTGGTAGCCCAGGGCTGCAAGAGAAGAAAGGAGTGCAGCAAGATATATCTTATCATAGAATCATAGAATCAACCAGGTTGGAAGAGACCTCCAAGATCATCCAGGCCAACCTAGCACCCAGCCCTATCCAGTCAACTAGACCATGGCACTAAGTGCCTCATCCAGGCTTTTCCTGAACACCCCCAGGGACGGTGACTCCACCACCTCCCTGGGCAGCCCATTCCAGTGGCAAAGTACTCTCTCTGTGAAGAACTACCTCCTAACATCCAGCCTATACCTCCCCCAGCACAACTTGAGACTGTGTCCCCTTGTTCTGTTGCTGGTTGCCTGGGAGAAGAGACCAACCCCCACCTGGCTACAACCTCTCTTCAGGTACTTGTAGACAGCAATGAGGTCTGCCCTGAGCCTCCTCTTCTCCAGGCTAAACAATCTTCCATCATAGCAGGTGATGTATCTGAGGAACTGGACAAACTCCAGCCCAGGAAGGGTTTGGGTACCCTACAACTTCTCTTTTCTGCACTTGTGCTAACTTAGAGAAGGCTGGAGCCAGTAGAAGCTGTGGATATCAGAATAGAATCAACCAGGTTGGAAGAGACCTCCAAGATCATCCAGTCCAACCTATCACCCAGCCCTAGCCAATCAACTAGACCATGGCACTAAGTGCCTCATCCAGGCTTTTCCTGAACACCCCCAGGGACAGTGACTCCACCACCTCCCCGGGCAGCCCATTCCAATGGCAAATCACTCTCTCTGCAGAGAGCACAAAGAGCTGGTATGTGATCTCTTTGGTACTGCTTAGCAGTGCTTAATTAAAATCAGTATCATTAAAGCAGTGTAACTTACTTCTCAAGGAACACAGTAATTAAAAGATTTCTGTTGAAATAATTTTCTCCTCTACATCAAAGGAAACATCTTCTGTCTCCTCCAGTACAGGAATTAGGAGTAGAAAGCAAAGGCTGCTCAGAATGAAGCCCAGATTTAAAAGAAAGTGGTTCTTCATAGAGCAGGTGGCCATATGGGACTCCTGGCTGCATGATGTTTTGGATGCTACAGGTTTGCATGCATTCAAGAGGAAGCTGGAGAAGTTCCTGGAAAGAATCCTGGTGAGTGTTGGCTATGTGCATGCTGTAAATCACGTTTAGCACAGGAAGCTCCTGAAACGAAAATGGTTGGAGGCTGGAGGAATATCTGGTGTGTCTGTTCTCGTCTTACTTTCAGAGACAGGGTGCTGAGCTAGATGGGCCTATGATCAGGCTGCTATTGTCAAATTTGGGCTCTTTTAATACAAGCCTCTCTGATCCAAATCGTATTTACACCAGCTTGACAGTGTCTATTCATTGAGACCAAAATAAACTATGTGGGACCCACGTAAAGGAAGGACTGAAGGATGCAGGAAGCTCAACCGAGAAATTAAAAGAGAAGCCACCTCCTAGAAGCAGCTGTGCCACAGAAGGCAAAGCTTTTTCTGGATGATCTCTCTTTTCTCTTTCCTCCTTGGTCCTTGTTGAGGACAGCTACAACTCACCAGCTCCTGGATCAGATTGGTCATTGGTCACAGTCCCTTCACCAGTCTCAGAATGAGACCCAATATTCAGGGACATGAAAATACAGCTAGGAAAGGAGCAACTCCTTTTTGAGCTGGGGGCTGCCATTCTTCCTTCTCACAGGCAGCCTTGTTTGTTTGCACCGTGCATTTTGTACTGATTTCCCCTGGAATACCAGCTCCAGGAGGAGGAGCAGAGGGGATATAGATGCCTGGAGTCCAACCATAGAGATAATCCTCATCCATAAACATAGGCAAAATAAAGCATCAGACTTGTTTTTCCTCTGTATTTTGAAAATGGTAAGAAGCAGTTTTCACTTCTTCTGTCTCCTGTGTTGGCTCTGCTTCCTAAACACTGAGTTCTCCCCACCCCTGCACTTCAAGGTAGTAGTACACTTACCCCATTTGGAGGCACAAAAGGAAAAATCACTTGTCCACTACCAGTCTAAGGTTCTCTGTCCTGCCCAGGGAGAGCTAGCAGAGCCTCCTGGCTAATATCTGTGGGTGGGGAAGCACACAGGATTTCCTAGGGTTACTGGCTATGCTGGGCAGCAGCACAATGTTCCCACTGTGGGCACATCAGAACCAAATTGCTCAGTTTTCAGACCTTCTCAGTTCTAAAGACCTTTCAAAAAGCTCCAAAGAGCAGCAGTAATTGCATGCAAACCTTTTGACACGAGGTGGAGGAAGACAGCAAATGTGTACCCTGGTGTCAGAGTAGTACAGAACTGTTCCTGCACCACAGTGAGTATCACCAAGGCCACCGAGTGTGAGTGAAGCATGAAATCCAGTTGGCAACAGGCAGTCAGTTCACAAGAAAGCATCTTCCTGGGGGCTGTTGACATTATTATTCTAGATCAAGAAGCAAATCCCACGTGTTAGTTACTTAGTAGATGAAGTTACCATGCCAACTCATGTGCTACCTTTTTTTTATTATTATTATTATTGCAAGAGTAGGCAGTGCTCCCTTGAGATTTCACAAAAGGGGAGGAAAAATGTCGAAATGCCAAGACTATAATGGAATTTCTAGTCTCAACCCTCTTCCCCATAGGTCTGTTTCTTTCAGCATCCATCCCTTTCCTTCTCACGGCAGCAGCGAGGCTAAGCCAAGAGACTGAGTGAATGGTAATTTAGTGGCCAGCCCACGATATTGTGGTGCTACACTTCAGTAATCCACAGCTCTCTGCCCCCGCTTTGCAC
This sequence comes from Tricholaema leucomelas, assembly GCA_013400475.1. Taxonomy (NCBI): domain Eukaryota; kingdom Metazoa; phylum Chordata; class Aves; order Piciformes; family Lybiidae; genus Tricholaema lacrymosa; species Tricholaema leucomelas. The sequence goes on from WAAF01012094.1 coordinate 58,665, forward strand.
AATTTTCAGGGAGCTAACGCAAAGAGCTGGTGCCAAATGATTACACAGCCTTCCCTCAAGCTCTCCTTGACTTCCCTGCGCTTCTTTCTTTGTTCACTGTCTCTCTCCTGTCTTTCCATCTGTCTTCTTCTCCTCTACTGGGAAGATTTTTGTTCCTGTTAGTTATTTCTTCTTTTTTTCTCAGGTGTCCTTACTTGCTTTCCTTGACAAAATTATGTTCTTGTTCTTCCCCCGCTTGGTACTGCCCCTTATCCATAACATCTAAGGCCCCCTTGCAGAGCATGGTCTCCCCTCCTCCAGGGGAGCAGATGCAGGTGCCAGCTGCATTGTGCTGGGAGTCAGTCCGTACCTGTAACAATTTCGTATAGGTATCACTTCAGCATGAATGCAAGAAAGCCTTTGCTTGTCAGAGCTGCTGTGCTCAACATTGCTGGAGACAGAGCAGAAAGCTCTAAATTTAGTGCACTTTGCTTTCTGACTTGAGACTAAAAGACATTTGGGTCCAAGAAGTGCAGGTGCTGTAGCTGCTCCCGAGGGAAATGCAGTGATTGAAGATGTGTGAAAAGAGAAGGGCTGTGGGGGAGAGGGTTAGGGGAAGATGAGACCAAAGGCTTCTCCACCACTTTTGGAACCTGTGTAGGGTTGGTGTTTTGAGGAACAGCAAGACTCTTGAAAGTCTACATAAAAATAAGCATATTCAGTTAAAAGCAGCCCTGACTGGCACTGCCTCCTGGCACAACCAAGAGTCCTGGCACAGTACTCAGATGGACTGGCACGGGAGCTGCTTGTGCCCATACACCAACGGCTGGTTGTGTCAACAATGATGTTTGTTTGGAAGACATGTAGCAGTGATAAGGGGAGGATGCCTGGCAGAGGCTGTGCAGCTGCAGAAGGCAGGTATTGAGGACAAGGGTCCTTGAGCTGCTCACCACAGCGGGGCAAGAGAGTCTGGACACTTGCTGTTCCTGCAGCAGATATGGGCAGGAAGACATTAGCTACCATTTATATCTTACATCCTTTATCGTATGAAGGTACTTGAATACAAGGCTTACCTTCACCACCTGAGAGCCATCTCTACCTTCTAAGAAGGAAAGGCATAGATACTTATTTTCTTTAAGACCTCTATGAGAACCAAAACCATGGGCCACAGACCTTTACACCAAGGAAACATTCTTTCACAACTCATCTTGCATCACTTTATCCTGCTTATCTCTTCACATCCCTGGTCAGTAAAGTTCAAGGATGAGACATGGGTTGTGAATTGGTAGCTGTCTGCAGCCAGCACCAAACAGGATACCTTTGTTTGTCCTGGACAACACCCAAGGCTAAGTTCTGCTTTTTATCTGATTTGACAATCTTGGCTATTGACCATTGCATTCAAATGTGGTCCAACAGAGTGAGGACAGGCCATGCAGAGGTGCTCCTCGTTTATTCACAGACAGTGCAGCAGGTAAACACGAATGATTACTGTGGTTCTAACATTATGCAATAGATCATAGAATCACAGAATCAACCAGGTTGGAAGAGACCTCCAAGATCATCCTGTCCAACCTATCACCCAGTCCTAGCCAATCAACTAGACCATGGCACTAAGTGCCTCATCCAAGCTTTTCTTGAACACCTCAGGGATGGTGACTCCACCACCTCCCTGGGCAGCCCATTCCAATGGCAAATCACTCTCTCTGTCAAGAACTTCCTCCTAACATCCATCCTATACCTCCACCAACACAACTTGAAACTGCATCCTCTTGTTGTGTTGCTGACACTGTTCTGATGCTGACACTCAGCTTTTTGTGGTCAGATTTCACACTTCCATTTGATTTTTCCTGTTACTACTGGACCCCACAACATGTGAAAGTCTGACTAATGAGATTTCTCAAAAGTTCCAAGTGACTGCCAGCCCAGCTCCCACCAAGGCAGCGGGACATGAGATAAATCCACATCAACTTCACACCACTTGCTTCACTCCAGATATAAGAAATGGTTTAGATGCATCAAGCTTAAGCAGAAGCAATCTTTATATTCCGGTGATGTTGCTCACAGAAATGAGGACTCTCCCCACATATCAGAAATGCTGAAGGATCGGAGAGATTGCTGTGATTCAAGAAATTACACCAGTGCAATTACTAGTTTGCACATAATGACCTGAATCATGGCTTGTGGGGGGGTTATTTTCATCTTGGTGCAGAGCCAGAGCATGGTGGGTTGTACAGCGTGATGCAGTGTGTAGTAAATCTGAAACTGAACTGCACTTGCACTGAATAAGTCAGAGCCCACAATCACAGCTTGAGCAGAGGGTGAATTGTATTGCAGAGCATGATGCTGAAAAAAAACCCCAAAGCCTGGAGACATTTAATAGGGAACAGTGAAAAGAGGACTTGCTCAGGTTCTTTCAACCTGATAAAAGTCAATAATATATTACAAAGAAATGTTTAATAGATCAAAGTAGAGCAGATGACCGACAGTCCTCTGCGATGTGGTACAAAGATAGTCACCACAAGGCCAAATGTTTTTCAGCATCAGTTTAGCAGATGAGGCCAGTGAGAAAATTTAAATGCAGAAGGCAAAATGTGCAGTAGCTGCAGAAGCAATACAAATTTGCCTTCATTGTTCATCCTCTGGTTTTCTTCTTTAGTAGGCTGGGGAAGACATTTTTGTTTGGATGTAAACTGTGATTTGTCAGCCCCACTGCTATTTTGAAATCATAGAGAGAGGAGATTTATACACCTTAGTATCATCTCCTCCCTTCTTCGTTCTCCTCTTCCAAGAAAACGTGTCTCAAATGCCAGATTAGAAAGTCAAGAATGTGGAAAACTGGAGGAATGCCCTTGGAGTTTTGTTAATTCAAACGTTTGCTTTTGGGGGGAATTGCTAGAAATCAGACCTCCAAGATCATCCAGTCCAACCTAGCACCCAGCCCTAGCCAGTCAACTAGACCATGGCACTAAGTGCCTCAGCCAGTCTCTTCTTCAACACCTCCAGGGACGGTGACTCCTCCACCTCTCTGGGCAGCCCATTCCAATGCCAATCACTCTCTCTGTGAAGAACTTCCTCCTAACATCCAGCCTATACCTCCCCAGGCACAACTTGAGTCTGTGTCCTCTTGCTCTGTTGCTGGTTGCCTGGGAGAAGAGACCAACCTCAACCTGGCTACAGCCTCCCTTCAGGTAGTTGTAGACAGCAATGAGGTCAGCCCTGAGCCTCCTCTTCTCCAGGCTAAACAACCCCAGCTCTCTCAGCCTCGTGTTTCAGGAGTTTAATATAACATAATATACCATAACAACAATGCATAATTATCTGATTCATCTAATAATACAATGGAGAAGAAGGACAGTGAAATACAGTGAAAAAAACCCAGCATGAAACAAAAAACCCAAACCAGCTACCCAACTCCCACCCTTTCTGCTTCCATGACTGCAGAAAAGAGCCAATACCCAAGAATCTAGAACCCAGAATCAACAACAAAAGCAGGAAGCCTCCCATGTTACAATCTGAACTTTAAGCTCTTAATACCTTGATCCTTTTAGCACTTTGATTTTGTGAAGCTGGCATGACTGCAGCATGGTATGAATAACAGCAGCAGATTCAATTCAATTCATGACAGATGTGAACTGACTGTTTCTGCACACCAAAGCTAAGCGGTGGCTTGTAGGGCATGTCATGTCCTCAAAACTGTGTCAATGGCATTAGATTGAATTAAACCAGAAGAGGAAAGCTTGGCAAGGTTTGCCCAACTAGGTGGTAGTGCAGAATGATGGGAGTTATTCAACCTCAGTTGTGCCATGGTGTGCTTGGTGCTGCACAAACCACACAGATATCACTCAGAGGAGTTTTCTCTGATCTCAGGGATGGAGTCATGGCTGTGCTGCCATGACACTTGGCAGAGAGAGGTGAAAGGCAGAATGCTGTGCTTTGCTCTTGGCAGTCATGTGAAGACCAGGACAGGAGTAAGGTCTGGGTTGGCAGGACACAAATTGCCCTCTGAAATCTTCACCTTGCCTTCTCTTGCCTCTTTATGTGCTGGATTTCATCTCCTTCCAGCAGGACAGAGAGAAAAGCAGAGTCTTAAGTCTGGTACAATGATTGGCTTCCATTTCTGCAAGACTTGATGGAGTGGAAACAAGAGACTGACTTTTAAACACAGGAGTAGAGTGTTTCTCATCAACACTAATATTCAGAGAGTAAAACAAAAATCATGTTGTGCTTTAATTCTCATCATACCAGTACTAGAGCACTGCAGAAGAAAGGAAGCAGAGATGAGCACTAAGGGAGTATGATGTGTTCTCTGCAAGGGAGAAGAGAAGATGCGAAGGGGGATGTGATGGCCTGTGGTCCTTACATATGTACTTGTGTGTGAACACAACCATCAGTCTCAGTGCATGCAGACAGGTTACAATTATCACAAGAGTGACATAGTGACACATGGACATAAGTAAATACTTGGTACATTTGAAGCCTTTTTTTCTTCAAAGTTCAAAGAAAGTGACTTTTGTCTCCCAAGGTCCAATTCTGCCTTACTGATTTTTGATGCTGGAGTAGACAGAGGCATTTAAGCAGATTGTTTACTTTCTGGGTTTGGCTCTGGCATATTGAGGCTTTTCAAGTACACCTTGGGAGCCTGGGACATCCACATACCCCAGCATATCCCCTCAGTGACACAAAAGCCACAATGGAGAGGAGCATCCTCTTCTTATTTTACCTTGTATAAACCACAGCTTCCCATGAACACACACAGTCAGCCCCAGCACTGCAGAATTACATCTGCTTCACTTGCTTCCTTTGTGGCTCTTTTGACTTCCGGGGAGATGTGGTGTGTGGGCTTTCTTAAATGTCCACATGGCACCTGCAAATATCACCTGTGAGGGTGTGCACCAGCCCCTGATTGTGTGCAACAGCCCCAGAAATCTGCAGTGTGCACTGATGGGGGAAGCTGCTGCACCTGCACTGCACCAGCTTCCTGTGCCTATGACAGGCCTGGCTTGCTGGAAGAAGGCAGAGTAGGGGAAGCAGAGGCAAGGGACATCCAAGTGGCTTGCAGAGCATTGGATGGCTAAGTGACACTGGAGGAACTGAGCTGCTTCTGCCCGATGGCAGGACACATGTGGGAGCCCACGGGCAAAGGTTGGCATGGGAGGTGGTTGGGGAGGCAGTGCAAACAGCCACACTCCCTGCAAGCAGCCAGCTCCTGTCTTGCAGCTGGTTACTGTGGGGGTGCCTGTTTCCCAGCAGGGGACTTCACCTGTGCTCACACAAGTGGTGCTCAGAGGGGCTGCGGTGTCTCTGGCAGGCTTCAGCGCATGCCAACCTTGTGCTGGGCTGCATCAAGAGCAGTGTGGCCAGCAGGGCAAGGGAGGTGATTCTCCCCCTTTACTCTGCTCTCGTCAGACCCCACCTGCAGTACTGTGTGCAGTTCTGGAGCCCCCAACACAAGAAGGACATGGAACTGCTGGAGAGGGGCCAGAGGAGAGCCACGAAGATGATCAGAGGGCTGCAGCACCTCTGCTATGAGGACAGGCTGAGAGAGTTGGGGCTCTGCAGCCTGGAGAAGAGAAGGCTTCGAGGAGACCTTAGAGTGGCTTTCCAGTATCTGAAGGGAGCCTACAGGAAGGCTGGGGAGGGACTATTGACAAGGTCTAGTAATGTCAGGATGAGGGGTAATGGGTTTAAGATGGAGGAGGGGAGATTTAGACTGGATGTTAGGAGGAAGTTCTTTACAGTGAGGGTGGTGAGACACTGGAATGGGTTGCCCAGGGAGGTTGTGGATGCTTCCTCCCTGGAGGCGTTTAAGGCCAGGCTGGATGAGGCCTTGAGCAGCCTGCTCTAGCGGGAGGTGTCCCTGCCTATGGCAGGGGGTTGGAGCTGGATGATCCTTGAGGTCCCTTCCAACCTAAACCATTCTATGATTCTATGATTCTGTGCCTCTTTACCCTGCCTTTGCACCCACTTCTGCAAGAGCCCTGGAGAGGAGGGGCAAAATCCACCAGTGCATGTGAGCAATTCATTGTGGCCCTGCCACCACTTTAAATCAAATTAAACTCTACAAAAAAGCAAATGGCACTTTTACATCAGCACTTGTTATGCTACTGCAATTAGGGCTCCATTATAGCCCCGCACACTGAAAGGTTTCAAAACAGGGCTATACAAATCCCTTTGGGCTGACAAAAGCAACAATTGCAGTGAAATGGCCCCTTTGGAAAGGGCTGCAGAAAAATAGGACTGACAGATGGCTCTCGGGGGCTGAGTGTTTGGGGGTACTCAAATTATACACCCAATCTGCTTGAGTGCATGGGTGATGTCCAGCCAGGGTGTGAGCAAGAGTCACTCCCACTGAAGTCCCTGGCAGGTGCTTGTGCTCCTGTGGTTCTGGTGTGGGGATCGTGGAACCATGTTCTAATGGTTTCCAATTTTCCATAGGGACTACATACTTAATAAACAAAGGCCAAACCCCTAGGACTGGTTTACAATAGCATCATTAAATGGACTCCAGTCAGACAAAAGAGGTGCCACATGTTTTGCAGCAGCACCAAGGGTTTACAAACACTCTAATAACTGATTATGAGTGACTGCTTTCAGCAGCCTAATAACAAGCTATAGGTTAACCAGGTTCACTCTGAACAAAGCAATGCCTCTCTGAACAAAGCAATATCACGATTTCCATACCAGCCAGATGCAGACCCTCCAGAAAGGTCTAATCACACCACCATCACCATGCAGAAGTGTGCTAGTTTGAGCCTAGCTAGCATGTTTTGGTGAGAAGAACTAGATGATAGGCTGTAAAATGAAAACAATGGTGAGGTCTACTTCCCTCACAGTCTTGCTGGGATGTGTAAAGAAGAAAGGCAAAACAAAGATTAGAGCACTTGCTTCTTCTCCTGCTGGGGAGAGCTCGTGGCTGCTGGCTGGACTCCATCTTGCTTTCTAACCTCACCCTCCTTTGCTTGGCTGCTTCACCTTGCTTTTTAACCCTTTTGGCCGAACCTCCATTCTTCCTTGGGACTGGGGTAAGGTTGAGAGGGGTAGGGGGAAGGTGAGGGGTGGTTGAGAGCCCCTCCTGGGGACTCAGGTTTCTGGGAGGGGAATTGTGTTTGTATTACCTTTTTTACCTTGTATATTTCTGTCTATATCTGTATATACTGTGAATATCTGCTTGTAAATTGTGCCAGCTGTAAATATAAGCTCCATTCAAATTTCCAGAGCCGACTGAGTCTAGTCTGGGTGATTTCTAAAAGTGGGGGGGGGGAGTGGGACACCCAAACCATTACAAGAAGTGATGTACAGCTCACTGCAAATGACGGGAATGGCTGTGAAGGTCAGATTGATGGATTACACATGAAACAGTTTGGGGCAAATCAACCAAAGAGAGTGACCGGGTTCTGACGCTTACCCTGAACGCAGCTCGGTTATAAAAGCTTTGTCTGCTTCTCATGAGTGAGGCCCCTCTGCCATCACCGAGCACCTATGCTTGTGGCAGCAGCGCAGTGAGCAAATTATCTCCACACCAACGAGCCTCTGCAGACATTCATTGGCACAATGGATTAGAGCAGTTTCAGTAGATTTATGGATTTAGGGTTTATGGAGTCACTGATACGTGAATTAAGCACTGACTGACTGAGACTAACTCTTCAAATGGAGTCATTATAATCTCTATAGACATATAATGATTCCAGTGACAACACTTTCAATGAAACTTCAAAGGCACTTATTAAAAAAGGTACAGAAACACCTATTTAAATAAAGTGCTAGTTTTCAGGTTTTCCCAGATGCCAAATGTAAGGGAAATTCAGCTTTCCAGAGGTTGGACTTTCAGGCTTCTTCTGAGATGTTCAGTAAAATCGTTTTCCCCTTCTCCAGTGCATTGCTGTGGCCACCATACATAGGGTGATAGATGCACCCTCTGGCACTGGGAGAAAGCCACAGGCTTCTTGTGTAATGCAGATAAGAACTAGCCTGCACCTTTCCCCTTTCCACCAAACCAAGCGGGTAGCCTCCTTTTGCAGATAGACCACTGGTTCCATGCCACTGAATCCCATGGAGTCGGATCTGCTGGAAGAGCCATGGTGTCAGGCTAATGTTTTGGCAGAGTGTTGAGGGTGGAGGCACAGTTGTGAAAATAATCCATGATCAGTCATGCAAAAAGTACTTCTGCCCTTTGAGGACTGGTTTGGCAGCTTCTGTGATGAATGGGGTTGAGAGCATCCTGCTTGGTAAGGTAGCAGCTTCTTTCTGAAGTCAGTGAGCCGAGACATTCAATCTCAAGTCTGCTCCTAGGGCTGAATTGATGGGCTCCATCGTGGCCTTGCTGATGCTCACTGCTGGAAGTCTTAAACATGTTTGCTATGCCAAGAAAAAGAAAGCCATTGTGAGAAATCCTATTCACACAGGCCTATTTCGGACCTTTTTCTGGGAGGAGAGGATGGAAAACTTTGATGCTTGTCCTTCAAAGGCAGTAACAGCTTTTATGGAAAACCCTCCTGGCCCATCTTTCTGCAATGAAATGAGTGCTTATGTGTTTGTTTCGCAGTGTAATACTCACTAATCCCAGCTGTCTCCTTCCATAGCTGTGTACAAACAGCGTAGGACGTCACTACACACCCATCCCTGAGTCTGGAGCACTCTCCTCTCCCAGGCAACATTCTTGTACTTTGCAGAAGTGTATCCTCCAAATGCTTCAAATTAAGCCTGGGAGCCAGCATTCCCTCTGCAAAAGCCAACCTCCATATCACAACCTGCTTCTTCCCTGCTAACAGACTTTCCAGCTTTGTGCTCAACTTTCCCCAGCCTACCCCCTACACCCTAAAACCAGGATGAAAAACATTGCAGGTGAAGCAATATTGCTCCTTTCACTGCAAACTGCCCTCAGGAGGCAATGGCTGCACAGGCATATCCTGCCTCAGAGCATGCCTTTGCCTCATCCATCACTTGTGATGCTGGTAAAAATATCAGGCGAGCTTCTATGCTGCAATAAATCACTGCAGCTCCAGGATCTCCTCTGCCCACACAGGCTGAGATTTCAGCCCTACCACGAGATGAGTGAAACCTGCATAAAGGGAGCAGATCACAGCACATGCTGCCAAGGCCATGCCAGTTGGGATGCTGAGGCTGGGAATGGGGGTCCAGCATGGCTTTCTGCAGGTGCATCAGAGCTCTGTCCCCCATGGCCTCAGCAGTGTGTTTTTCTCCCCAGAGTCTGCGCTGGTAAAAACCTTGGGGCTGTGAAGTGGTTTGTGGGACCTTGCCATGATGCTGCCTCTGCCCCTCACCCCCATCATGGAGCACTGCACCTCTGCAGCCTTTTGCTATGCTCCATAGGTGTTACAGGGAAGAAAAGAAACAGGCAGTAAGAGAACAAATATGAGTAACAAACACAGAGAAGGGAAGAGGAAACTCCAAACTAAATATTCAAAAGGCCAAACACCAGGCCTCAATGTCCCCTGCTATGCCTCCTCCCCTGCACCACAAGAGATAAGGTCCACGCTGGGAACAGAGAGGAGGAGAAAAGGGCAGAACACACAGCAAAGTCCGTTTTTATGTAGGGATGCAGGCTGATGGGCATGAAATAACAAAGAGCACACTTTCTGGTGTCCACCCCTTGCACTCTCTGGTACTTAAGCCCTATGATTGCTGTCTACAGACTACCTGAAGGGAGGTTGCAGACAGGTGGGGGTTGGTGTCTTCTCCCAGGCAATCAGCAACAGAACAAGGGGGCACAGTCTCAAGTTGTGCTGGGGAGGTATAGGCTGGATGTTAGGAGGAAGTTTTTGGCAGAGAGAGTGATTGGCATTGGAATGGGCTGCCCAGGGAGGTGCTGGAGTCACCATTCCTGGAGGTGTTGAAGAAAAGCCTGGCTGAGGCACTTAGTGCCATGGTCTTATTGACTGGCTAGGGCTGGGTGCTAGGTTGGACTGGATGATCTTGGAGGTCTCTTCCAACCTGGTTAATTCTATGATATGGTGCAAATGCTTCTGCCCCAAAAGCTACCCCAGGCTAGGAGTGCTCTGGGCAAGCACTGCTGCCGCTTGCCCTGCTCCACCACTGCTCCCTCCATGTCAGGTTTTGCCTGCTGTTTGTCTCAGTGTTGGTACTTTTGTCTTCATTCCCTCTTTGTGTGAGGCGGTTTGTGTTTGTCCCATCCTTGGCCATCTTGTTGGGGTCATTCCTGGAGACCAGCTAAGGGACCACAATAAGGTCACCTCAGAGCCTTCTCCTCTCCAGACTGAACAGCCCCAAATGCCTCAGTCTCTCCTCATAGGAGAGGTGCTCCATCCCTCTGATCATCCCCGTGGCACTTCTCTGGACACGTTCTAGCACATCCATATCCTTCACAGAGAGAGTGATTTGCCATTGGAATGGGCTGCCTGGGGAGGTGGTAGAGTTGCCGTCCCTGGAGGTGTTCAAGAAAAGCCTGGATGAGGCACTCAGTGCCATGGTCTAGTTGACTGGCTAGGGCTGGGTGCTAGGTTGGACTGGATGATCTTGGAGGTCTCTTCCAACCTGGTTGATTCTATGAGTCTATGATTCTTAAGGCTTGTAACACATATATCTCCTCCGCAATGGCATGGGCCCCGCGGGTGAGCAAGCTGGAGCGCTCCCATCCCAGGAGTGAGTGGTAACATTGCAAGAGCATGTGCCATGGCCATGGCAACCAGAAAATATTCTGGACTTGAGGATGAATTTGTTGCAACAAAGAAAAAGGAAGAATCCCTTTGCTCACGAACTGAGAATAATGAATACAGAATAAGGCTGGGTCGCCGTGGAAACCTCTAAGACCCTGAGGTTGTCACTTTTTGCCAGAGTGCAAGGAAAGTCATTCATGTTTGGAAGCCTGTGAGGCAAGAAGCCTCCGTTCTGCCCTGGCTTTGGCCTGGTTCTCACTGTGGCCAACATTTTCAGAAAAGTCCAGGCATTTAGGCATGGGCAGCTTGTACATCATTCTCTGATCCTCACCTCATGCCAGCAGCTCTGCAGCCCCATCAGCCTGGCATCTGAATATCAGCAACTCCTTGCCACTAACATCTATCAGTAATTGATCCCTAAGAAGATAGGGAAAAAACACTTTGACGCTGCTGCTGTATGATGACATTAGAGTCAGAAAAAGGAGCTGAGGTCACACATCCAAGTAGCTGAGAACAAGTCTAATTTTCCTTTAAAGCCATCCTGCAAATTTCTAATTGGATTTTGTGAAGTTTTGGGCTCCCCAGTTCAAGAAAGACAGGGATCTGCTGGAAAGTCCAAAGGAGAGCTACAAGGATGACTCCAGGACTCAATCATCTCTCCTATGAACAAAGACTGAGAGAACTGTAGCTGTTCAGTCTCAAGAAGGCCAGGGGGGGATCTTATCAGTGTCTATAAATGTCTGAGGGATGGGTGGAGGTGATGGTATTTTTTTGGTGATGCCCTGTGATAGGACAAGAAGCAACAGATACAAGCTGGAACATAGCAGGTTCCACCTCAACATGAGGAGATGCTTTTTTATGGTGATGGTGACAGAGCACTGGAAGAGACTGCCTAGAGAGGTTGTGGAGTTTCCTTCTCTGGAGACTTTCAAAACCTGCCTGGTTGTGTCCCCATGTAGCCTGCCCTAGGTAATCCTGCTTTGACAAAAGGGTTCAATTCGATGATCTCTGCAGGTCTCTCCCAACCCCTAACATGCTAGCTAGCTACTGGATTGCAGTAGCCATTTGCGAGGAAAGCCCTGAGCACAGCTCTGATGCTTTCACCTCTTGTGACTAATCAACACAGTCATGACTCCTTTTATGTTTTCCTCTCCCTGGTTGAGTGGTCCTGGTGAGAAGGTCCAATTTTAGCCTAGTCCACTAGCCTGCTGCTAGCTCAGGCTGAGCACATCAGTATTCAAATCCCCAGACAGTGATTAATCTGTTCCATGACTGTGCCCAGAGACCCAAAAGACAATTAAGCTGGTGCTGCTGGGTGGAAGGTAATTTCATGGTGCTTCCTCCAGATGGCCAGATCCTTTCAGAAACATGTGTTCCCACTGACAGCAGGGCTGAACAACCATACAGAGCATGGCATGAACAACCGTAGGGAGCACCGCATCAACGACCATACGGCTCAGCCAGGATGCTCTGTGACTGCCGCTGCCTCAGTGGGTGGATTAGCAAAGGCTGAGCAGGAGGCAATCCAAAGCATGGCTGGGGAAAAACAGTTGGAGGCCACCTACTGCAAGGATTGGCTTTTCTCTCCAGTTCACTCATCCGCTTCAAATTAAGAGCATGGTTGTGAGTTTATCATCACAGGGCTGTGTGTTCCTAGAGAGATGGAGGAGCATCATGGGCCTGTGACACTTGGCAAGGCTGGCTTGGGGGTTCCATGGCTTGTTGGGGTCAAAATTGTGTCCACCAGGTACCCACGGCACTAAAGACCATAAGTTTCTTAGTGCAAAGCTCTCTGAATACTGAGCAGCTCCACTGTGGTACTGCTGAGAAAACATATACTTGACACTACAGGTCTGTTAAAGGAGATGTGTGAGGGACTAGGACTCTGGTGGGTGCTATGGAGAGAAGGCAGGGATAGATGAATTATTGCATCACCCAGTTTCGTTGTCTTATTGAACTTCATCACAATCAGTGTTTGTTGGGTTTGTCTTGCTTTTTTTCCTTTTAAGACCTCTCCTGAAGAAGACCCTTCAGTTTCCTTTTTAAAGAACATTAGCCCTCCAAACTACCTTGGGGGTTAGGAACTTCAGCAAAAGTGAAGGAGAATGGTAAGCAACTGAACAAAATAGTAATGTTTTCTTTTTTCATTCCCATAGCCTTATGGTGCCAGACTCCTGGGATTAGCATTGCCCTGATGGTATTTCCAAAAGCAGATGTGATCCATGAGAGCTGGTGCTGGGAGAGAGCAATGGAAAGGGCTGTCAGTCATAGAATAGAATCATAGACTCGGTCAGGGTTGGAAGGGACCACAAGAATCATTCAGTTCCAACCCCCCTTCATGGGCACGAATACCCTACCCTACAGCAGGCTGGCCAGAGCCTCATCCAGCCTGGCCTTAAACACCTCCAGGGACAGTGCCTCAACCACCTCTCTGGGCAACCCATTCCAGACTCTCACCATTCTCATGATGAACAACTTCCTCCTCGTGTCCAGGTTGAATCTCCCCACCTCCAGCTTTGCTCCATTCCCCCATGTCCTGTCACTCCCTGAGAGCCTCAAAAGTCCTTCCCCAGCTTTTTTGGAGACCCTCTTCAGATACTGGAAGGCCACAAGAAGGTCACCTCGGAACCCCCTCTTCTCCAGACCGAACAGTCCCAACTCTTTCAGTCTGTCCTCATAGCAGAGGTGCTGCAGCCCTCTGATCATCCTCCTGGCCCTTCTCTGGACACACTCCAGCATCTCCACATCCCTCTTGTAATAGGGGCTCCAGAACTGGATGCAGTACTCCAGGTAGGGTCTCACCAGAGCAGATTAGAGGGAGAGAATCACCTCACTTGACCTGCTGGCCACAATTCTCCTGATGTAGCCCAGGATCTGGCTGGCCCTCCAGGCCCCTCTGGATGACATCCCTTCCTTCCAGCGTGTCTGCTGCACCACACAGCTTGGTGTCGTCACAAACTTGCTGAGGGTGCACTCAACGCCTCTGTCCATGTCACCAACAAAGATGTTGATGTCACCTCTCTCTGTGAGGGCAGAGGTGACCCAACTTTGGGGTGCAGAGTTCCCCTGGGGCTGTGTTTATTAGCACCCCAGCGTCCCTGGTACTTGTCATATTTAGGAGTAGTTGACAGCTCCCAGGAAGGTCCAGATCAGCCCCCAGCTATGCTGGAGTTACTGCCTGCCCTGGCTACACCTCAGCAGTAGCAAGCCTGTCTGTACAAGTGTCTAGCAGAGGAGGAAATTACTGACCAAGATGGAAAGAAGTTTAGTTTGACTTCATGTCTGAAGGTGCTTTCCACACCTCAGCGTGTCCCTGAATAAATAGTTCCTTCTCTTTGTCTCCATTGTAACCCTGCCAGAGTAATAGACACCTTACTCCTGGTTTTCCCCAGCATGGCAGGATGGTCTCTAGCTTAAAAATGGCTTTGAAGAGCCTAAGGACAAGAAGCTCATCACTGGGCCAGCTGGCTGAGGGAGGCTTTAGGCAGGACACCACCTGCAACACCCAGACTTAAGTGATGATTTGCCCAATCCCATCTTGCCATTGGGGTATCTTCTGCACTGTTGCTCCTTCTTTTTTAGTTGATCTTAATTATTCCCAACCCATATGCTTTCCATCATCTGGACACAAAGCCTCTCCCAGCCACAAGGAAGTTATGAACCTCTCTGTTGTGCTCTGTGCGGCACAAAGTCCAAACGCCACAGGACTTTATTGCGTCAGACCCCTACTAAACCCTCTGATCTCCTCTGTCACTGACAGGTGACCTTGTGGCAGGCTCCTAAAGCAAGAAGTGCATGTTGCTCGTGGTATGGTGGCACTCCTGATTATTCCTCTTGCTTTATACCAGGGACTCAGCCACTTGGGACTGCCTACTGTGCCCAGTCAGACATCCTGGGTCATTGCTGTCTGGGCACCAGATGTTCCACAGGGTTCAGTCACTTCTATCACTCAGTGACAAGCCACGTGCACATTGTCATTTAAATCTTCCAGATCTCCCTTTTGCTCCTTTGCTTTGAGCTCCCTCCAAAGGGCACAAATGCTTCAGGAATGGAGGGATCCAGGGCCAGCATCCCTATGGAAATAAGTGTCCCCAGGGCAAAGCACAGAGCAGGGAGGTGAATATATAAATACATAATCATCCCTCACCCTCTCATGGCAATCATTACTAGAATCAGGCCACACACGACCTCTGGAAATAGGGCAGAAGGGGGTGAAATGCAGCTGTTCTCATGTGGCAGCACTGGGGCTACTTTTGAACCCCCACACCTAGATGTCACCCCCTTGCTGGGGGTGGATTAGGTGCCAAAAGCTTTCTCCTGCCAGCTGCCCTAGCCCAGCTCAGCCAGCAGCTAACCCCATTGTTGACTCATTGGTCTGCAGGGTAAATAATTAATCTTAAAGGCTTGGAGCTTGTTCAGCATTTCTCCCCCACCTCTTCCTTTCTTCTGAAGTGCCCAGGTCTAACGAAAGTGAAACAGTGCTGGAGTCTCTCCTTGGAAGCAAACAGGCAGAAGTCTTGAGCAGGTGGGGACAGACCTTTTTTAGCACTTCCGGCCACCTTTTTCCAGAGGACAGAGGAGGATGGAGAGCAGTGCCACTTCTGGAAGGAGGCCCTTGGTCAGCACAGGTGTGTGGAATGGTCCTCCAGTCAGCTGAAGCGGGCAAACTCGCCCAGACCTCTGGCTGCCCACCCAACACCACAACTCCCTGAGACTTCCTGCAGCACCAGCCTTCTACCAGTTTCTGTGGATCGTGCCTGCATCAGCCCAGCTTGCTGCAGAGAGGATCGGTTCTGTCAGTACCGGGGTATGTATGCCTTCTCCTTCCTTACCTGTGGGCTCACAGCTTTTTGTCCTTTTTCTCTGGCTCACTCCACTGCACAGCTCGGCCCTTTAATCACTCTGGCCACAAAGCTCCTGTGTAGGATTTGAGCTAATGACTCAGGCCACTTTTTACTGAAATCCCTGAAAAATGAGGTGCCCTTCTTTCCCTCCCATCCTCTGCATGGGCTGTGCAAGGGTGAGCTCCTGAGCAAGGCAATGAATGATTAAATAGTCCCCTGAGAGAGTGTGATGCAGGGTCTGAGCCCCACTGCGTGAGCAGCTCAGCAAATTCATGGGAAGATGCAGTCCTCGCAGTTGAAAGCCTGTGAAGTAAACATACACAAGGGAGCAAAACTCTGTCCAAAGTCAGCTCAAAGGAGAATCAGATCTGTTTTCGGAGTGCCAACATTCTGTTCACTGCAATCATATTTCAATCTCTTGTTTTCTGTGATCTGGGCAGACCTGAGACAGGCAGTTCCTGCGTGTCCTCAAGTGATAGCTGTTTCTAATGATTTAAATTGGTTGCTGAGCTGCCTTGAGTCTGCTGTGGGGAAACATAGCATTTCCTATCATCAGAGCTCTGCAATGTACAATATCTCCATGAGCAGGCTGTGCTAGCAGGTGACTAGGTGAGAGCCCATTGCAAGGCATGGAAAACAAAACTTCCAGGCCAGCCTTCAGGGTGGGCAGAGGGGAGCTAGTCTGTCTGCAGCAGGGCAGGAGCTGAGCAAGTGCACAGGATGTGACTAGAGCCCAGAGCAATGACAGGAGCACTTCTGATGAAATGTGAAATCTTCTGCAGCATCCCCTGCAGCTCACATAGGGGCTGTCCTGGCCCTCAAGATAACCGTTCTCAGCATGCCAGTATGCAGTCCTCTGAGGCAGAATGAGTGATGTGAACCCCTACTGCATCGTACAGCCTCCTGCACTGTAACCATGACAATCTGGAGTGCTGAGATTTGATGAAAGTGTGAGTTTGATGAAAGGGGCTAAAGCAGAGCTCAGTTACCCGGTAGAGACCACTCACCACTGGGCCACCTTCCAGCAGCAGTAGGTTGGGGCTTGAGCAGGGCAGAAGCAGCACCATGACTCAAAGTTGCCATGTCTCCATTGGAAAGTGGCAAGATTTTAGTGAGACTCAGGAAGGGTTACCCATTCCTACATGGCTGGAAACCTGCCTAGAAGGAATAAAAGCAAAAATTTACCTTGTTAACAACTAAAATTCCATGTTCACACAATTTTCAACATCTCTGACATTTAGTGATTCCTTGGCACTGGAGAATTAGCTGTCACTTGCCTCATCTGTGCAATTAAGTAGAGCTTTCCAGCACTAAAACCAGGCCAGTGCTGATGTCTGTGGGAAGCGACATTATTTCGGGAGCTACAGGCTAGAACAATTCGCTCTGTCCTTGCATTAGGCACAGAAAAGGGATGAGCCAGATTTTCAATCCAGGACTGATTTTGGAGACACAGTGACAACCTGTTATGAACATTTCCTCTAATTCTGCTGGTTTATGCATTTCAGTGATCACCACCAACCTGCTCACAGAGCCCGTTGTCGAAAGGCAAAATGAACAGAAACGCAAAGTTAGACCCAAAGACTGTGGCCTCAGAACCACTCTCCAAGACAAACAGCGCAAGGGAGGAAAAGCCAGAGGTTGCTTCTGAACTGAGCAACCCAACTTTCCATAGCAGGGACACTGGGCTCATTGAAAGAGGTTTTAAAACAATGTTAAGCTTTCGGAAATCAAAACGAAGTCTGAACAAAGAGAAAGGAAAGGAAGACACAGGCACCTGGAAAGGAAAAAGGCTTTCTTCGCGATTCTCCAAGAACTCTGAGAACAAAACCACAATCTGTAATGGCGTGGAAGAGGTTGGTGAGAAGATAGAAGCAGAGCCCGTTCAAGGAAAAGCCCTTTCAGGTAAGAAGCAAAACCACCACTGTAATCTGCTTGGCAGGCTGTATGTAACCTTCAAATGATTTGCACTTTGCATGTCTTGGGCCCAACACAAACTCATTGAGGTGTTACCTAGCCCAGCCTGGGTAGGATGTATGCTGCTGAATAGGCTGCTCTGTAGCCTCAACAGCATTAGTTTAACCATATCAATTACCTACCTGTCAGCTAACACATCAGCAGGTGTGTCACCCATCATACCAGTGTCACCTGTCTGCTGAGCAGTTTGGGAACTGCTGCTCTGACAGTATCTAGAAGTGTTACGTGGGGTGTCCCTACACTATTGCCTGCATTCTGCTTCTGGAGTTCTCAGTCTAATTGTTCCCAGCTTGTTCTCAGTAGGTTGCTGCAAGGCCTAGATGTGGTCAAAGAGATGATTCGAACGTGATCTGGTTTGGCACCTCCACTTGGGTTCCTAGCCGTAGAAACCACCATGCCAAGAGACAGCCACAGATACTTTGTTCTCTTACACTTTCCATCTGCTCACAGCAGAGGTGCTGAAAATAGTTGGGGTTTTGTTTTCCTCAGGTTTGTTACTCTTATGAGTTTTGTCAGCATTATATAGATAGGTCTTAGTCAAATTATGATAACTACCTTCAGCATAGCTCTCACCTTTCCCTAAGCATGGGCAGGCTGCAATGACTTTGATCTTGATTTGGATCACTTTCTCCTCCACCCTCTCATGGCAGAGGAACTACGATGAATCCACCAGGAGACATGACTTGACCCTTCCTCAGCCTAAATTTCTAGAAAGGAGTTCTTGATTAATGCACAGGATGTCATGGAGCTCAAATCGATGGGCTGACATTATCTCACCGCTATAATTTGCTCTCGTGTGCCATGAAGTTATTTACTGCTTTGCACTGATACATTGTGAGGCTGGTAAGCTGGATCTGAGACCATCTCATAATCTTTATTAGTCCTTAAAGGCTCATAGATGAGGAGTCACAGGAAGCATTATCATCTTCTTTTCATCTCCTGCAATAAACAAACTGGAAGGACCATCCTGTGCCCAGTAACTTGACTGGCCTAGACTAGAGCATCTCTGTCAGAAACACATCTCATCCTGAGATAAATATGATGGAGGCTCCATCATGTGCAAGATTAAGCTTCATAATGGTTAATTGCCTTTCAATTGTCTTCCCTCAGCCACCAGCTGGCTGATCTTGTATTGCTAAATTAAAGATCCATTTAGCACCCAATATCACCTCCCTGAATAATTATCCTAGATGGTGATTAAATGATGTTTTCTCACTTTGATAAACAGAACAGAATGTATTCCTTCAGTCTCTCACTGCAAGCACTTGTGCAAACACAGGTTTTATACTAATTTATCTAGAAGAGACTAAATTGGTACAATGGCCCTCCCTTCTGAGTGCAGAAGAAACTGTAGCTCCATATAGACACTCAAAGCTCTATGGACTATATACTACACCAATAGTTGGATTATTGGTGCATTTCTGTCTTCTTACAGATACTCTTACACTGCACAGATTAGTTGGTGCATGTGGTACAAAATCTGTGTGCAGACAAGCCCAAGGGCATCAATTATGGGCTTCATACCTCTGATTTGCCATTGGAATGGGCTGCCCAGGGAGGTGGTGGAGTCACCATCCCTGGAGGTGTTCAAGAAAAGACTGGATGAGGCACTTAGAGCCTTGGTCTAGTTGATTAGACAGGGCTGGGTGATAGGTTGGACTGGATGGTCTTGTTGGACTCTCCCAACCTGGCTGATTCTATGATTCTATGAAATGTCACCGGTGAGAGGCAGTGCTTGGCACCTGACTTTAGGTTTATATACAGATGGTGAACAGCTGGGTCATCCGCTCATCAACCACAGTAGGTAGGCGAAGTTCATATATCTGGCAATGGTTTCTCCATTTCCTTGTGTGAAGTTCCTGCAATCATCATCATAGAGGCTCTGCTTACTCCCCAGCCGAAGGTTGTTTCAAACTGCAGTAAATTCAAAGCTGAGAAGCTGTGACTTCTTGTTCTCCAGAAGCCTCTCTTTTTGGAGCTGTCTGGAAGGGGCAAGAGACATCTTTCAGAGGCCCTCTGCTATGATAGACATGAGCTGAAAAGGGTGGCCAGCCACTCATGTGCCAGTATCTGGCTTGCTAACTTGGTCTCTCCATCTAAAAGAGTCTTTATAACGCAAATCAGCAGTGCAACTTCTGTAGTTTTCATTAGCATTTTGCTCAGCCCTCAGAAATGTGGGAGATGTGACTTAAATTGTGGATGTGTCTGACGGGAACTTGATAAAGCACAAAATCAAGACAGGAGGGGAGTTTAGAGTTTACCCTAAACAAATAATATCTCCAAAACTATATCCAAGGCATCCCCAACACAGTATCCTGCTCATCCAAATTGTTAGTATCTCTAGAGGACATGCTGGTGGGTAGGCTGGGAGCAGACACAATATCTAGTGAGATGTCTGAACTGGCAGCTAGAAGGTGTCTGTCCTGCTATGCTCCCTCCAGCTGCTCCAGCCAGACCCCTGGTCATTCTCCCTGCCTTCCTGGCATTTCAGACAGAGATGCCAGAGATGGGCCACACTGCCATGGCCAGTTGTGCGTCAGAGTTGTGCTAAGCAAACTGCTATGCTGGGAGAGAAGGGTATCCATGCTAAAAGAAATCCTGTTGGTAGGATATATGCCAAACTGTCCCCATGGCCAGTCCCACTTCAGCTGCACCCTAACAGAGAGACAGAACCAGAAGCAGCTTTATACAGCCTGAGACCCCAGAGTCCCTCTGTGCAGGCTCATTAGCCACTGCTTTGAGTTTTCCTGCAGGGCTGTAATTAGAGTTTTGGATATTTCTGAAACCAGCAGTTTAGAGATGTGGCTCAATTTGCAGTGATTGTATTTCCACTTATTTCCTCTTGTGTCAAACAGGAGCTGGAGAGATAGCAGGGTAGGGATAGGAAACATCAGTCTCAATGGCACTGCTGGAACTTGGCTTCTCAAAGCAGCCCTACAAGCACCCCTGTGAGGTATCTTGTCCTGTTACCAACCTGTCAATCATCCAATGCCTGCCTTGTCCCAATCTTTTTCTCCTTTCTCTCTGCAGTAATGGAAATCAATGAACTTATTCAGAAAAAGCAACTTTTAGAAGCATTTGCCAGCATCAAGTACTTGGAAGATGAGACTATCGCTGAACGAGATGCTGAGAAATACGTGGATAACCCACAGGAGTTTGTACGGAAATCCAAGGACGTGGATTTGCTTTATAACTCCATCACAAATGCAATACAGTCCATTGTGGTGGGAACACTGGAGCAACCCACTGTAGAGGTTACCATGCTGACCTCCCTGGTGACTCTAATTGCCCGTGAAGAAGCAGCTCATCCTAATACAGCCAGTGCTGCTGGTCCTGGATCAGACTTGCTTGGCACACCCAGGAAATGGAGGGAGGAGTGGAGAAAAGCTATCAATGAGAGCGCTAGAATAAGAGTCCTGAGGGTACCCATGGCATCCAAGGAAGAAGACAGCTCTTGGCTTGATCTCCACTTAGGTTTCCTCCAGAAACACCTGAGTGAAGACTTAGTGAAAATCAAGTTCTCAGTAAAAAAGTGCTATCCAGAAGAGTACCAAGTGTGTGACACATATGTGGAGGCTTTTCACAAGGCCATTGCCTCACATTTGCAAGCTCTCTCCCACAGACTGCTGGAATTTGATGAGCTACGCACCATGCTTGACTGGGTGGCCAACACCTACCTCAGGTAAGATGCTGTGCTTGCCACACTGCCTCAGCCTTCTTTGGAGAGTAGCATGACTACAGAGGGCTTTGGATGCACCAGGCTATTTTCAGTTTTCTAAGCAAGCAAAAGAGGCACAGCCACTTCTACAGTAAAGCCAGATAGCTAATCTATTAATAGGTGGGGACAAAGGTTTGTGGATAATGCACTTGCTGCTTTTCATAGATTTAAACTCTCCCATTTTCCCTTCCCTCTCCCACTTGCTGTGCTCCAAGGTCAGGAAGCTCCTCCTTGCAGGTCTGGTAAACCTTTCTGCAAATATTTTTGCTAGGTTCAGCAGCTGCTCAGTGACTTTTCCAGGCACAGGGAGGGACCTGTTCAGGAATGCTGCTTTCTTCCTGTTTAATTAATTGTGATGTATTTGGAAACAGTCCACATTACCCATCACGCTCCAGGGTCAGAATCATCTTAAGGGGGTGCCAAGATATCACCTTGTGGAATTAGCCATATAAAAGCAAAGACTCTGGCTCAGACATGCCCGTTAGTTGAATGAGAAGTTGTAGGTTCTAGGATTTCTCAAAGCTCCCTTCAGTTCATGGGTGACTAAAATACTCTAAGAGCTGTACAGACATATGAACACCATCCTCAGGGTGCTCGGAGTGTGTGGGAGGAAAGGTAGGAATTTCTCACAACAGCAGTAAAAACTGTGCTGCTGGACGTTGCCTCCTTTTACAGACAAAGGAGACATCTAAGATAGGCACTCGTAGATGGTCTGGCTATTGTGTGTCCTATTTGCTCACTGGCCTAGACCACAGACCCTCATTTCAGACACAAAAAGCTCCCAGACTAAAACCCAACAGAAATACACAGTAGAGAGGGAAGGAGGAGAGAGGCAACATCCACAGAAGATGGATCTACTATCCAGCATATAAAACAAGCCACATCAAAGAAAAACTGTGTCTGCTCCCTTAGCTGGTCTCCAGGAATGACCCCAACAAGATGGCCAAGGATGGGACAAACACAAACCGCCTCACACAAAGAGGGAATGAAGACAAGAGTACCAACACTGAGACAAACAGCAGGCAAAACCTGACATGGAGGGAGCAGTGGTGGAGCAGGGCAAGCAGCAGCAGTGCTTGCCCAGAGCACTCCTAGCCTGGGGTAGCTTTTGGGGCAGAAGCATTTGCACCATATCATAGAATTAACCAGGTTGGAAGAGACCTCCAAGATCATTCAGTCCAACCTAGCACCCAGCCCTATCCACTCAACTAGACCATGGCACTAAGTGCCTCATCCAGGCTTTTCTTCAACACCTCCAGGAACGGTGACTCCACCAC
This sequence comes from Tricholaema leucomelas, assembly GCA_013400475.1. Classification (NCBI taxonomy): domain Eukaryota; kingdom Metazoa; phylum Chordata; class Aves; order Piciformes; family Lybiidae; genus Tricholaema lacrymosa; species Tricholaema leucomelas. The sequence continues at coordinate 81,091 of WAAF01012094.1, forward strand.
CTCCCTGGGCAGCCCATTCCAATGCCAATCACTCTCTCTGGCAAGAACTTCCTCCTAACATCCAGCCTGTACTTCCCCTGGCACAACTTGAGACTGTGTCCCCTTGTTCTATTGCTGGTTGTCTGGGAGAAGAGACCAACTCCCACCTGGCTACAGCCTCCCTTCAGGTAGTTTTAGACAGCAATGAGGTCACTTCTGAGCCTCCTGTTCTCCAGGAGACCCCTCAGCCTCTGCTCATAGGGTTTGTGTTCCAGGCCCTTCACCATCTTCGTCGCCCTTCTCTGGACAAGTTCCAGCACCTCAACATCTCTCTTGAACTGAGAACACAGTATTCAAGATGTGGCCTGACCAGTGCTGAGTACAGGGGAAGAATAACCTCCCTCATCCTACTAGCTACACTATTCCTGATACAGGCCAGGATGCAATTGGCTCTCTTGGCCATGTAGGCACACTGCTGGCTCATCTTTATTTTGAATAGCCCTCAACATATTTCTCCTTTGAACTCACCTAGCTGCTCCTAAAACCCCATTTACAGTGTGGTGACCACGATGATGTGTGGGTAAACCCCTCCACATCATGGCACTGGCTGACCAGCATTATGGCAAGACTGCTGTGGCAATGACACTCCCACCCATTGCCATTCTCTCTCACGAGTCCATTCCAATCTTATCTGGAAAGAAAGTCCTGCATGTCCTCAGCTCTTGCGAACTCTACTGCACCACAACATTGTAGGAAAGGGGGTCAGAAACAGCTTTCAGCAGCCAAGTTCTGCACCAAAGAAAAGTGCCCCCATTATATTTCTTTGACTTGCTGTGAAAGAGTTTATTGAGAGCCCTCAGCCATTCTGGGCACTGCTATGTAACCACCTTGCTGGTTTGGGCTGTTTCCATTCACTTTTTCTATTCTAGAAAGAACTTCATCACCTCTTGGGACTCAACTCAAAAATTAAGTTGTCTGACTCAAACTCATTATTGATGCTACAATTAAAACAAGGGGGTGGGGAAGGAAGTGAGGTGAATAAGTTCCATGAGTATACCCTTGAGTCAGTCCTTTCAGTCATGGTGGAGAGTTCGTATTTCAGTCTCTGGAGTCCTTTGAAATGATCAGCAGACTCCTGCATCAGCTGGGCTTTGCAATGCTCTAAACATGCAGATGTACCTTTCTGAGAAATCTGAACCATGACTGCGGGAACACTGACTCCAGGATGCTATCATCAGGCTGAGCTTTTTTCTGCTGAGCAGTCACTCTGCACCAGGCTGAACTTTTACAGGCCAATCCTCACTTGGATCCGAAAATGGGAACCCTCTTTGGTGTCGGGCAAATGAGCAGGCTGTCTGCAGGACGTTGCCAGGTGACGGCTTGCAGCTTATGTGTGGCCACTCTGCCACATTATGCCCAACATTCATTAAGTGCATGAATATTTTCTGCTTTTCCCTTTCCACCTTCATGGCCCTGAAAGGTGCAGTGGATGGATGTGGCAGATCGAAAGGGTCGCGCATTCAGTTTGTGCTAGTTTGAGCCTAGCTAGCATGTTTTGGTGAGAAGAACTAGATGATAGGCTGTAAAATGAAAACAATGGTGAGGTCTACTTCCCTCACAGTCTTGCTGGGATGTGTAAAGAAGAAAGGCAAAACAAAGATTAGGGCACTTGCTTCTTCTCTTCGCTGGGGAGCTTTGCCTGNTGTAAATTGTGCCAGCTGTAAATATAAGCTTCATTCAAATTTCCAGAGCCGACTGAGTCTAGTCTGGGTGATTTCTAAAAGGGGGGGGGGAGGGGGGGCGGGAGATACCCAAACCATCGCACAGTTGTACAGGCTAGTAACAGGTTTCTCACCCCAGAGAGAGAAACACAAGCAGTCCCTCCTTTTCCATGTTGCCCTGCTAACCAGAAGGCCTGGTTACATGGCAATCCAGAGGAAAGTGAGTGGTAAAGTCGTCTGTCAGCTGAGTGCACTTTGGGGTCAGACTCTGTAGCTGCACACTCACGCACCACTTGTGTTTGTGGAGGAGTCACAGTGCTGCCATGGCCCTCATCCTGGGTATGGGAATGCCTTACAGAGGCTGGTCTGCAAAGAACAGGACCTGCTCTGCCACCTCCCCTTGCTAGAGATAACCCTCGGGGAAAAATACCAGGCTGAATAAGGTCTGATGTGACACCAGAGAGGAGCCAAGGAGATCAGCTAGTTCCACAGCAGCACGCTGCTACAGGAATTACCCTGAGAGGCACTTCAGAAGCTCATAGTGAAGTGAATCAGCTTCAGGCTGTTTATTTTAAAAAGCAAATGCTCATAGCACTTTTCATGTCCAAACAACTCAGAAGTCTCATGATTTCTAAGGTGGGCTGGAACCTTAGATCACTTAGATTTTGAGTAATTAGGATTTTGAATAGCAAGGAAAGATTTTCTTGTTAAAGCTTGAAAACAAGCATCACAATTTCAGCTTTAAGTATATTTATCACAGCTTAATGATTATGTAGCTCATGCCACGTGAATATTCAATCAGTTTACTCACACTCTGAGGCAATATAATTTGTTCATTTGAATCTTTCCAGTGAACTCTTTCTGGGTCACCCTGATCTCAAACCAGAAGTTAAGACAGAAAACCTGTCCCTGCTGTTAACACCAGATGATTGGGTTAAACTGAAAAACAACTACCTTGCTTCTGCAAAGGTGAGAGTTTTGACCTTGTTCCCACACACCATCCAGGGAAAGTACAGAAGCCCCAGCCCCAGGGCAGAGGTCTCAGATAGCTAGATAGTGATTTCTAGCCCCACCAGGTGCTGAGTCCTGCCAGCACCATGCAGAATAGCCTTTAATCACCATACAGAATAGCCTCTAATCAAAAGCAAAATAGTCCTGACCAGCAGTTCAGGAAGCAAAGCCTGAACCCGATGGTAACAGAGCCAAAGGAACTGTATATGGTAGAGGTTTACTGAAAGGTCGTAACTGGGCTACATCAGATTGAACTCATTGCAAAACTAATAGTAAAGACATTTGAGCTGCTACATTCACATGGTGTGATTTTCCATCTGAGGTTTGCTATAAGAAGACAAATTTGGGCATGTCCCTCCAGAGGACATCCCCACGATCAAGGCCCTTCTAGGAAGCCCATTCTATAGTGTTGTTTCTGCTGCCCTCAGCTGTGACTCTGAGCAAGACCTGGACCTTTGCTGGGCTCATACATTTTCTTGAAAACCATTTCTAAACCAAGGCACCACTCAAGGTGACCTCAATGTACCTGACTGAATAAAATCAGTATTGCTCCGTTGTGCTGGTGAAGGATCATTTTGTTTCACCAGCAACAAGATTGATTTATTAGCCAGAACTGAGCACTGCTGCCACCGCTCAAGTGATTGTACTGCCGGAAAGGACCGGTTTGATCTTTAATCCTGACCTTGTGCATTGCACATGCTGGAGGACTTTGTAATCAAGCAAACAGCTGACAATATTTCTCTGCCTGGAGAATCATTTGAGAGTACCTTGCCCCCACACAACATAGTTCTTGATTTTTCCCAAGATCCTATGAAGGCTTGACAGGGCCTGGAGGAAAACCTTTGACTCTTCTTACGTTCTCGCACCACACACATGAGCCTTTCACACATGCCAATGGAGCAAAACACAGCAAGCTGCATTACTCATTCTTGCTTCATTATCTTGAGCTGCATATTTCCTTTCTGTTTAACATTTAGGGGAAAATCAAAATCTATTTTGAAAACATCCTGAGACTGGAGGAAACAGAGAAGTGGGAGAAGGAAGATCACCCAGAAGTGAAGGAAAATCTCTACTACTCCCCACTCTCCTTTGATATTCAAACGGTATTTAATTAGCTGGGGCAAAGAGTAGGGGGCTTTGTGGCTCCAGGGGAACTAGATGGCTACCTTCTGGGGCAAAGGTACTGCCTCCTGTGATAATTTATGTTCATCATGCACTGGAAGAATACATGAGAGCAGAAAATGCCGATTATTACAACTTTTAGCTCTCCCTCTTGCCTTCCAGATGCAAATTAAACCTGCTGTCAATTGTGTCAGCAGCACAATAGGCAACTGTTTTTAAAGTCCTTTAAATCTCTTTGATTAGAAAGAAAAAAAAAAGATAAAGTGGGGGGGGGAAGGCAGAAAGAAAAGGCTTGTTAGGAAAAAACCTTTGGCTGAAAGAGTGACTTTGTCCCAGGGCTGCAGCAGCCATGGAAAGGCTGTTGGCAGTGACAGGCACTCCAGTTTAAACAGTACAAAAAGCTTCTACTAGCTGTAAGGACTACAGGGTAATAAATCCAAGAGAGGTTTGGATTCATACTCCTCACTCAAAGAGTTGAGTCATTTCAGCTAAATAACACCAACAGAAAAGAGAGTGAGACAGAAAGAAAATCAAAGAGTGTTGCCTGCTACCATGACTCCAGTTCCATAGAGCAATATCACACATTGTGTGATCACTGGGAGGGCAGGTCCAAATTGGATTAGCAGATGGGTAGGATGCCTCAGAAAGCATCAGAGTAGAATTGCAGCCTGCCTCTCCCTGGAGAAGCAGTTCAGGCTGTGGGAACAGGAATTAGGGAGGAGCCTCAGTACTAGCAAGACTTCGGGGTGACGCCTGAGTCTCTGTGCAGCCCCAGTATCGCTTCTGAGGAGCCGGTATCACCTCTCAGGAGGGGGTCTTGTCTGAGTCCTAAGGATGGTGCTTAGAGCCACTCTTAGCTCAGCTCCCATTGCACATCAAGTTGGGGATTGATGCCTCCTGCAAATCCCACCAAAAGAGGAAAATGGCACCGGGGCAGGTCTGGGCTCCACTCCACACTCTATCTAACACTCAACAGCAGAAGGACACAAGGCCATTAGGGATGAATGATTGTGCCACAAATCAGTTTGTGCCTCTTGGTCAATGCTGGATGATTGTTTTTAAAAGTCCCAGAGAATAGTCAAAACTGGCTGGCAACAAGTCAGCTGTTTCCCCCTTTGCTAGAGGGATCACTTCTATGTAAGATCCTTGTGAAAGATGTTTTGCCTGTGCATGTCCCATCCAATGGAGCTTTGTCATACTCTTTTCTAGATCATCGGAGAGTATGTGAAGACATCTGGAGCAATCAGCAGAAGCTTGGAAATTAAAATGCTTGAGCTGTGCCTGGCAGAACTGCAAGAATTCATACCAAGGTCATCACTGCTCCAGGCAGCACATTCCTTCCAAATGAATCCCACATTGATAAAAAAATGTAGAGAAAAAGTTCATGCACTGGACCAGATGCTGGCACTGAGCAGGCACAAGCTTGCTTCTGGGAGAACTAGAGATCACAACAAGCCAAATAATGAGCAAGCTGCAAAACAGCTTGGGAGAAGTCACAAATAGACCCAGATGGGACAGTTCAGAGTCCCAAAACTTGGGATCAGAGTTCTAGGAGGGATCTGGTGGATGGAAAGGGATGGGACCACTGTGGTCCCATCCATCCAGCACTTTTGTGGTATTGGATCTGGTTACTTGCAGCCACAGCCACAAGGAAACACAGTTGTGGATCCCCCAGACCCTGCTTGCCCATAATGTTATCTTGGTATCCCATGGTACATTCTTCTGGGAGTGTTTTCTCCTGCATCCTTTGCTTTGGGCATAGAAATGACTGATGGGACCCTCTCTGTTAAGCCCCTCAAAACATAAAGCTGGTTCACCTTCTGAGTCTTTTTCAAAAGTACCCAGTGTCCAAAGGACACAGGACCCTGCATCTCTGCTGAAATACTTTTGTGCTTGGTAGTTTGGTAGACCCCACCAAACTGTGATCTCAGATCTTATCCCATGTGACATGCTTTGGGGATGCTCCAGGGAAGATTTTTGTCTTGCAGAGGGTGCCAGCACAGTGACACAGCCTCTCTGATGGGGTTGTGTTTGGGGGAGGATTCACAGCTGCTTGCTGGAGCAGCGATCTGCAGAGGAGAAAGGCTGCTCACCATCAATCAGCTCCAAGCAAGACTAAAAATAATTTTGCATTAACATTTGAAGCTTTCCACCTCTGGCAGGCTTTGAGCAGGGAGTTTGATAATAGGCATTTTGCAGGAGGGTGGGGAGACCAAGTGCTGCTTTCCCAGATCATGAACCCTGGGTATGGCAGGTGTCCAAAGTGCACTAAAGACAACATTTACCCTTCTAAACCCACAGACCAGTGATGTACACTTGTCTCCCATACCCAGAGCAAGCAGGGTGGTTCAAACCAGCTATTTGGCCTTGAAGCCTGCCTAGGTTTTTGAAAGAAAGACAGTGCTGATGTTCTGAGTTTTCTTTTTTTTTCTTTGTTGGTTGTTTTGTTTGATTTTTTTTCCCATTTTTTCTTGACTTTCTTTTTTGTTCCTCTTCTTTTCTTGTGAGTTTGTTTTGTTTGTGTTGTTGGGTTTTTTCTTTTTCCTCACTTTTAGATTATGTTTTCTTTTTTTTCTTTCCTTTTATTTTTCTCTTTTTTTTTTTTTAAAGCAAAAATGGTGTAAAATGTGAGCTGGGGCAGTAAGGGCTCATAGATGAAAGCGTCACTGAAACTGAAGCTGTTTCTTAAACAAGCGTGAGGTGCAAGTGGCTGAGGCCAGCTTGAGCAGGTTTCTTTACCCTGACAAAGAATGGATCTACCAGGCAAAGCCTGCCTGAGCAGTGCAGACCTGTCTGTAGAACATCTGTCAAAACCACAGAGCTGTGAGATACTCAGGAAACAGCCACCTAACACACCAGGATGAGCATGGGAAGGAAGCAGAGGTGTGCTGCCTCGTTCCTATCTACCTTCTGTTGTAAAATCAACCAGCAGATAGATCTTTTTCTTATCTGCTTAACAGACAAGTGTGTTGCAGCCTGCTTTTCTGCCTAACATTTATCTGTTCAAAAAAGAAATAAATGAAGAACCAGACTGATGAGCCTGAGTAGCACGGCCACAATCAATCCCTCAGTATGAGGATCAGTCAGAGATTTTGCACACCACAATCCCTGGCACCTCTCCAGAAGTGCTGCATACCCATTCAAGCAAGCACACCCTGAACCCGTAATTATCTGCCATCTATTCCACTCCAATGCACACACATGTTATGACAGCTGGAAAAAACATGTCCCTGTACAGAAGGGACAAGTTGGGCCAGCCACCAGTGTCTCCTGTCATTGCAGTGTACACAGAAGATGAGCCATAATTGGTCCCTTCACTGTTTGTGTAACCTGCCTGTCTTCTCCTGCAGGTTTGGGGAGAAGTTTTCAGCATGGAGCACTGACCAAGACAGCCCCATCTTTGCACCCTACTTCACTGCCTACATCAACAGCTTCCATGATCTGGTGTAAGTCTACCACCTGCAAGATGGGTGCCATGTTGTTGGGGTACGGGAGGGAGAGAACATCTGTAAAACAATGACCAAGTTCTCCTTGGGATGTCCTGCTGGAAATTCAGATTCCAGTCCTGTCTCTCCTCATGGGGGAATGTTCCCCAAGAGAGGCAGATTAAAATCACAAGAGTAAAGAGACAGCATTGAGGATGGATCTGGTGCTTGCAAGAAAGCTTTAAATTCACATTCAGCCCATATTTTCAGCCTCAGAGGAGAGGTGGGGATTTTTAGTTTGATTTTGGTTCTCGTGGGAGGGTTTTTGTTTTCTTTTTGGTGGTGAGTTGGCGCTTTTTTTCATTTGTTTGCTGTTGTTGTTGTGGAGGTTAGCAGTCTAAGCCCAACAACACGGTTTGAAGGCTGCTTTTGGCACTGGGCTGGAGAGAACTGTTTGAAAGCACTCAACCTGCAAATAAACCCCTGCCATCGCTGCCGGCAGCCAGAACTTCTAGGGCTTCGCATGTGTTATGAATTAGTTACTTAAAGGCATGCTTTGAAAAGGTCTCTGATGAACAGATATGCCCACCAGCTCTATCACAGAGTGCTTCCAGGAGAGAGGCACCCTCCCCATAAGCAGGACAGTGCCAGCCAGTCTGTGTCCCAGCATCTGGTCCTTCAGACTGATGCTACGGCAGGTGATGACTTTGCCCTTCCCACCTTCTAGCTGCCCATACCGCTGCAGCAGCCCCCCAGGAGGAACCGGGGCTGTTTGTTACAGCACCTGGCCGGGTGGGACAGTCTGCAGCCACCCGGGGACATAACCTACGGAAGCACAGGGGTTCCTCAGCATTTGGCGTTATCCCTGCCATACAGATGTAGTGCTTTGGCGGCCAATCCAGCTGACCCACACAGTGCTAACACCTGCGGTCTGGCCACCGAAAATCTTGGGTTGTTATCTCCATCCCGCACTGCTGCACCACTGCCTGGCACCGCCTGCAGCAGGGCTGCTGCATGCCAAGTGTTACTCAGGGGATGCAGCGGCTTTCGCGCTGGGATGTCTCCCAGGAGCTGCCGGCTGCAGCGGCAGCGAGCACTACCGCCGGGAAGTCTCTAGATGGCACGATCTCTCCAGCAATGCTAACCTCGCCGAGCTGCTCCCTTTCTCTGCCTCCTCTTGCCGCTATGGAAAACGCTCTTCACTGCTGGGCCTGGCGAGCTGGTGAAAGGTGAAGCCATCGCCAGGCAGGGAGCTGGCAGGTGCTTGAAGGGTGGATTTACTTCTCTGGATTTGTTCCTGAGTCAAGTTAAATATTCATCAGCCTTGGGTAATGAGTTGCTGGGCAGAGGCAGATGACATATCAGAATGAGAGTGGTGAGAGCCTGGAATGGGCTGCCCAGGGAGGTGGTTGAGGTCCCATCCCTGGAGGTGTTTAAAGCCAGGCTGGATGGGGCTCTGGCCAGCCTGATCTAAGGTAGGGTGTCCGTGCCCATGGCAGGGGGGTTGGAACTAGATGATCCTTGTGGTCCTTTCCAACCCTGACTGATTCTATGATTCTATGATTTTGTGGATGCTGGACACAAACTTCAGATGTTCAGCAGGAGTCATGAACCTGAGCCTTCAGCCTGGGGCAACAGGGTTTCTGTTGTGGTCTGTACTCCTGTGTGGACAGCCTCAGACATATAAACCAGCTAGCGTGCAGGAACTTGTGCTCTGTGGTCAATAGCAGTGGATGTGGCACGTCCAAGAAAGTTTGGGGACCACTAGCATTCTGGTGGTACTGCCTTGATTGCCCCTGGAGCATGTTACAGCAGGACCAGGATAGAAAGTGAGGAGAAAACCAGGAACATGCAATGGCCCCAAAGCCCACACTTAATGCTGGTGATTTCATTAACTTCTCAGAAGCTGTATTTTCCACCTCATTAATGAGGAGCTTTGCAGAAGCACGCACTATCCCTAGGAAATTCCACAGGTTTCCACCACCATAGTTCACTCTACCAGCCCCTGCCAATAGTTGCTGTGTGGAGTGAGTCAGCTGGGCTCTGGGAGATGCAGGGTTGGCAGCTTTGTCTTCTCTGGCTTTCACTCCTACCCCATAAATCCCTCAGTGCTCCTCACTGGATATCATTCAACAGAAGTGTTGCTCAAGCAAAAAAAATAACCAGCCTATGCAACTGCTCCTTGTGGTCGAACCTGATAAGGAAACAGGTGTTTTTTAATCACAGTTACTTGGTTGTGATTCATTGCAGTATATAGGATTGTGAAAAAAAGGAGTCATTACTTACACACATTAAGTGCCTCCAAAAGGAAGTACTAAATACAGGAATTTCTTTTTAAAGTGATGCCTAAGATGCCAGTGTGGATAAAACGCTGCAAGCAGTGTAATGGCTTACAGTTTAACATTAACCCCTTGGTGCCGTCTCTCTCTCTCTTTAGGTCAGGGTTAGAAACAGTGTTTCAAGTCAACACCGAGGGACTGCAGAAGATTTTGGCAGCTCTGACAAGGAAATTCACGAATATCTTTTTTAATAAATTAAGAACAAAGGCACAGGTAAGAGATCTTGGCCAAATTATCTCCTAAATATAAGAAGTATATGCAGGACCACTGCAGTAGCTGAGGGCCATGGCTCTTCCCTGGCCTTGTGACCTAGGTCTCGTTTTGCAGTCCCACCAGAGTGCCTCCTGCCTGACATTCATAGAAGCAGCAGGGAAGTCAGCTGGACACCACTGATGGGACTTTCCTTCTGTTAAAACATCTGTATTCTTCAGAACTTTGGCTTACTCTTTCTTAATCATAGACCTGCCGTCCTCCTCAGACAGGACAGAATTTGTTCTGGTACAGGTGATTTTTCCAGGCTGTTTCTGTGATGAAGAAAGACTTATTCTTTCAGCATGTGAATGATGAAGCTTTGATATTAGCTGATAAAGCTCTGATGTCAACTTGGCTTTTGTTAAGAGGCATAAAAGATAACATGTTGCAACGGAGTTTGTGATTTTGGTGTTGGATTCCTGCATTCAGCCAGCTGGGGGCCTGCTAGCCTTAATTGGTATAACACCAGAAATGGAGGAAATTAAGGCTTTGGACTCATCCCTCTTCACTTGTCTTAATTCATTTTCTAAATCACCAAGCATATCTTTCAGAAACCAAGGCAGTCAAGCAACTGCTCCAATCTAAGCCAAGCCAGCCTGGCCAAGGGGACTTTCCAGTGGCTTCAGAGCTTGCCTGGGAGCTTAAGGAGCAGGCAAGGAAGGAGGCAAGCCAAGACATTGAGCAACAGAGCAGAAATGCCATGAGAACTGAGAGCAGCTGAGTCAAAGCGTTTCTAAGCAGCTCTCCAGCAGGCTGTGAGCACAGCAGGAGGGCATGAGTCAGGGAAATAATTGGAAGGAGATTGTCAGGAGCCTAAAGCGCTAAGACGATGTGCCAGAGAGGGATATTTTGAATATGGCCATTAGGGAAGTCTTTTCTGGGAGCCACTAAAAGCCTTTAGCATATGCTTCTGTGTTCCTGTGTGAAGGCACATTAGCTCTAGAGACCCATCAAGGAAACTAGCACACTGAGAATACTTGGTCAGAGCACCTTGTAACCAGGGCAGATAGGAAATGGTGCCGTCACTCTCACATCATCACTGACCATGAGGCATCAGTCTGGGGGTGCTCCCAGCTGCTATTCCACCACCATCACCACACCAGAGCAATTGAACAGAAGGAAAATCCCAATGAAACTTTGGGCAGACACATGGGTCTGGAAGGAGTACAGACAGCTCCCTACAAGTGCTGTTAGCAAGATGAGCTTGATTTCCATATGGAGAAGGCTTGAGAAGTGATGTATTACTGGGCTGATTTCCAACAGATTCACTATCAAGTGATTGTCATGTCTGTGGCTGATCCAAACCCATATAACACAAATATTCACATTTGCTTCTTCTTCCATACAGTGGTGTTACATGTTTATTTACCTAAAGAAATACAGCTGGTGGGTTAGAAGGTGTCACAGAGCAAGGAAATGAGGTGTCCCAAGAAAGGCCTTAATGCTAAAGCATCTCCTGCTCAAGGAGTGGTGCTTCTCCTGTTTGCACTGGGGCACCTGCCCAGAAAGAGGATTCCTCAGAGTGGAAAGAGAACCCCAGCACACTCCATGCCTCTGCTACCTATTTGCTGGTGTGTCTTTGCACGGACTGGGTGTGCTGTCAGTGCTCTGTGGCTTTAGGTTCAGGCATCCTGAACAGGCATACAGCTGAGTGCCTTTGGCTAACACATCAGTTAGTCTGAATGTTATGGGTGCCATAAATCAGCCAAATGAGAGTCAGCAGTGTGTCCAGGTGGCCAGGAAGGCAAATAACGTCCTGGCTTCCATCAGGAATAGTGAAGCCATCAAAACTAGGGAAGTGATTACTGTCCTGTATGTGTGAGGTCACACCATGAGTACTGTGTTCGATGAGGTGCTGGAGCAGGTTCAGAAAAGGGCAGTGAAGATGGGAAGGGTCTGAAGAACAAGTCTTATGAGGAAAGGCTGAGGGAACAGGGGTCATTCAGTCTGAAGAGGGTTGAAGAGAGACCTTGCTCTCTAGAACGACGTGAAAGGAGGTTGTAGTGAGATGGGGGTCAGTTTCTTTTCCAAAGTGGCAAGTGATAGGACAAGAGGAAATGGCCTCAAGTTGCAGCAGGGGACGTTTAGATTGGACATCAGGAAAAAAATGTTCACCAATATGGTTGTAAAGCACTGGAACAGACTGCCCAGGGAAGTGGCAGATTCAACATCCATGGTGTAGATGCGGTGCTTAGGGACATGGTTTAGTGGTGGCCTCAGGAGTCCTGGGGTATCTGTTGGACTTGATCTTAAAGGTCTTTTCCAACTTAAACGATTGTATGATTCCATGATTCTGTCACTGAGTTGGTCTTTTCCCAGCCACTCTTTAAGAAAATCCTGACCAAGGACTGGATTTTGGCAGCAGAAAGGCCAGTCTCACTGGCATCAGCAGTCTCACAGTTCTCCGAGCACCTCCAGCACATGAGGCAGCCCAAGAGGCAGGTAAGTGGCGGTGGGGGTGTCCCACTGTCATCTGCCGGCTGTGGTTCAACCTGCAGACTCATCTCCAGCAGCGGGGGCTGTTTATAACTGTGAGGACAGCTGACGTGGGGGAGTTCAGTACTTCCACGTGAGAGTAAGCAATACATTTCCTTTCTGTAGTTTAAATATGGGAACTGGTTTCTTTAAAGAAGAACAAAAAAACTTCGGTGAACATTATCACTGAGCATTATAATCCCCTGACTCGTGGGTTTATAAGCTCCTTTCACATCCTTGCAGTTGTGAAATAAATGGGTAGATGACAGCAGCTCTGTACTTAAAATGTACAAACGCCATCAAAACCTACTTTTGAAACAATTCTGGATGTTCCCCTTTGCCACCGAGGAGCCAAACTGCCAACACAAAATCACGGGCTGCGTCAGAGTGAGGAGTATTTCCATGGCATTTCCTTGGGCACCACCATTGTTCTGTGCCACAGCAAGGGGCTATGAGTCACCAGCTGACTTTGGCAAAGCTATCCAGAGCTGATGGTGTCCTGCCTTCATATATCTGCTTTATGCCCTTGATTGCTGCTAAGGACCCAAGCCCTTCCCTTGGCCTCTCTCACCATTGTGGCCTTGCACAGAAACCACATTAAAACCAGGAGGTTTGCTTTTATTTTAACCAGGAGCTTCTACGTGACATTCACAAGTATGTGGTGAGGGAGTACATTGCACAGGTCATCAGACCCAGACGGAAAATGAACAGGGAGACACGGCAGACAGTGAGCGAAAAGATGAGCCAGGAAGCCAGAATCCTCAATGACATGTTCATTGATCAGGTAAGTGAGTGCCCTCCAGGCACCCCCTGGCTGCCCCTTTCCTGGAGGTGCAGTATCCTCACTTGGCTTGCTGGAGACAGAGGAGGCAGGCTGTCAACGAGGGCAAGCCTCAAGAAATGTAGAAGTCCTTAAAATAGAACAAGGAGATGTTACTGCAGGTGTTACTGTGGACTTCCAGCCCAGTGGCTGCTCTGCAGCACTGACTTGCATGTGCTCAGCTGGCAGCTGTTTGATTGCCTTGTCTGGTGCGTTAACACACTCCCAGGTACACAGATGCTTTGCACAGGGTGGTTCATGTGCTATGGGAATCACACTCAATCTGTTGCAACTTCTTCCTGCGCCTGTTCTCTTGGGCCGTACAATGCACCTTGCCTCCAAAAGATCCCTGCCCTCAGTACAGCTCATGGAGAGGAATCTGCTGAGAAGGCCTACTCAGGCACAAAACCTTCATACAGGAGGGTTATGGGGAGCAAATGATGTCTGTTTGTGTCTTTCATGACTACACAACATCAGTCTNCTGGGGACTCAGGTTTCTGGGAGGGGAGCTGTGTTTCTGTATTACCTTTTACCTTGTATATTTCTGTCTATAACTGTATATACTGTAAATATCTGCTTGTACATTGTGCTCAGCTGTAAATACAAAGCTTCATTCAATTTCCAGAGCCGGCTGAGTCTAGACTGGGTGATTTCCAAAATGGGGGGGGGCGGTAACACCCAAACCACCATAAATAGGATAGGATAGAATGGAATAGAATAGAGTAGAACAGAATGGAATAGAATAGAGTGGAATAGAACAGAGTAGAATAGAGTGGAATAGAATGGAATAGGATAGAGTGGAATAGAATAGAATAGAGTAGAATAGAAGAGAATGAAATNGCCCAAATAGTCCCAGTTTGTGCTACACCTCGGCCAAGCTCCAGCTTCTCTTCTCTGCTGGTAGCCACACATCAGAGTTCAGGGTGCCAGCAACCTTATTTTTCTTTCTTTATGTCTGCTTGCTTTCTTTTTTTTTTTCTTGTTTGCTGGATCATAGAATGCACATGAGTTACCTCAAAAGGCTTTTCATTTTAGAATGGATAGGATAGGACAGGGTAGAATAGAACGGAATAGAATAGAATATGATAGAATGGGATAGGATAAGATAGGATAGGGTACAATAGAATGGAATAGAATGGAATAGAATAGAATAGAATGGAATGGGATAGGATACAATAGAATAGAAAAGAAGATAGAGATTTCAGTTAGAAAAGACCTAGAGCAATCATCTAGCCCAACTGCCTGACCTCTTCAGGGCTGACCAAAAGTTAAAGCAGGCTTGAATCACCTCTCCAGGAAGCTTGTTCCAGTGTTAAATCACCTTCTTGGTAAAGAAATACTTCCTAAGGTCCATTGTGAACCTCCTTGATGCAGCACTGAACCATTGCTGTGTGTCCCATTATGGATACCATTTTATAGGTCCAAATGAGCCTTGTTTCACCATAAAGCTGCAGGCTGTTTTTTAGTGCATTACCAGTATTAGCCTAGCCTGCCAATTTGCAGGCTCCAGCTTTAGAGCAAATGGTTTGTCTCTTGTTCCCAGGCTCAGATCTCAAAGTGCAGCAGACATTAACACAGTTCATCTGCAGTTTCTGACAGAGCCTCAACACAGTTGCTACATTTTGGAATAAAATACAAGTTCATTCTTTTGTACTTTCCATTTGCTCTTCCAAAGCAGCATCTGCAAAATTGAAGGCTGCTGGAAATGTAAACAAAGTGACTAGCTCTGTGCGTGGCTAAGCAGCTGCATATCAGAAGTTGCTTTCACTTCCACAGCTCTTCAACCAACCACCAAGAAGGAATATCAGTGGAATAGCTTGCAAAAAAATTCTACTTCATCACAGTAATTTCAGGAAAAGGCACTGGGTTACACAAGCTCCTGCTAGGGAACATTTATACAACCAAAATAAGCCACATAGTTAATATCAGAGCACTCAAATAATCATTAAGAAAAATTACATTAAACTTATTTTCCTCTTCCCAAAACTGAGAAGAAAATAATTCCTAAGTCTATTTGAGTGGGTTGGAGATCTGGAGATCTGGAGACCACAGGCTTATCTGTGTGGGGAAATTCAAGACACGGTCTTGAAAAAGAATGATTGTTCCTGAGTGATTTCCTGGGTGAACACACCTATCCCACAAGAAAAAAACCAGCCTTAATCCCAGTGGCTAGACTAAACTGACAAAGGAGGCAGTGCCTTTTCTGGGAAGGAATGAAGGAGGTAAATGCCAGCTAGTCGGGCTTAGCTATTTCAAAACAATTTTCCAGGCTGTGCTGTGCGGCACTTATTAGCCTTGGATCCCAGCCAGGTCTTTAGGCTCATCCTCTCAGTTGATCTATTTCCTGACTTTCCATTATTGAGCAATATTATTTTTAACAATGATGTTTGGAAAACGGGGCAGAACCTACTGGATCTGCATTGCTTCCTGGTCAGGTCTCTGTCAATTCTTCCCCTGAGCTCTCAGAGAAGTTGCTGAATTTGTATATACTGAGATTACTGGAACAGGGTATGTTTCCAAGTTGGCTTTCCTATCTCTAATCTAATTAGAGCCTGTCAGCTCCCTAAATATTAGCCCTTCCATTACTCAGCTCAAAATAATCATTAAATAAAAGGTCTACAGCCTCTTGGGAAAACTGGGAAAAGATGTCACGTGTGTGTGGAGATGGAGGAGGAAATTCCCCAAAGCATCAACAGCAGGAGGGTGGTAGCACCACCACTACTGGGTGGTAGGAGCTGATGCCTGCTGGCTCTGTACCTCTGGAGGCTGCAGACCCATAGCTCCTCCAGGAGACTGAGGGGACATTCACCAGCACTTTGCCACAGCTTTGCTCTGTATCCAGTATGCTTACTGGTTGCTTAACTCTGGGCTGATTTTGCTTGCCAAGACTGAGCAAGATGCTATTTTGTTTCTGCAGCAAGAACCACATTCTTGCGGTCCTCGCGCTCCGGGGACTGGGGCACACCAAGAGAATGGCAATTTTTCGGCAAAGCTACCATGCACTGGGGAGCCCTGATGCTGGAGAGAACACCACACTCTTTGCTGAAATTGATGCCCCCATGATCATCAGCTGCCTCTAATCCGGAACCAGACCAGCAGCCAGAACCCTCTCTCCTCATGCAGCATAATCCAAAATCTGCTACCCACACCTCTCTCCTCTGCAAACACAACTTTCTGACTGCTGTTGGAGAAGAAGTAGTTTTCTGAGCTTGCTACCTGAAACCAAAGGTGAAAGATGTGCCAGGATACTGACCTCGTGCAAGAGCTCCTGAGCAGCAACCCCAGCACAGGTGCAGTGCCTCTCCTGTGTTCATACAGATTTTATTGCTATGAAGCTGCACTATTGTTTGGTCCAACATTGAGTTTCTTTTCAGAGAACAGGGGAAAACCAAAAAGGAGTTCACTCAGAGCTATATTAAGACTTGGACTGTGCATTGCATAATTACACAGCAGCAGAGTGAGAGCTTCCTTCATAATTAGTATCCCTGAGCAACCAAGGAGCAGAGCTTGGGAAGGTATGTCATAGTACTGAAGCTTTATTTCCTCTCCCATGAATCCACTGACCAAACTGGCATCACACAAGGTTGCTGACATTGTGACCAACCACTACCATGCCACCAACCACTACCTGTGTGAGGAGACCTTGGAGGATAACCAAACCCCACAGCTAGGACATGTAGTGCATAGACTATTCAGCACTCCAGGATGGACTCCATTCTCCATAGCCCTCCATAGCAGATTTTCTCATTCCTGGACTGTCATGCAAAATTCCTATTGGGCCAAAGACTTGTTCATACCATCATAGCCTCTCTTTGTGGGCAGACATGTCTGGATCACACATGCCATGTGGAAGGAGACTCCAAGTGGAAAAGGAAGCTTTGGGGCTTCCTCTGCCTCCAGGAAAAGGGCCACTGTGCCACTAGTCCACTTCATTGTATGCTCAAAAGTGTTTTAACAAATGTAGTACACTTTGAAGGCAATATGGAACCTAATGTGAGGTGGACAGGCATAGAGCTGCAGCTGGAATCCTTATCCGGTGTGAGCTAACATCATCTCATTGGCAGGCATGGAGCACTACCAGTATAAGTCTGTCTGGCATCCAAAGCATTACATCCAGTTCCTGTGGGAAAGGCTGCAAGAGACATCCATCAGCCTACGACCATGCAAATCTGATCTTATTTAATCCAATTTACCTTAAAGGTTGCCCTCCACAGGAATTAATCCAAGACTGTACAGAGACATGTTTATGGTCTATCAATTAGTGTGATAAATGTGGGCATGGTGTAGCTTTGAACACTAAATTGTCTGCTGCAGAGCTTAGAGCATCAGCAGTGAGCCTTTTGCATTTCTTTTGCTCTAGTTTGTACCAGCATAACTTTGAGCCCTGGTGTGCAGCAGGCACTGGTGGCAGGCCAAGGGAGTTGTTCTGATGGGCAAGAAAAGCAGAGTGCACCTTGCCACATCCACAGCCAAGGTGACATGTTTTTTCTAAAGATTGCTTTGAAATATCAGGTATAAACTGAGACCTGGAGGCAAGAAATCTCAGGAAGAATATTTTGCTTTATATCTTTGCTAAACACGGTTCATGACAAGCCCTGCAAATCCTTGTCTTGGCAACTGTTTGTATTTGCTGTGGATAAGGAAAAGTAAAATACCACCTGTATCTCCCATTATGTCTGCATACACTTTGGAGCTCCCTTTCTCTGTCATGGGGACATGGTGCAAGCAGGAAGCCCTGGATTACATCTGCATGAGCATGTGAGATCCATCCTCTATCCCAGCAGAAAGGAAGGATGTCCACACTGAAAGGTTTACATCTAGTGTCAAAAAAGTTGATGAAGTGTAGGAGATAAAAAGAGACTTTCAACTTTTGCACCAGTCTGATGTCTGTCTAAGACTAGATTCTCAGAGATGTGCAGAATGTGAGGCACCAAAGCCTCAGCAAGAGTTTTCGTGCATCAGAAACTTCCCTCTGCCCTGTATGCATCTCTGATCCAAGGCATCTTGGAAATTTCCCTAAGTGCATTAGAAGTATACTGGGTCCTCAATCTTATTATTTTAGTGGCAGTCTCTCCAGAAAGCAGCTGCCTTTCCTCAGGCTCCAGCCACCTGGCCCTGGGATTAGATAAGGCACTTGGCTTCTGTTTTCTAACACAAGCAAGATCCTACCCTGGAGTCACAAAGGGAAGCTGGGCACAATAACTGCCTTTTGTCACAGCCTCTCCTGGGACACTCAGGTCCTGCAGCCTGGCCATCCTGTGAGCCCGCGGTCGGGGCACAGCCTGCTTCCTCTAGGAGATGCTGCTCTCCTGCTGCTTGCTCTTTGGCAAACCAGTTTAAGGTTAAACCCCATAATGGTGAGACTACAGCAAGCATGAGCGCTCGCTCCAGGGCAGGTGGGGAGCAGGGTGCCCTCCAAAGCTGGAAGGTGCTCCATCTGGGCTGCAAGAGTGCCTGAGCAAGGAGAGAAGGGAGAGAAGGGCTGTGCTCTCAATTATGAGCTGCTCCTGGCCAGTTGTCTTCCACGAAACACTCAGTGTTCATTAGGACCAAATTCCAAAGAAAGGCCTCTCAGGGCTTTATATTGTGGGATATGTTGCTCTTGTAGGAAAGTGCCAAGGAGCTCACTTATTACCTGTTATCTCTCTCTGTTACTTGCCTGTGGTTTCCACCATCAGCCCTATTTTTACCCCAGCACACAGTTACATTTCCCACCAGGAGACACATATTACTGTCACCCTGCGTGGCCCAAGCTACCAGCACAGATTCATCCTCTGGCGAATAAGCCTTTCTCAAAAGTATCCAACAAAATGGAAGAGCCAAGCTCTCTCCAGATCTAGTTTCTCAGGGATAAACACTGCATTCTGGGGGGGGAGGTGGGGGATCTGGCACAGTTCACAGCATTGTGTGGGTGGTGACAGATATTTTATTTGTTTCAGAGGTCTCTGCTGTTTCTCAATACCATTTGTTTCTGGTTTGGGGTGAAAAGCAGTGTTTCCAGCACGCCCTGTTCAAGGGAACAGAGCCTCCAGCCAGTGTAGCTCATGGGCTGCTGTTTACCATCCAAGACTGGCCTTTGAGTGCCATCATTTCAGCGATTTCACTTGGTGCAATTTCTTTCCTGGGAGGAAAATATGGAAAAGAGACTTACTCCGAGCAAGAGGGGAACACTCCCAAGACACTGCAGTGAAAGCACAGGAAGCTGTGCCTGAGCTGAGGATCCTAATCAATCAGTTAAAATATTCCAGAAAAAAAATCCTTCTAGTGCAGCAGTGTTAAAATGTTTAGCTCCTTCCTGTGTGGTATCTTTCAACAAATTGCTCTCAACTGGGATAAAATCTCAACCTTGTTCAGTGAGAAGTGAACTGCAGTATTACATCCACTTCATGAGCTGGGCAATGTGGCCTGATACCACCCAGCAAACGTGCCCAGGTAATTATATATGGCACTTCTGCAAAGCAGCAGTGTATAACAAACATTTGTCTTCTGTATTTTGCATATTTCTCCATGAAATCTTGTCATGGTTGATTTTCTTCCCCCAAGTCAGTCCTTTTGGTTCTCTGGGCACTGGGCAGATACAGGAGCACTTTGCTCATTTCACCTGTTCACTATTACATTAACAAGAGAGTATTAGGAGAAAGGCAAAGACTGATAAAAATTGATGTGTGGGACAATGGACTAAGATTAACTTTTCAAGAATGAGTCACAGATTCACTTAACTATTTGCCTAAAAGCACCGAGCAAACATGAACTTTGCCTCTCTGTGTTCACCCATGTCATACAGAGGGCTGCAAATACCCTCTAATACTCTTCCAGTGTAGCAGTCTCCATTTATATCTGTAAATTCATATCAAATGATTCAAATATATTATCCCAGAAAAGAAGTAAAACAAAAAGCAGAGAAACCTCCAGGAAAAGGAAGTTGAATATTTTTACTACCCAAGTGAGATTGTCAGAATGATTCTGTACGGGTTTCTGTTGGCTGCACAGAGATTTCATCTCCTGCTACAAGAGGCAGAAAAAGTGAATGGCAGATCAAAGATGAGCACCTAAGTCTCCAGACATCTAACCAAGCATAGTCTATATTTGCTCATGCATGAAACTGTGGGTGACAGCATGAGTAGGTCTGTAGCCTGGACTCTGTAACGAGCATGGTGTTGAGGAGCTGCCATGGGCTTTGTCACAGGATGAAGGATCATGATTTGGTTCCCAGGACTGTGAGGTCAGTGTCATCAGGCAAGGCAGAATTACTTTTTTCTTGTGAACAGTATGACACTGTTCAGGAAAAACAAATCAAGCTGAGAGGTAGAAAGGGGTGGTTATAGAGCTTGCCAAGCCATCCTCCATCTGCTTTCAGCTCCTTGAAAGGAGCTGGTGAACTGCAGCTGGGAAAAAGCTGATGATAGTCAGGGGAAAGAACAGAAAGAAGGGGAATGGTCTTGCAAAGTGCATCCACAGAGAAAGAGAGATTTGCTTGACATTTTTCAGTACAAAGCAACAGTCTTCAACTTCTTTCTGCCTATAGACTAAAAAATTACCTCCAGGGAAGGCAAAGATCACAGATAGTTATCTTCCAGTCAGGTAAAAAATTGCTGCAAAAGGGAAGGAATAAGCTCTCCTCCATTTTCTGTGGAGTTCAGGCATAAAGAAATTATCTTCTGCTACAGCAAGCAGATGCAAGTAAGATGCAGCAAAACTGCCACTAATGCTGATGGGGCTGAAGCTCTGAGGACAGCATAATGCCCATACCATCAGTGGCATTTAGCAAGAGGTGAGGCAGATGACCACAAGAGATGTGCCAGAATGGCTGGTCCTGCCCTGTGACGGTGACAGATGTGCTGAGTCCCTTTCAGCAGTGCTGTGTGACCACACAGACATAGGAGCAGGAGTGTTAGTGACTTGAGCCACCAGGCTGGTAGCATGTGGTGACGCTGATGCTGTGGCCTTCTAGGGCTGTAGTGGTGCAAGGGACCACTGAGCCACAAACAGCTCCAGAGACCTGTTTCACTTCCAGATGCCAGTATACAACAAGGAGCAGAACCGTCAGTGGTCCACAGTGCCAGCAGCAAGAACAAGACATGGGAGTTTCTCTTGCTTTCACACGCACACCTCCGACAGCACTTTCTGCTGACGCACATTATGGGTAATCCCAGAACTGAAATCAGAAGGAAATCAAAGTCATCATAAAAATTTGGCATCCTGAGCAAGGCAGAAAGAGCTGGGAATCATTTCCTGAATGAGGGAGCTCATAACTTTACAATACTTTTTCCAAAACTGGGGGAAAAAAATTTCCTGAAGGAAGCCTGCCTTGAACAGAAGCTCACTGAGCACGTAAGAAGTAATCATGGAATTAATCATCAAGGATTTGTTGAGGAGAAAAGCCAAACAAGCTGGTGGCTTTTGTCTCCAAAAGCATGTAACTTGCACACATCAACTGTCTCCTCTCCTCACAGCCCCAGCTAAAGTGCAAGAATGCATTACACAAGCTTTCATCTTGAGAGCTCTTTAAACAAATGGGCCTTGAACCCTCCAAAGCAGTAGCAAAAGCCCACGGTGCCACTTTCTCTCAAGGCTGAATCCACTCTGTGTGTTCTTGCTAAGCAGTCTTTAGTCACCCTCCCAAACAAAGCCCACTGCGCAGCATGACGTGGCTACTGTCTTTAGGGAGATGCATGGAGAAAAGTGACAGCCCAAAAGGCCAGGCTCAAAGTGCCTGTGGTAAGAAGTTCTCCCAGAAAGCTCAGGGAGAAGCTGTTATTTGGAGACATGATTGGTTGTGGTTGTTGAAGGATGCACGAGATTGTTCTGCAACTGGTGAACTGGGTCCTGGTGGCACAGGGAGAAGGGCAAAGAGAAGATGGAAGGGTGAAGGAAAGAAAGCTCTGAGAAATAATTAATGCTGCTCATACATCTCCTGGCCCTGACTGAGCCCACAGCCCAGCCCCCTTACCTACCTCTGTCCAGCAGGTGATAATGGCCCTGAGGGAAATGAAGCACCCACACAGCTCTGCCCTTGCATCCCCATCTGTCTCAAAACCATCTCTGGCCCTAAGAGTGAATGTGTAGCTTAGTGGCATCGCATGTGAAAAGCCTCTCTGCAGCTATATCTGGAAAACAAGCAAAGAAACAAAACCAAAACTGCAGCCCCTCAAAAAAAAACAAACCACCACCAAAAAGCAAAACCAAACCTAGACAAAAAAACTAAACCAAAGAAAACTAAACCAAAGAAATCTAAAACAAGAAACTAAACAAAAAAAACCTCCTTTTTCCTTTTTTGTTAAACATAGTCCTGAAGAGAGGGACTTGGGGGTGCTGGTGGATGAGAAGCTCAACATGAGCCAGCAGTGTGCACTTGCAGCACAGAAAGACAAACAGATCCTGGGCTGCATCAGAAGTGTGGCCAGCAGGTCGAGGGAGATGCTTCTCCTCCTCTGCTCTGGTGAGACCTCACCTGGAGTACTGCATCCAGTTCTGGAGTCCCTATTACAAGAGAGATGTGGAGATGCTGGAGCGTGTCCAGAGAAGGGCCACGAGGATGATCAGAGGGCTGCAGCACCTGTCTGATGAGGACAGACTGAAAGAGTTGGGGCTGCTCAGTCTGGAGAAGAGAAGGCTCTGAGGTGACCTTCTTGTGGCCTTCCAGTATCTGAAGAAGGTCTCCAAAAAAGCTGGGGAGGGACACTTAAAGCTTATTGACTTTTGAGGCTCTCAGGGAGTGACAGGAAATGGGGGAATGGAGCAAAGCTGGAGGTGGAGAGATTCAGCCTGGAGGTGAGGAGGAAGTTGTTCAGCATGAGAGTGGTGAGAGCCTGGAATGGGTTGCCCAGGGAGGTGATTGAGGCCCCATGCCTGGAGGTGTTTAAGGCCAGGCTGGATGAAGCTCCTGCCAGCCTGATGTAGGGTAGGGTGTCCCTGCCCATGGCAAGGGCATTGGAACTGGATGATCCTTGTGGTGCCTTCCAACCCTGACTGATTCTATGATTCTATATGACTTTTGCTCATTTCTTCACTATCAAACAGAACAAAGCCAAGTTCAGTCCCAGCACAAGATAAATAGATCCATGTACTAAGTTGTGGTCTAAATTTCAACTAACAGATTACTCTGTGCAAGGGAAAAAAAGAAATCCTTGAGAGCTTTCTGTGCTGACCAGGCTGTCAGAGCAGGTTGCAGCACCTTCCGAGGCTGGACATGACCTTGTCATGACAGCACTCAGCACTGGCGACAAAGGTGGTGAGAGGCCTGGAGCACAGCCCTGTGAGGAGAGGCTGGGGGAGCTGGGGGTGTGCAGCCTGCAGAAGAGGAGGCTCAGGGCTGACCTCATTGCTGTCTACAACTACCTGAAGGGAGGCTGTAGCCAGGTGGGGGGTGGTCTCTTCTGCCAGGCAACCAGCAACAGAACAAGGGGACACAGTCTCAAGTTGTGCCAGGGGAGGTCTAGGCTGGATGTTAGGAGGAAGTTGTTGCCATAGAGAGTGATTGGCATTGGAATGGGCTGCCCAGGGAGGTGGTGGAGTGGCTGTCCCTGGAAGCGTTCAAGAAAATCCTGGCTGAGGCACTTAGTGCCATGGTCTAGTTGACTGGATAGGGCTGGGTGATAGGTTGGATTGGATGATCTTGGAGGTCTCTTCCAAGCCAGTTGATTCTATAACTCTGTGATTGTGATGAAGGTTATGTGCACCACTGAAAGCCCTGCCCAGGATTCTTCGTGGTGGAGCCTCGCGTGTGACCTGTCTGCACCACCCAGAGGGAAGGGGCTGAACCTGAACACACCATTTCTTCTGCCTTTGGCCTCCACCATTAGGTCTGGAATATCGCATTGCTATCAAAATGCCTTTTGCAAGGGATTAAATACTGAAACTTTGTTTCTTCTGAGTGAATATATATATTTTTTTGGCTTTCAGCAAGGCAGGAATACTTGAATGGATGCCTAGTTTTGTTCTATTAAACATCCAGAGCAGGAGAAAATCCTGAGTTAACAGAACTGCCTAAGGAAAGGCAGGAAAACTCTCAGTAGCATTGTTCAATTTCCCAGTCTCAGTCACAATGCATTGCAAAAAACAACTGCTACGTCTCCACAATCGGTTAACCTCAGGCTTTGGTGTGTGGATTTAGATGCCGTTGTTTTGGTCATGACAAGAAAAATGGATTGCATTGTTGCTGCTATAGCTCTATTTCTGGGACAATGCTTGCATGGAGTGTGCTGAACAGAATCCTCAGAGGAATATTATTTTCCAATTCAAAACAAAAAGCAACTTTAATACTGTATGTAACAGCCCTTTCGACCTTTTACAAGGGAAGCTGCTTTTTCCTACTGCAGGCAAATAGAAGCCTGAAGGAGTTCAAACTGCACATGTGAGGACTTGCCTTTTAAATACTGCCTTTATGTATACAATCATAGAATCATAGAATCAACCAGGTTGGAAGAGACCTCCAAGATCATCCAGGCCAACCTAGCACCCAGCCCTGTCCAGTCAACTAGACCATGGCACTAAGTGCCTCATCCAGGCTTTTCCTGAACACCCCCAGGGACGGGACTCCACCACCTCCCTGGGCAGCCCATTCCAATGCCAATCACTCTCTCTGTCAAGAACTTCCTCTTAATATCCAGCCTATACCTCCCCTGGCACAACTTGAGACTGTGTCCTCTTGTTCTGGTTGCCTGGCAGAAGAGACCAACCCCCGACCACTGGATATTTCATATCCACCACTCATCTTTAATCACTTTAGAGATGAGCCTTCTTCTATGATGGGGGTGTTAGAAATAATACAACCTCATTTGATGCTGAAGTGATTTAGGAAGAATCCATGTCTGGCTGCTGCACTGCTGGGACAACTCCCAGAAGAACAAATATGTACAAAGCACCTTACCCAGACCAGTGGTGCAGGCTCTGCAGAGGGGGACAGAAAAAAAGGTCATCACCCTGAAAAGTCAGCAGGATGTTTGTTGAGGAAAGTGGAATGCTTTATTGCAAGGTCAGTGGGAATTTCAGTCCTCAGGAGATCTGTAAATCTCATTCAGGAATATGCCACTATTTACGAAGAGGTGGAGAGCTTCTCTGTACTGCCAGTAAATTCCATAGCAACAACTCCACTGATTTCAACAGTGCAGGAGAAGCAAGGAGTTCCTTACTTAGTCAGAGGGTTTGAAACACAGGCTATTGAGATCTCATGGCCAGCTGGATTTTCCCTGGAAACTTCCCTCTGTGCCTCTCACCAAGCCTGAATTTGCTTGGACAAACAAAAATACCCCACAGGACAAAGCTCAGAAACTGTAATGAACAAACATTGAGGACACACTTGGTGCCATGGTCTAGCCTTGAGCTCTGTGGTAAAGGGTTGGACTTGATGATCTGTGAGGTCTCTTCCAACCTTGGTGATACTGTGATACTGTGATACTGTGATCTATTTTAGCAAATAAAACACAGGATAAAAAATGAAGAATGCAGTAATTCTAAATTCCTCATTAGTTTAAAGTTACACCAGGCCAGCTGTGGGCCTACGTCATTGTTTATGTAGAGTTTTTTAACCTTATCTCAAACTTCTTTGCTTATTTTCTCTGTGTAGGAAAGCTGTATGTGATGGGAGGAGGAATACTGTTTAAGTACCACATTTCCCTCAGTTGTGGAATAAAGTCCTCCAGGAATGGACTGTCCCCTTCTCATTGTACAAAAAGAGACTGAGAAACCTGGGGCTGTTTAGACTGGAGAAGAGATGACTGAGAAGAGATCTTTTCAAGGTGTACAAATATCCAAGGGCTGGGTGTCACATGGATGGGGACAATCTCTTTTTGGTTGTCAGCAGCAAAAAGACAAGGAGAAATGGCTACAAATTGGAGCATAGAAGGTTTCACCTCAACATGAGGAGAAACTTTACAGTGAGAGTGACAGAGCACTGAAACAGGCTGCCCAGAGAGGATGTGAAGTCTCCTTCTCTGGAGACTTTCAAAACCTGCCTGGATGCATTCTTGTGTGAACTACCCTAAGGTTGGACTTGATGATCTACGGAGGTCCCTTCCAACCTCTAAAGTTGCGTGATTCTGTGATTCTGTGACAAAAAGGAAGTTCAAAACAGAAGAACTTTTTGGTGTCTTATTTTCAAAACCTGAAAAAGAAGCATGGCTTTTGCAGGTTCCCTCATGTTTTAACCCCAGTACTTTCCACCATACAGTGATGGGGAGTTCATGAGCAGCCCTTCCTTCTGGGCAAAAAGAAATGGCCCTAGGCAGCAAGACATGGGGCAGGCAAGGTGTCTGGGTGAAAACAACTGCAGTGAAAAGACATCCTGATTAGTCCTGCCAGGTCTAAACATGATGCTGCTACCATCCTGAGGGCCAGCTGGGATTTGATCCCATCCAGTGACCTTTGAGATCAGTGTTTCATTTCTTGATCTAAAATTAGGCCTCTCATCCTCTGCACACAAGCTGTGTGCCAGCCTGAGTACAGCCATCAGGGTCTGTGCAGGACCCACGAGCTGAGCAGTGGTGAGGACAGACATGCGTTGGCACCAGAATTTAAACAGGGAGAGGCACATTTCTCCCACACCCGTGGGCAGCAGGTATTCGAGAAGCTCTGCTGATATGGCTGAGGCAGCTCTGGCTGCTGAAGAGCTGTTTTGGCAGGGTTCAGCTGGCAGCTGAATTGTCTCTTTTCACAAGTAACAAGTGATAGGACAAGAGGAAATGGCCTCAAGTCACACCACGGGAGGTTTAGACTGGATGTTAGGAACAATTTCTTCACCAGAAGGGTTGTCAAGCATTTGAACAGGCTGCCAAGGAAGTGGAGTCACCACCCTTGGAGGTATTTGAAAGATGTGTAGATGTGGTACTTAGGGACACGGTTTAGTGTTGGACATAGCAGTGCTAGGTTAATGTGTGGACACAAGGATCTTCGAAGGTGTTTTATCACCTAAGCAATCCTATGATTCCTTGTAGTTTAACTGGTAAAGCAGGTGCCATTTTCATTGCCTCATCCCCTGTCTGTGCTGACTTCTGAGGGCATTTGACTCAGAAGTGGCTCCATTTTAAAATGCAGGAGCACTGTGAGGAAAACAGCATGCATCTTGCAAGCACACACATGCTTATCTAGCTGCACAAGAAGGGGTCCTTCTGTGTTCATGCTGCCCTGCTCAAGGCCGTTAGGAAGCTGTAAGCATAGAAGCAGTGTCATATAAAGAAGCAAGAGTAAGCTGGGAAAAAATACAGACCTCTGGGTAGGAAGTGCTGGAGTGCCTCAAAAGCAGGCTGATAAGAACAGTGCTTTTCTGTCTGAGGCTTCTCCAAGGCAGCAGTGTTTCCTAGAACATCTGTGCTACAGTCAGTTGTAGCTCCCTGCCTTGTTTAAATACCCCAGCCCAAAGCTCCTGCAGATCTGCTCCAAGTGCCTCATTAAGACGTGTCCCAGACCCAAGCCTGGTGCCATGGCCCCACACTATGCCCTCCATTTCACCATGGGAGCAGGGTGGCAGGAAACATGAGTTCCCAGTGCTCTGGAGTGAGTTGTACTGAGGTAACTGAAAGTAAAAAGTAAAAAGCTGCATTCTGCCCTGGAGGATTCCCATCGGTCTGCAAGCTTCTCCAAACACAAGCACAGTGTCACTGCCTCCATTTCATGGGAAAGGGTGATTTATCCCAGGCTATAAAGCCACTCAGCTGAAGTGGTATCCAGGGATAGCAAACTGGGAACATCCATCTGCCAGGGCTGTCAGGACAAGGGGACCTCACTTACAGCACATGGTGTCTCATTCCCACTGCAAGCATGTCAGAGACAGCTGAGTCCAGCCAGAAACCTCCAATACGGACCCCTTTCCAACCTCCATGTCAAAGGGAAGGTGGCAGAGAAACCTCAAAAATGCACACCTCACACAAATATCAGGCAGAGGGTGACAGAGCAGCCTCAGAGACAGATGCCTCTGCCACCAGAAATATCATGGGGAAGGTGTCACCAACCTCATCTATGGACCACTCCTCAAGCAGAAATGTCAGGGTGGGGATGCAGACCACACTTGCATGCAAGCCCTCTCTTTGACAAAGGTTTAGGACATTCCTGTCAGATTTGAATCCCTGTTCCTTCCTCAGACACATAGGATGTGTGATGCCAGTAGAAAACAAAAGCAGGAAAGTTCTGTATGCTTAATTCAGTTCAGATGTGGCTGAAGAGGACAAAACTGCCACCAAGTGAGGTTTGTCTGTCTGGTAGCAAAATTCTTAAAAGAGGTTCACAATTTTGAAGGTATCAAATTATAGATTAAGCCTCCAATAGCAACCTCCCTTGATTAGACCTGGGTAAACCCCACACATTTTCACTATTAAGGGAGGAAGAGAAGGGAGATAGAACTGAGAGAAGGATGAAGTTATGCTGCAGCAGATCTTGCTGCTGAATGTGATGGGTAAAGGTCATTCTGTTTGGCTTTTCACTTTTACATTCAGCAAAGCCTAATCAACCTTAGAAGCACAAACACAGACTTTTGCCTGCTGCAAGAGGGTCCATTTTGGAAAGACAAAGGACTTCGTAGGAGGAAGAAAACTTTCTGGATCTAAGAATAGCACTTTGAGTGAGTCCTTCTATAATTAAAAAATATTACAATCATAGAACCATAGAATCAGTCAGGGTTGGAAGGGACCACAAGGATCATCTAGTTCCAACCCCTCTGCCGTGGGCACAGACACCCTACCCTACAGCAGGCTGGACAGAGCCTCATCCAGCCTGGCCCTAAACTCTAAACACCTCCCGGCATGGGGCCTCAACCACCTCCCTGGGCAACCCATTCCAGGCTCTCACCACTCTCATGATGAACAACTTCCTCCTCACGTCCAGGCTGAATCTCCCCACCTCTAGCTTTGCTCCATTCCCCCATTTCCTGTCACTCCCTGAGAGCCTCAAAAGTGAATAAGCTTTAAGTGTCCCTCCCCAGCTTTTTTGTCATCCCCCTTCAGATACTGAAAGGCCACAAGAAGGTCACCTGGGAGCCTCCTCTTCTCCAGACTGAGCAGCCCCAACTCTTTCAGTCTGTCCTCATAAGACAGGTGCTGCAGCCCTCTGATCATCCTCGTGGCCCTTCTCTGGACATGCTCCAGCATCTCCACATCCTCTTGTAATAGGGGCTCCAGAACTGGATGCAGTACTCCAGGTGAGGTCTCACCAGAGCAGAGTAGAGGAGGAGAAGCATCTCCCTCGACCTGCTGGCCACACTTCTCCTGATGCAGCCCAGGATCTGTTTGGCTTTCTGTGCTGCAAGTGCACACTGCTGGCTCATGTTGAGCTTCACACCCACCAGCACCTCCAAGTCCCTCTCCTCAGGTTTGCTCTCCAGCCAGTCACTGCCCGGCCTGTATGTGTGCTTGGGACTGCCTTGACCCATACACAGGACCTTGCACTTGGTCTTGTTGAACCTCCTGAGGCTGGCTTGTGTCCACCTCTCCAGCCTGTCCATCTCTCTCTCATGGCATCCCTGCCCTCCATATTCTATATTGTTTGTCATTGATACACTACTAGAATTGAAAAACAAGCTCCACAAGGAGTTCTTTAGAGAAAGGCTTCAAATGTAGCAGAAATCTGTCCCTTGGTGTGTTCTTGTGACCATTCTGAAAGCCAAGGGATATTGTACAAGGGACAATATTATCAAAGATTGTGTGGCACAAATGAAAATGAAGTTGGGCCAGGGAAGTGGTTCATGAAATAAAAGGGATAATGAGAGACTATATCCTGTCATCTTACAGGAGATGTCTCAGACTGATTAATACAACTCCCCGCAGTGTGGCAGGCTTCGGACTTGTGTCTTACAAGGTACATTTCACACATGATGAAGCTGGGCTCTAGGATATCTAGAAGCAGCCCAGTTAGCTGTAACCTAGGAAATTCTTAGTTGATTGAGACTTCATTCCCAGCTCATTTAAATAACAAAACAAAACCACAAACAAATGAACTGCAAGAGGAAGCAAAAGTGCACCCTAGTGGTTTTGGGTACTGACTGGGGGGAGAAGTTCTGAATCTTCCATATCTGTTTACCACTATTTATTTCTGTGTTTCACGTGAAATAGTCATCATCTGTTGCAGGAACTTCTACAGTTTTTAATACTGTGTGACATAATCTACATGATGAACTCAGATGCCCTCACCTCCCATTTCCCATGCTTTGCTCCTGCTGCTCACAATTGCTTTGTTCTTATATCATAAGGCAAATATTTGGGTATATCACCACAGCTCTTCTGAGCCTGGTCACTGCTGAAGCAAATGAGCTTGTTTCCATTATTTGCAGTCATGGTGAACTCTGGAGTGGAATCAATCAACCAGAAGTAACATATTTTGGTGACCACATAATCCAAGCAATCCTTTCGTGACCTAAGTGGTCTGAGTTAAAATGTTTAAGAGTCTTTAGAGCTGGATCCATCTCCTCTAGACCTTCATCAGCTGCTTTGCCTCAGCTGCTGAGCAGTGACAGTGCCTTTTGAGCCAGCAAGTTCCTCCACAGCTCACTGAACTTCTACATCCAGCCACTGCAGGAGAGGAGCCAAGGGCCCAGATGACCTAGCTGCCATTGCTCTGGCCTGCAGATCTGAGCCTTCAGAATTCAAATATTTCAGCCCTTTCACTGACCCTAAACTCCAGAAGTTTGGAGAGAGATGGATAAATGCGGCTGGTGTGACCTCTTGGTCTTTTAACCCACAGTTTAATGAGGGCCTGAAATTCTCCTCTGTTACCCCTCTATGCACATGCCACAACCTCCAGCAAAATATCCCTCAGTGAGCAGAAATAAAAGAGGCATTTCTGTGCACAGGAGCACACAGTTACAACCAGATCAGGGTACAGCAGATGCAGTCCCCATCACATGCTCCTAGTACTGCAGGGTGGTCAGCCACCATGGTTGGCATCCTTCTCCAACCCCCCTCCCTGAGATGCTGCATACCTTCGCCCTCCATCCCACACGGAAAATCTGCTGAATATTACCTGAATCTGCTTTTCCAGTCCAGCTGCACACTGAGAGCAATTTCTGACACTCTCAAGCTCTATTTCAGGCAGATTTGCTTGGGCTTGTACCTCACCAGCTCCAGGAAATGGTCCCCAAATCATCAGCAGAAGATAACAAGGTGGTTGCCTGCTCACCCAGAGAGCTACTGCCAGCCACCTGCACTGACACCTGCTGCTCTTCTATCACCGAAATATGCACAGCTGGAATTACTTAGGACAAATGAGTTAAGCTGATGGAAAATCCCACAGAAAAGGAGACTAAAACAAGCTTGGACAAAAACCCCAAAGCATACTGACACAATGAATTCCAGGAGGAAAACCTTTCCCCACATAAAAATCTGCTCTCAACACACCTTTAGCTGGCAATGAAGGATAACAGCTCTTCAGCAGGCTGAAAGAAGAAATTAAAGCTTCCCTTCAAAAATCATTTTCTTATCACAGAATCAACCAGTTTGGAAAATACCTCTAGGATCATTAACTCCAACTTATCACCTGACCCTTCTAATTAACTAAACCATGGCACTAAGTGCCTCATCCAGCCTCCTCTTGGATGCAGGGATGATGACTCCACCACCTCTCCAAGCAGCCTATTCCAATGGGCAATCACTCCTGCTGTGAAGAATTTCTTCCTAATGTCCAGCCTAAACCTGCCCTGGTGCAGTTTGAGACTGTGTCCTCTTGTTCTGTTGCTGGTTGCCTGACAGAAGAGACCAACCCCCACCTGGCTACAGCCTCCCTTCAGGTAGTTGTAGGCAGCAATGAGGTCTCCCCTGAGCCTCCTCTTCTCCAGGGTAAACAACCCCAGCTCCCTCAGCCTCTCCTCACAGGGCTGTGCTCCAGTCCCCTCATCAGCTTTGTTGCCTTTCTCTGGACACGTTCCAGCACCTCAACATCTTTCTTAAATAGAGGGGCCCAGAACTGAACACAGTACTCATGGTGTGGCCTGACCAGTGCTGAGTACAGGGGCAGAATGACCTCCCTTGTCCTGCTGGCCACATTATTACTGATACAGGCCAGGATGCTATTGGTCTTCTTGGCCACCTGGACACACTGCCAGCTCACATTCAGTCAACTCTTGACCAGTACCCCCAGGTCCCTCTCTGCCTGGCTGCTCTCCAGCCACTCTGTCCAGAGCCTGCAGCACTGCATAGGTTTGTTGTTGTGGCCAAAGTGCAGAACCCAACACTTGGCCTCGTTGAAACTCATAGCATTGGACTGCACCCACCTGTCCAGCCTGTTTAGGTCCCTCTGCAGAGCCCTCCTGCCCTCTAACAGACCAACACATGCTCCCAACTTGGTGTCATCTGCAAACTTACTGATGCTGGACTCAATCCCCTCATCCAGATCATCAATGAAGATATTAAACAGATTAAACAGATGTGCCCTGGGGCACACCACTAGTGACAGCTGCCAACTGGATGTGGCTCCATTCGCCAACACTCTCTGGGCCATATCATCCAGCCAGTTCTTAACCCAGCACAGAGTGCCCCTGTCCAACCCAAGGGCTGCCAGCCTAGCCAGGAGTTTGCTATGGCAGATAGTGTCAAAGCCCTTGCTGAAGTCCAGGTAGAATACATCCACAGCCTTCCCCATATCCATCAGGCGGGTCATCTGGTCATAAAAAGAGAGCAAGTTGGTCAAGCAGGACCTGCCCCTCCTGGGGGGGGTTGATCAAGTTGGTCAAGCTGGGCCTGATCCTCTGACCATCCTGTCGGTGCTCTGTGGTTGCACTCAGGATGATCTGCTCCACTATATTGCACAGCACTGAGGTCAGGCTGACAGGTTTGTAATTTCCTGGCTCCTCCTTCTGACCCTTCTTGTGGATAGAACAGAATAGAATCAATCAGGTTGGAAGAGACCTCCAAGATCATCCAGTCCAACCTATCACCACATTGGCCAGCGTCCAGTCTTCAGGGACCTCTCCAGTGAGCCATGACTATTGATAAATGATGGAGAGTGGCTTGGACTGCTCATCACCCATCATCCATCCTCATCACCCTAGGATGGATCCCATCTGGTCTCATAGACTTGTAAGGATCCAAGAGGCTCAACAAGTCCCTAACTACTTCCTCCTGGATTATAGGGAGGCTGCTCTGCTACCCGACCCCACCTTTCAGCTCAAGAGGCAGCTGTCCTGAGGACAACCTGCCTTGAAATTTAAAATTGAGGCAAAGAAGGTGTTAAGCACCTCTGCCTTTTCCTCATCTCTAGTCACTACATCCCCTCAACAAATAGAATAGAATAGAATAGAATAGAATAGAATAGAATAGAATAGAATAGAATAGAATAGAATCAACCAGGTTGGAAGAGACCTCCAAGATCATCCAGTCCTCTCCTTGTCCAGTAAAGAGTGGAGGTTATCCTTGGCCCTCTTTTTGTCATTAATGTATTTATAGAAACACTTCTTGTTATCACTCACAGCAGTGGCCAGTCTAAGTTCTAACTGGGCTTTTGCCTCTAATTTTCTTCCTACACAACCTAGCAACTTCCTTAAATTTTTCCTGAGTTCCCTCCTCCTCTTTCCAAAGGTGATATGCCCTCTTTTTTCCCCTAATTCCTTCACAAGTCCCTCGCCCATTCAAGCTGGTCATCTTCCCTGACAGCTCTGCTTCTGGCACATCAGCACAGCCTGTTCCTGCACCTTCAAGATTTCTTTCTTGAAGTAGGCCCAACCTTCCTGGACCCTTTTGTTTTTAAGGGCTTTTTCCCAAGGTACCCTTTGAGTTAGTTCTTTGAATAAGCTGAAGTCTGCCCTCCAGAAGTCCAGTGTGGATGTTTTGTTGATGCCTCTCTTAGCTTGACTGCATATTGGAAACTTTATTATTTCATGGTCACCACACCTCAGACAGCCTGTGACCACCACGTGTCCCACCAGCCCTTCTCTATTTGTAAACAGCAGGTCAAGCAGAGCCTTGCCCCTGGTAGGTTGGCACACCAGCTGTATCAGGAAACTCAGTACCTCTTGTTTGTAGTCTCTTCATTTTTTACAGGTTAGACAAATTGTTCATTGTCTAGTGCAAAAGTGTGCTAGTTTGAGCCTAGCTGGGATATTCTAGTGAGAAGAATTAGATTATAGGCTGTGTAAAGGAAACAGTGGTGATGTCTACTTCACTCATAGGCTTGTTGAGATGCATAAGAACAAGAACACAAACATAGATAACAGAATTGCTCTCTGGCTCTGGCTGCCTCCCTTCTCTCCCTAACCTGCTGTCTGTGTAACTAATCTGTCTGCTTCCTAACCCCCTGGCCAATTCTCCAAACTCACCTTGAATGTAAGGCAAAGTCTGGGATGAGGTAGAGGGGTGGAAAGGAGGAGGTGGAAGGGTGGTTGGGAGCCTTTCCTGGGGACTCAGGTTCCTGGGAGGGCTGTTATGTTTCTGTACTACTTTTTAACTTGTATATTTCTGTCTATAGCTGTATCTATTGTAAATACCTGCTTGTATATTGTGCTAAGCTGTAAATATAAAGCTTCATTCTAATTTCCAGCTTGGCTGAATCTAGTCTGGGTGATTTCTTAAGTGTGGGGGGGCACCCAAACCATCACAAAAAGATTCACAAGGGTTTTTTAAACTAGATTTAGATCCTTTGTAGGCCCCATCCCAAATAAATTTGGGTATTAGGACTGCTAGTGAGACAGTCTTTGATGCTCCGTGTGGAAGAGGTGAATGATCCCTTCTAAGTACACTTTTCAATTTTAAGAAAGCATCTGCAACATTAAGTGACAAATCTCTGAAGTACATCTTGCTTTTAAGTGTAGGCTGCAGAAAAGAAATATATCTTGTTGCCATGGACTAACCCCAGCTGGAAGCTAAGCCCCACACAGTCACTCCCTCATTCCCCTCCAGTGGAAAGGAGGAGAGAAATGGAAGAATAAAAATGAGAAAATGTGTGGGTTGAGACAAACACAGTTTAATAGGTAAAGAAAAGCCACACACACTCACAAACAAAACAAAACAAGGAATTCATTCGCTACTTTCCTGAGGGCAGGCAGGTGTTCAGCCATCTCCAGAAAAGCAGGGTTCAATTTTGCATAATGGTGACATGGGAAAGTCAAATGCCATCATTCCAAACACCCTCCTCCCTCTTCCTTCTTCCCCCAGCTTATTATGCTGAGTATATGTTATGTGGTATGGAATGTCCCTTTGGTCAGTTGGTGTCAGCTATCCCATTTGTGTTCCCTCCCAACTTCCTGTGCACTCCCACCTTACCCACTGGTGGGGTAGGGTGAGGAGCAGAACAAGGCTTGACAGTGTAAGCACTGCTCATCAGTAACAAAACCATCTCTGTGTTATCAACACTGTTTCCAGCACAAATCCAGAACATAACTACTATGTACAGTAGCATACTAGTTACTGTAAAGAAAACTAACTCTACTCCAGCCCAAACTAGCATACATGCATCTTACAGAAGTTAAGTATAAAAGCCTGGATTTCTCAATATCTTCTGAGATAGCTTAACCTATAAACACAAAATATCAGTGTAGCCCTATACAATAGCTTTATGGATGATCTGGACCAGGGGATTGAGTCCAGCATCAGTAAGTTTGCAGATGACACCAAGCTAGGAGCAGCTGTGGATCTGTCGGAGGGTAGGAGAGCCCTGCAGAGGGACCTGGACAGGCTGGATGGGTGGGCAGAGGCCAATGGGATGACATTTAATAAGGCCAAGTACAGGGTTCTACACTTTGGCCACAACAACCTCAAGCAGTGCTACAGGCTGGGGACAGAGTGGCTGGACAGCAGCCAGGCAGAAAGGGACTTGGGGGTGCTGGTAGATAGTAGCTGAACGTGAGCCAAAAGTGTGCCCAGGTGGCCAAGAAAGCCAATGGCATCTTGGCCTGGATTAGTAATATTGTGGCCAGTAGGACAAGGGAGGTTATTCTGCCTCTGTACTCAGCACTGGTCAGGCCACACCTTGAGTACTGTGTCCGGTTCCGGGCTCCTCAATTCAAGAGAGATGCTGAGGTACTGGAACATGTCCAGAGAAGGGCACCAAAGCTGGTGAGAGTCCTGGAACACAGCCCTGTGAGGAGAGGCTGAGGGAGCTGGGGTTGTTTAGCCTGGAGGAGACTCAGGGGAGATGTCATTGCTGTCTACAACTACCTGAAGGGAGGCTGTAACCAGGTGGGTGTTGGTCTCTTCTGCCTGGCAATCAGCAACAGAAGAAGGGGACACAGTCTCAAGTTGTGCCAGGGTAGGTACAGGCTTGATATTAGGAGGAAGTTCTTGACAGAGAGAGTGATTGGCATTGGAATGGGCTGCCCAGGGAGGTGGTGGAGTGGCCATCCCTGGAGGTGTTCAAGAAAAGTCTGAATGAGTCACTTAGCGCCATGGTCTAGTTGATTGGATAGGGCTGGGTGATAGGTTGGACTGGATGATCTTAGAATCATAGAATCATAGAATGGTTTAGGTTGGAAGGGACCTCAAGGATCATCCAGCTCCAACCCCCTGCCATAGGCAGGGACACCTCCCACTAGAGCAGGCTGCTCAAGGCCTCATCCAGCCTGGCCTTAAACGCCTCCAGGGAGGAAGCATCCACAACCTTCCTGGGCAACCCGTTCTTGGAGGTCTCTTCCAACCTGGTTGATTCTATTCTATTCTATTCTGAGAAGTTACAGAGCACAGAAAAATTCCTGTGCAGCCTGGTATGATTTGGTTAGCCACCACCTAGTATTATATAATTAAATACAAGCTGTCTATCTCAGAAACGAGGCTGCACAGACAAGTAATGGTGTATTGATGTATCAGCAGGAGGTCAAAGTGCAGTGACTGGTTTGGTTTGAGTAAATAAGGTCACTCAAAGGATGATACCTGAGATATATCTTCTTAATTTCAGACTCATTTACAAGATGCCTCTTCTTCCCTGATTGATGGCATAATTGCCCTGGTCTCACTGAAGTCAACTTACAGTAGCTAAAGACAAGACACACCAACACATGTTACTATGAGGATCTGCTTTGAATCCCACATGAATCATTCTGTACAGATGTTAGTCCAAGAAAAGAACCAAGGGTGCCCACAGAGACTTTGGGTTGAGGAAGGAATCCTCAGTCTCTCAGTCCCTAGGCAAGGACCCAGCTGACTACACTGAAGGTGCCTGACACCAGGCACACTGTAAGCACACCTAGGACGCTAGTACTGCAGCTGTACTCTGGGCACACACCTTCCCGTTATCATCCGCCCGTGGCGTTGCCCTGCACAGCGAGAAGAGCTTTGGGAGGCACCTTTTCCGTCCTAGCGGTGTTTCCCATCCCGAACGAGGCATCATCTAAATGCCCTCGGTCCGTGAGGACACAGGGCGCTGGGACTCATTTCCCTTGAGGGACCAGCCCGGGGCAGAGGACACTACTGCCGAGGCCATCCATCCATCCATGCATCCATCCATCCATCCATCCATCCATCCATCCATCCCCGTCCGCAGGGACTTTAGCTTCTTTGGAGGGGATTTCTCGCTTCCTTTTGGCCTGAGAGACGCACTTGGAATTTCCCAGCCGCCAGAGCTCCTCCTCCGCGCCGCGCCTCCCTTTATAGCCAGGCCGCGCAGGGGCTCCGCATCTGTCTCTCGCCGCCGCCGCCCCGCCAGCCCGCACGGGACCCGCCGCCGAGTAAGTGCTTCGTGCCGCCTGTCCGCGCTGCGAGCTCGGGGCTTTCTCCTTCCCGCTTCTCCCGCTCCTCCGCCTGCCGCCCGGCTCCCTCCTTTCAAGGCTAAGCGAGCACGACGGCTGCTAAGCGAGGGGAGCAGTAGGTGGAAGGTGCTAAAGGATGGATTCCTGGGCAGAGCAGCAGACCTCAGCCTCACTTTGTAATTACCAGAATAGAGAACAACTCTAAGTGCTGCGGGCAGGACAGCAGCTCCAGACGCGTCCCAGGGCTAGGGACCTCAAGAATACGTGTCTGGCAATTGCATTGTGACAGCTGGGTCCGATTTCTGTTGCTCATCTCTCATATTTCGGGACATGAATATGGGCTGCGAGCAGGAGTCACACCTCCACCCCTCAAGCCCTTTCCCAAAATCCGGAGGCAAGTCTTGGGCACTTACACCCACATCTGGCACTGAGACCCAGTTTTGGCATGGCACTTCCCACCTCCTCCTCTGTCTCTGTTCAGAAGGAAGTGGTGAAGTAGTTTTCTCCCATATCACAGGGAAATAATTGGATTATGATTCATTTAGCTTAACTGCACTAGGAAAGCACTATTTCAGTGCCTGGATCCTGTGTGGAGTTGGGCAGCCTCTGTGCCCTTCATCCTGTCAGGGTCATTGTACCAAGCTGACACATTTCTGCACTGCTATTCTTGCTATTTTGGGACTATTTGTTCCTCCCAGTCAGAGAAGTCTTACTGCCCCTAGGACCTGCCTTCTGCCAGAGCACCAAAGAGCCTGTCAAAATTCCCTCCTATCTTTGGGCAACCACCCTACATCTACCACATCAGCTCCTCAGGCACAAATTGAAGGATTTAACCTCAAGGTCAGGTGTTTAAAGTAGGATTTCTTCTTGAGGCTGCTGCAAAGTAAGGAAGATACTTTTTCTGACTAGAGCATATGGCTAATTTAGAAGCTGTGGTCCCTCACCATCACACCTAAATTCAGAGCAGAAAACCTGAAGAAACAGTCCTTAAAAACATTCAAAAGCCTCCCCCACCAAAAGACTTTGAGGCTTGCCAGATCTGGTAGAGCTGATTGAGCGGGAGCAAAGAGCTTTGGAATCTGGTTTGGATTTTCCTCAGTCACCTCCTCTATAAAAAGAAGCTTGGAAAGTCGGTGTTCAAAAGTGCTGGCAGAGATGAGTGCTCCAGGAACTCTAGGTCTGACTCCTGGGGAATTTGTGTGTATTCTGTCGCTGTTTGCTTTAGCAGTAAACTTTGCAAACTCCAGGCTTGAATGCAGGATTTGGCTTTAGGAATAATAGTAGCATGAAAGCTATTCTAGACAGCAGCAGATGATTTCTCTTTCAGCAGCAGCAGTTTAAAATTGTACTGCTCAGCTTTGAAGCGAGGAGGAAAAGAACATTACACTGTTTTTTGGGGTTGTGGGTTTGGGCTTGTTTTTGTTTTCTCAATAACTGCATATATATGGAATTTTCTCTTTTGCTGTTTGCAAAGAAATGCTTACTAACAACAAGAGATGCCAGTTTACAGGACTGCTTCAGCTGTACTGCACTAATTCAGGGAAAGCAAATCGTAGTCTAAAAATGATGGAGGCACAATGTAACTACCTGCACTGTTGCCCAGGTGATGACATAGCTTAATGCTGGTTTAAAGCATCTCATTCCAAATGAGGTGCCTGTGGATCCTGTGCCTGGTTTGCCACTACTATCCTCCTAGGTCACTTCAGTTTCCTGTCATCCCATGGGTGCTCAGTGCTCTTAAGGCACATGGATTGAGTCCCCTGAAGAGTCTCTACTCCTGTCTCAACCTTTTAACTGAAGATACAGATTTTGTTTCCTCTTGGCTTTTGACCCTATTAGGAGAGAGCTTGGTATTGGACTACATGGGGTGGTGAGTGCTATGCAAGGGACCATAGACAGGATCATGGATTTGAGCAGTACAGTAAAATTTTAGGATGGAGCTGTTGGTGGCCCAGCTGTGACTGTGACTTCCCAGACAGAGCCAAGTAGGAGTTTCCAGCTTTATGGTGTCTTTATTCAGTACCCAGTAAAGCTAGCAAAGACTGGTCTTAAAAAAACCCATCTCCCAGGAGGGCTTCCCAGCTTGCAAAGATTTGGGATGTCTATGTATACTCTTTGCTTCAATTTGTGTGCAGCTTAATTAAATGTCACTGCCCAGGTCAAGGTGTACTTAAACTCAGCCTGTTGCTTTACTGCTTTAAAAGATGATATGCCCCTCTGTGATTTTCCTTCATGTGAGCAGCGGCAACCTCACTTCCAGGGGGGTGGGAGAAAAGGATGATTAAAATACAGAAAACAAGCTTCACTAAATAATTCTGGATTTCTGATAAACTGTGGGAGAGAAGGGGATTTTCACTAAACCAAGACATAAATCCTAGTGATCTAGGGTGAGAGCAGGCTGGAGAAGGACTAAGAAATGCTTCATACTGGTAGCATCTCAGGATAAAGAAGTCAAGAAAAAGATCAGCAAAAAAATTCAAAGTAGGAGTAATTAGTAAATCTCTCTGGCATGCCATGAGCCATCCCTTGCATATGAGCTCATTCCTAAGTCTGCAGCACTAAAGCTGTTTAAAGAGTATAGGAACAGGAAGCTACTCTGCCCAGAGCCCAGGCTTTGTCCTTCTGTTTCATGGCTCTGCTCCAGGTGTTTCCTTGGTCCTTACTGCCTGCTCCAGAAAAGCTTAATTCCAAGGGTAGACACACAGAAAAGCTCTATCCCAGGAGTATGCACCCCATGCAGAAAACTCACTGGTTCCCTCTCCAGCCACCACTGTCCTAATGGTACAAGGCCTCCGTATAGAGTAGCAAAGGATGCTAGGCAAGCCAGGCAAGCCAGGCTGCTCTTCCAGTTGGAAACCAGAAGCTGGTTGACCATGTCAAAAACATTTAGAACTAAATACCTCTCTGGCACAAACTATAGTGCCACATAATAGTGATGATGATGATAACAGTAAATTAGTAATAATAATGAGTTGGGATCTATGTCAAATCTTGACCTTAAATCATCACATTTTCCATTACTTGAATTTGAGCTCTGTGCCTGAAAATGATTCAGCATTTCCCAAAGTGTTACCTGCTAAAATAACCAGAAGCCTGATGGGGTTTTAACAGGCTGTGGTTTGTGGGCAGAACATATAGGAGCCACCCATGCTCATGTGAGCCAGAGCTGAGGACCAGTGCTAGCACAGCATTTCCTGTCTGTGCCTTCCAACCATATCAAGTGACAACTCCTTTCAGCTGAGTGTTTCTTGTTCAAATATTGGTTTTCCTGTAATAAAATTTCTTATAGGAAGCTTCTTATAGATGGTTCTTACCATAAGTGCTTGTCCATTAAAAGATATAGAGATGGAGGGTGAGTTTTTGGTACTGCTTGCCATAAGTGACAGAGGCTGCATTTCAAGGTAGAACTGGTAGCCAGGTTCATTGTGAATTCCTGAAGATACAAACACTTGCAAGCCAATAGCAGTAAACTGACAAATGCTAGGCAAGCATTTAGGCTGGCCAAACGTGAGTGAGAACGGTATCTCAGAATGTCAGAGGCTGGAAAGGACCTCAAAAGATCATCCAGTCCAACCCACCTGCCAGAGCAGGATCACCTATACCAGATCACACCTGCATCCAGGTGGGTTTTGAATATCTCCAGAGAGGGAGACTCCACAATTCCCCTGGGCAGCCTGTTCCAGTGTTCTGTCAGCCTCATGGGGAAAAAATTCTTCCTCATGTTTAAATGAAACTTCCTATGCCTCAGCTTCCACCCTTGTCCTGTCATCAGGCATCACCAAGAAGAGCCTGGCTCCATCCTCCTGGCACTCACCCTTTCCATATTTATAAACTTTGATGAGGTCAACTCTCAGTCTCCTCTTCTCTAAGCTAAAGAGCCCCAGCTCTCTCAGTCTATCTTTGTGAGAGAGATGTTCAATTCCCTTAATCATCTTTGTGGCTCTGCACTGGACTCTCCCAAGCAGGTCTATGTCCCTCTTGAACTGGGGGGCCCAGAACTGGACACAGTACTCCAGATACGGCCACACCAGGGCAGAGTAGAGGGACAGCCACTGCCTTGACAGCCTTACTCAGATGCTCTACTCCTTTTGGTGTTTATTAATTCAAGATGATAAAAAGCACACCCTGACATGCCAATATTGCCAGCACTTGTCATGCTGCTGGTGTGCAGCCTCTGGATGAAAACACTGGAGCTGATTTTTACCTTTCTTCTAATTCAGCTGTGGGACATTTTTAGGCAAGCCATGGGGAGGGAAGCACTACAGATGACAGCTTTGTACACTCTCCCAGGGGACCATAGGGGCTCACTCAAACTGCAGCCACTGACAGCACATGCCCAGTTACTCCAGGACATGACCAACCCCTACACCTGGCCCTTTCAGAGCATTGATAGGACAAAGTCCTGCCAGACATTAAAAACTACATTTTTTAACCAGCTTAATCACTCTGTTATGGATTGTTTTGATACCTACTGTCATTCTGACACTAGGTTTTTAAAGATACATGACACTGATTTTA
Source organism: Tricholaema leucomelas (assembly GCA_013400475.1). Classification (NCBI taxonomy): domain Eukaryota; kingdom Metazoa; phylum Chordata; class Aves; order Piciformes; family Lybiidae; genus Tricholaema lacrymosa; species Tricholaema leucomelas. Next base: position 123,342 of record WAAF01012094.1, read on the forward strand.
ATATTGAAGTAGTAAAACCACTTTGAAATTCACCTTGCTGATCATCATTTGTCAAAACAAATGATGCTGAAAGTCACCTTTGGCTACAGGCAAGGGAGAGGTACTTACTTTGCTTGGAAATAAGTTTTGAAAAGGGAATGATAAATGCCTTGTTTTGAATATCAGGAGAGAAAGAGAAAGGCCTCGGCTGAGTCTGTGCTTGAACAAACAGGAAAGAAGAGATTTGGCAGAATGAATCTAAACACAGCATCATATTGGGAAATGCCGGACAGGAAAATATCCCTGCAAACATTAGGAAAGTCCCAAACCCTTATAGAGAATTTCTTGTTACCATAACTTCTTTTGTTTGTTTTGTAATGGAAATGCAACAAAAAGGAGCTCTTTTTTATGGTATTTAGGATTCTAGTGAGGCATCCTGACCAAAGTAGCCAGAGTGGGAGTGGGAGAGGGAGGTTTTTCCTCCCTCCCTGCCTCCGCCCACAGTAAGTGTGCTAGGGGAAGAGGAAGGGGTACAGCTTCAGTAATGGCACACTGCTGCCAGGCAGCTCTGGTCCCCCGTGCAAGCCCTAGGGCATGAGGGCTCAGCCGAACAGTGACCCAAGGCAGCAACCTGGCACCTCTGACAGCCACCTTCATCTTGGCTCAGCCATGGCAACACCTTAGGTTCAGCTTGGCCCTTTGTCCTGTGTCACAGACCACCACTGCAGCTAAGAGACAGCCAGATCATGCACATACCCCTCCCTTTCTCTCCCTCCCAAATGAGTTTTCATCTTCATTGTGTTTAAAAGCAATAGCATTACTAATCCTTCACGTGACCTGGCAGCCAAAGCACGGAGAAGGAAAGCTTTCAGTAATGCCAGGCTCTAACTGCTCTCTATACCATCTAGCTGCTACCACTAATTTGATGTTTCAAAGCTTTGGGAGTCGGCAGGAGGAATCACAGTTAAAACAAAGCTGCCACCTTCCAGCCAGTTTACCCAGAAATTAACTATCACAGGTTTGTATCAGCATGATACATATCAACAGTATAAACACAACAAGGGTATTTGGAGATCACATTGTGGCCTTACAGCTGAAGCAAAGTTCTTCCTTTATTTAAAGCCTGATTCCTTTGCCCTTACACAGTACAAGATGGGTTTTTTTTTCATGCAGAAGGGCACTGCTCTCCTAGAATGTCACTTTAAAAAGTGTTAGAATCATAGAATCAGTCAGGATTGGAAGGGACCACAAGGATCATCTAGTTCCAACCCCCCTGCCATGGGCAGGGACACCCTACCCTAGATTGACAGCCTCAAATTGGTGGAACAAGGATCAGAAACTATGAGTCATTATTTTACAGCAGTTTATATAATTATACTAATTACATAAATTAATACAGTTATGCAATTAAATCCATAGCAGTTTACTAAATGATCCTTTATACACAAATCATTCTAAATCTGACTTTCTAGGTTGTGTTTCTATAACACATTTCTAGAGTTAATTATTTGTAGTGTAGGAATGTTGGTGGTGGAGCCAGACTCTGACAGGATAATATCTGTTTAAACAACAAGGCTAAACTTCCCTAATCCTTCTGCCCTGCCCCTGTTTCCTCCTCAGACAGGTGAGGCCAGATCTAGACATGCAGAAGCCCTGGCTTCTGGCACCAGTTTCATTCAGCAGCTCTGGGGAAAATCTAGGTTGGTTAGTCCTTCCTATCAGAACCTTCCTCCCTCCACCACCCTATTTCACTCACCTTTCTTCCTGCACTAGCCATGACCCACACTACAGCCTCACATTTCAAGATAAACATGGGACTGATTTCCCTCAAGCATTTGTAAATCCCCCCAAACTCACACTGCAGTTGCAAGAAGCTGCACTGAGATCTCCTTGTCTTCAGATGCCACAGTCACCCTGAGACTATTTTTCAAATGAGATTACATAGACTGAGTGGGTTTGGAGGGTCTGAATGCATCCCTGAGCTTGTGTCTGCCATTGCAGGAATGCAGGCAGCACAGAGAGCAATTGAAGCCATGGCTTCTAACTGGGGTTGTTGTGACTGGAGTGCTAAGTCTCATGATGCCGGAGACACTGCTGTGCTTCCCATACTCCCAGCCTTTCAACCATGTTTTCACCTCTCCAATCTTTTTGAACTTTCAGCTACCTTCCCTGGCAGCTGTCCTCAATAAAGCTAAGAATTTTATTACTGACTTAAATGGGGACACAGTTAAACCATCAGGACTTTTTCTTAGCAAAGACTGATATATACCCAGCTTGGCAGATTCATCTCATTTTCATTCTGTACTCGCAAACTCAGTGTGCAGTAAGCTATGTGGATGCTTCCACAGGTTTTCAGCCAGACAAGTGGAGACCAGCAAAAATAGGCCCTGAGGAAGGTGTTTCATGGTTGCTTTGAATAGGGCACAGGACCCATGTCATTCATGTACGCCATCCATGCCAGTGTATGTACTTCCATAGCATCCCAGGGAAGAGCCTCCCGACAAGCTTGAATCACTCTTAAAATCACCCATCATTTTTCTCTAAGTTATTTACTAAGCCAGAGAGCTGCTTCCATCCTCTCAGGTACCCAGGGTGATGTTGTTCAGGATCTCTTCTGGAAGGATCTTCTTTTCTGTTCAGGATCTCTTCTTGCTTTGAATAGGGCACAGGACTCATGTCATTCATGCATGGCATCTGTGCTCATGTAGTACTTCCATAGCATCCCAGGGAAGAGCCTCCCGACAAGCTTGAATCACTCTTAAAATCACCCATCATTTTTCTCTAAGTTATTTACTAAGCCAGAGAGCTGCTTCCATCCTCTCAGGTACCCAGGGTGATGTTGTGCAGGATCTCTTCTGCAAAGCTGTGCTTATACCAGGCACGTGCAGTGTCCCTCACACTGTCAACACGGGGACAACTAATTCTAATTTTTGTTTTCTTAGTGGGACTAGGCCTTGCCACATTATGCCACAGTAGTTTTTATGCCAGCTGTTCTGATCTGACCATTCCTTTCTGAAACCTACAGGCAGGAAGGAAAATGATGAAAATGCTGCCTTTCTTCCAAAGTGGTCCTATCGGAATACGCAATGGATCAGAGGGTTGCATTGGTTCAAGCAGGCAGCTTGAAAACCCTTCAACATCAGTAGCTGCCTGTCCTGAACCTTCTGGAGATGAGATCTGGTCCCGGGACAAAGAGAAAATGAATGAAAGGCCAGAGGCAGCCTGCAGGCCCTCACGTGCATCTTCCATCACGAGCAATGAGAGCTGCATCTCTGCTGGGGACAGCCCTGAAAAAGGCAAGAAAGGCATCAAGGGAATCCTCACAAGTGCACTGAAGAAAATGAAAAAGAACAAGGCACCCAGTGGTAAGTGCTCCGCCGTCCTCCTTGCGCTACCTTGCAGGCTGTAAATACCTCTAGAGGAGCACACGAGGTGGAAAATTGTCCTCTTGAGAAACGAGGGCACTGAGTGATTGACGTGACTTGGCCAAGGAGCCTGGGGAAGCATGGGCAGAGGGGGACATGACCCCAGGTCCTAGTTGCCTGGACCAAGGGCACATTCCTTGAGGAGGTGCCAGTTTGCAGCTTTTCTGCTTGAAATGAAACCTATTTCTACCTCTTTTAGGGGCACAGGGATCTGTGGGTGGGTGAGGAACCAAGGAATCCCTCTCTGCTCTGTTCCTCCATGAAACCACCCCTTGAGATCTCTTTTTCCCCTAGAGGCAGCAGTGAACAGCACTCGTGGGTCCTTCCCAGGAATATATGAAGGTACAGGGCCTACAGTTACAGGCACTGTCCCTGCAGGGTGCTTAGAGATACAGAAAAGTACCTGCTCAGAGGAACCTGGAACTGGAGACATAAGTGTCCCTTGGCACTTCTAAGGCTCACCTGCTACCTCTCATTACTTGGGTCATAAACTTAGCAAGCTGCATCTTAAAATAAGTTCATTTTTAATTCCTGTCTCCTTGACTGGGAGGCTCATACAAAATCTCACTGGTTTAGCACAAATTATCTCATTTCCAGGCAAGCCTTTATCTGGCTAGTTGGCATCTCTCTCTCTCCATGTGTCGTGTTTTCCCAGACTGGTGAGTTTCCTTCTTGACCAGGAATTTCCTCAGCCAAATTAACTGAATCTATTAAAAACAAGTCCTTCCTGCCTTTGTTCCTACTGCTTCATTGCCCCATTCTCAATGTCTTTGCTGTTTAATAAAGCAAGCAGAACTGCAGAAAACATTTCAGATGAGATACCACCAATTCCTGGTACAATACGTCGCTATTTTCTTATCTCAGCTGGTTATTCCTCACTGGGTCATATCTGGGATCATAACTGACACTTTCACCATCATCTCACAGTAATCATTTATTAATTCTCCAGACATCTCTCTTCCTCCTCCATCTCAAGCTGATTCCCGTCCGACTTGCAGCAGAAAATCCTATTTGTTGCTAAGTAACTTCTGCTCTATTGAATTTGTACCTTACAGTTTGTGCTATTAGATTTCAGCCCTATTTTGAATTTACCATTCAAGTTATCCCATTGTTCCTTTACAATGCACCAAGCCCTCAGTTTCAGTGTCTCTGAGCTTTGTGTGATCAACAGATTGGCACTCCCCAGCTTTTGTGCCACAGCCCCTAAGAATATGAAGCAAGATGAGTTTCATGAATAATGTAAACTTTCTCCACCCAGGGTTTTCCATAGGAACCTTGCACACCTAGCAACACTTATTTTGGGATATAACTTCTACAGTTTAACTACAAATTACCCAGATTGTGCCTTATCAAGTAACTATCTGTAGTTCAGGTAAGATACTGCTTGTGCCCTCCAGAAAAATTTCATGGGTCAGATTGTGCCAACCTATTTCTGGAGAACCCACATGGTATTTCTTATAGCACTTCCTATTTAGCTAGGTCTTTCCATATACATTTTTTCTGAAGCCATGCTTCTGACCTGAGGTCATATGGGAAGAGGGACAACAAATAAAGAGAACTTCACAGGTGTAAATTTTTGGGGAAAAAAAAATTATAGGTAGCTCATGAAGAGGTGCTCCACATGTAACAATGCTGTGATGGGTGTTCAGATTTCCATTGCCCCAGTTAGAGGCAATCTGGAAATAATCTTATCTCTAAATAAATAGAAATAGAATCGTTGAATCAACCAGCTTGGAAGAGACCTCCAAGATCATCCAGCCCAACCTAGCACCCAGCCCTATCCAGTCAACTAGACCATGGCACTAAGTGCCTCATCCAGGCTTTTCTTCAACACCTGCAGGGATGGTGACTCCACCACCTCCCTGGGCAGCCCATTCCAGTGCCAATCACTCTCTCTGTCAAGAACTTCCTCCTAATATCAAGCCTGTACCTACCCTGGCACAACTTGAGACTGTGTCCCCTTCTTCTGTTGCTGGTTGCCTGGGAGAAGAGACCAACCCCCACCTGGCTACAGCCTCCCTTCGGGTAGTTGTAGACAGCAATGAGGTCTGCCCTGAGCCTCCTCTTCTCCAGGCTGAACACCCCCAGCTCCCTCAGCCTCTCCTCACAGGGCTGTGTCCCAGGCCTCTCACCAGCTTTGGTGCTCTTCTCTGGACACATTCCAGCACCTCAACATCTCTCTTGAATTCAGGAGCCCAGGAGTTGTATACGGTTAACACTCCAGGAGGAGTGTCCCTGAACATGACACTTGGACACAGTACTCAAGGTGTGGCCTGACCAGTGCTGAGTACAGGGGAAAAATAACCTCCCTTGTCCTTCTGGCCACACTGTTCCTGATACAGGCCAGGATGCCATTGGCCCTCCTGGCTATCTGGGCACACTGCTGGCTCATCTTCAGCTACTATCTACCAGTACCCTCAGGTCCCTTTCTGCCTGGCTGCTCTCCAGCCACTCTGTCCCCAGCCTGTTGCACTGCTTAAGGTTGTTGCCAAAGTCTAGAACCTTGCATTTAACCTTGTTAAATCTCATCCTATTGGCCTCTGCCCACCCATCCAGCCTGTCCAGGTCCCTCTGCAGGGCTCTCCTACCTTCCAACAGATCAACATCTAGCTCCTAGCTAGGTGTCATCTGCAAACTTACTGATGCTGGACTCAATCCCCTGATACAGCTCATCAATAAAGATATTGAACAGGACTGGGCCCAGCACTGATCCCTGGGGGACACCACTAGTGACAGCTGCCAACTGGATGTGGCACCATTGACCACCACTCTCTGGGCCTGGCCCTCCAACCAGTTCTTCTGCCAGCTTTGCCAGGAGCCTGTTGTGGCAGACGGTGTCAAAGGCTTTGCTGAAGTCCAGGTAGACTACATCCACAGCCTGCCCCATATTCACCAAGCAGGTAATCTGATCATAAAAGGAGGTCAGGTTGATTAGGCAGGACCTGCCCTTCCCAAACCCATGCTGGCTGGGCCTGATCCCTTGCCCGTCCTGTAGGTGCTTTGTGATGGCACTCACGATGACCTGTTCCATGACCTTGCCTGATCTTCACTGTATTCTTTCTCTATGGTGAAGATTGCTAAGATCTAGCATTAGAGAAATAGAAATACTTTTTTTTAGAACCCAAAAGGTAGTGCAGAGACACCATTTTTAACACAACAGAAATTTAAATCTCAGCTATTGAGTAAAGAAAGGCTGTTCTTTTTTCCATCAGTCAAACAAGTCATGGATCTCCTTGAAGAGCAAAAGCTTTGCGATGCTGCTCAGCTTCTGATTGTCCTGGAGAAGAGCCTGTCTAGCAAAAGTGAGGAGGGATCAAACACCAGCCAGCAAGACATTGAATCTGTCCATGAAGTTCTGAAGCACAAAGTCTTCAGCATCCTGAAAGACTCCACACAGCTTGCGAAAACAAACCCAGAACTGCTGCAGCAGGCAATAGAGGCACTGAAGGAGCAAGAGAAAGAAGATCAGAACTACACATCAGAGAATCCAACTGACCAAAACCAATTTAGACCTAGAAAATGGAAAGAGCTTTGGGTGGCTACAGTAAAAGAGTCAGTAGAGTCTCGAATGAAAGACACGAGCCGTACTCCTAGAACAGAGAACCTCTCTACAGTTGGCCAGAACCTCCTGCACATGGGAAAGACAATGAAAGAAGATTTGACAGTAGTTGCAAAGTACATCAAGCAGCTTTATTCTCCTGAGTTTAATGTGTTTGGCACATATGCTGAACTTTACCACAATTGTTTTGCCTCTCAGGCGAAGAGGAGTGCTGAGTCTCACCTGGAAGACAAGGATATTTACCTTCTCCTCTCATGGGTGCACAACATTTATCCAAAGTAAGTCAGGCTTTTATGCATTTATTTCTGCCAATCAGCACAGGTTCCTTGGCTGCAAAAGCAGGTGTTTGCTTGATTTATGCTTTGGCATCACTGTGATGCAGTCTGGCACCTGGCTGGGTTTTGATGTCACTGGCGTTGTGCTGATGTACACTAGCTAGCAGGACAGCCGGAAGGGATGCGCTCAAGGCCACTGGTCTGCAAACCAAGAGCTAACCCAACCATTCAGGCTTCTAGGCAAGAGATGTGCACACAGATGTTTAGGGCTTCACTTGTGGGGTCACTGAGACATGTTCATTGCCTGGATCTCTATTCCAGTTGTAGACTTGAATTTATTCTTGGAAAAGTCATAAATTTCAGCTCTCTGGAGCAGAGAGCAGCCAATGAATAGAACAACCTGGGATGCAGTTATCCTGGGCATGGAAGATGTTGCCTAGATGTTACCCACAGTCTACACTTTCCTGTCAGTTAGAAGGCAAAAGGGTGCACCTCTGTGAGAGGATGTCATTAGCCAAGGGTCACCCTTAATCTTCACAAGCTCTGTATGTTATAGAACTGAAAATATTCCTTGCTGTGGCTTACAGTACAGCATGGGGAATTGAGGGCTCCCGTTTCTTAGGTGAAAACCAGTAAACACACCAGCAGTGTTTCTCCTGCTGTCCCAAGGCCATTCAACCTTCACCTTATGGTTCATTGATGGAGTATAACGAGTCCATGTTGATCTTTCAACTTTTCCAGAGCCACTGCTGAGTCTAGGTCAGGATAAGCAGGTCTGAACCAGCAGGTGTTTGGAAATCAGTAGCTGCAAGGAGCTGGGCTCAGCCAGAGCAGTGCAGCCTAGTGCTGGGGATGGCGTTGGCCAGGGAAGTGTCTGCTTTGTGGAGTGTTCCCAGAGGGCCCACCCAGGTGTCTGCTAAGGCACCACCTCTATCCATGGTTGGCAGTAAAGGAAGCCACAAAGAGGATGAGGAGGGTTGCACAACAGCCTGACTCCAGCTTCCACTATCATATCAGGAAGAGCCCATGTGCAGAAAGCACAGTGGTGTGCCCATGTGGAGCTGGGTGATGTGCAAGCACGTGATTCAGGTGATGTTCAGGGCTATTCTCTGCAGCTCCAGAAGGAGAAGCTGCTTCCAAATTAGTCTCCACTCAAGTGCTGGTCTGAGCTGCCCATGCCTGGCAGGTTTCTTCCCTCAAAGCTGCTCAGGAGCACCCAGCTCAGTTAGAATGGAGTAAGGACATGACAACAGGATATGAACTACTCACTCCATTCCCAGCTAGCCATGAGACACCAGTTTTGTATTGATGGAGAGGTTTTGTGTCCTCAGGCTAGACCCTCCTGCTTACTTTAGGGCTCACATCCCTACCAGAAGGCAATGGCCAGTGCTTAGGAGCTTGACAAAGCGTGACTCTCTTCCCTGGGATTGCCTGGGGTCCTCACCCTCTAAGTCCCACCCTGGCATAGATTCATCTCCAAGTCCTGTCTGGACTAAAGGCAATATACATTTCTCTCTGTTTTTTTCACCCATACCCTCAAAAAGTGTTAGTGATTTGAATCAACAGCTGTCTTGAATTACACTGCCCTTAGGAAAAATGTGATTGTTTGGCTTTTTCATTCCAGAGATATGAGAAAAGATCATGTTTTAGCCAAGGAGTTGGAAAAAGTTAAGCTTGGAAGCCTTTTGCCATCAAGTCTGAGCAAAGACCTTGAAAAGAAATACCTTGACAGTGAAGAGGTGAGAATTTGTTCAACCCCTGAACTCCCCAGAGAAGCTATCACTTGTCCTGTGTATATGCTTCTGACCTGTGAGCTACACATCCTTCCAGAGAGAAGCAAAAACAAGAATGCTTTTATTTCAGTTTTGGGGCCAGACTGGCTTTGTGCTTGTTGGGAATTGCAGAGCAAACTTCTGCTTAGCCTTGGGAGCAGTCAGAAAATAACTGCTCTCTCCTCAAAAGCCTCATGTCCGGAAGCTGAGGAAAAGTCCAACTACAAATCTTTATGGGTAACTTTTCAGTCGTCTGTTAAAACTGCAGAGGAATTTACACTCCCTCTCCCCGCTCATGCATTCAGAATTACTCCTGGTCTCTTCAGTGGTGCCAAACCTGGGATGAACACAAAAGAATGTAGGTCCAACCTTTAAAAATCTGTTTCTTTGATAGTGACCTGGTGTGCAGAAAATAACAATTACTCTGAGTTTTGGATCACTCTTGCTTTAATGCAAACAAGGGAGGTGCTGGAGTTGCTATCCCTGGAGCTGTTCAAGGCAGGATTGGATGTGGCACTTGGTGCCATGGTCTAGCCTTGAGCTCTGTGGTAACGGGTTGGACTTGATGATCTATGAGGTCTCTTCCAACCTTGGTGATACTGTGATACTGTGAAGAGGGAGATGGGGAGTCGCCGTCCCTGGAGCCGTTCAAGAAAAGACCGGATGAAGCATTTAGTGCCATGGTCTAGTTGACTGGATAGGGCTGGGTGATAGGTTGGTTGGATAGGTTATAGGTTGGATCGCTGATAGGTTGATTGGACAGGGCTGGGTGATAGGTTGGTTGGATAGGTTATAGGTTGGATCGCTGGTAGGTTGATTGGACAGGGCTGGGTGATAGGTGATAGGTTGGTTGGATAGGTTATAGGTTGGATCGCTGGTAGGTTGATTGAATAGGACTGGGTGATAGGTGATAGGTTGGTTGGATAGGTTATAGGTTGGATCGCTGATAGGTTGATTGAATAGGACTGGGTGATAGGTGATAGGTTGGTTGGATAGGTTATAGGTTGGATCGCTGGTAGGTTGATTGAATAGGACTAGGTGATAGGTGATAGGTTGGTTGGATAGGTTATAGGTTGGATCGCTGATAGGTTGATTGAATAGGACTGGGTGATAGGTGATAGGTTGGTTGGATAGGTTATAGGTTGGATCGCTGGTAGGTTGATTGAATAGGACTGGGTGATAGGTGATAGGTTGGTTGGATAGGTTATAGGTTGGATCGCTGGTAGGTTGATTGGATAGGACTGGGTGATAGGTGATAGGTTGGTTGGATAGGTTATAGGTTGGATCGCTGGTAGGTTGATTGGACAGGACTGGGTGATAGGTTGGATCGCTGATAGGTTGATTGCTAGGTTGGACTAGATGATCTTGGAGGTCTCTTCCAACCTGGTTTGATTCTATGATTAAGCAACTTTCATAGTACTCCTATAGCTTAGTGCTTTGGGCATTTGGGGCTGGAATTCTGGAAAATGAGAAGACAGGTTCCAGGTGTAGCTGGAGCCCACGCAGGTTTGCATATGGGAGCTGTGGATGTCAGGCACTGACATACATGACAGCCACCATACAGGCCATTTCCAAAGCCTCGTTGCACAGTGTGTTGGGAAAGATCAGAGCAGAGTGAACCCAAGAGCATCTTGTTTCACTTTCCAGCACTCAGAAGTGGTTATGAAAAAGGATTGCAAAACCAGGCCCAGAAGGTAGTGTGACTCACAGACAATGCCTGTCTGGGGGAATTTGGGCACTGGCACATGTTGCTGCCTGCAGCCTGCAACTTATCCACCACTCCCCTCATCTGCCCTCCGATCACCACCGATGCAGCCAGGTGGAAAACAGAGACATAGATATTTATCTTCGTTCCTACCCTGAAATATTAACTTACTATTGCTTGGGTGGGTATAGTCAGAGTCTTGTCCTTGCAGATGTGAAGCAGTGAGTCATAACAAAGAGCCTTTATTTCTCAGCAAGGGCCGAAGAAAATGTCTCTTGAGCCAGATGAGTGGTGGGTGGGCAAGTAAAACCTGCATAAGACAGCAGGTGCTACATCCACTCAGTGGTAAATGCTGTTGTTCTTCCTTCCCTAAAGGCTACTATCAAAAGTTCACTGACCAAATGTTTAGATAAAGAAATCCAAAGATGGAAGGAGGACCAAGAACCAGAGAAACTAAATGGGCATTTTCAGAGTGAACTACTAGCAATATTTGTCATCCAGGTAATACAGATTCAAAATAACTGATTGCATCCTCTGTGTATTTAGGATTTGAACCCAACTATGGTCCATGCAGGAAAGCAAAATGCTGAGTCACTTGTGTAGGGTGGTAGTAGAAGTGAAGGGTACAGGGGAGCCCAAACCCATGGTGTGGTATGGTCCTGGTGTACCATATGCTGGAAGCAAACATGTCCATAAACAAAACAAGCAGGAAAGTTGCCTTCATTTCTCCTCTGCAGTCTCTTTGGCACCCCTAGATGATGCCAAGCCATTAGGTGCTGGCCAGAGTAACAGCAGAGAGACAAGAGACAGGTTCAGCCGAGCAAGAGAGCAGCATGGTGCTGTTGCCCTGCTTTGCTCCCAGGAAGGCTCTCACAGGTAGAGCTGCTCTGAGTGCTCATGCCCTTTCCCCAAGATCAACATTTATCCTTCTCAGGCTGTGCAAGGTTAATGGGAGGGTTTTTTGGGGTTTTTTTAATCCTTTACGCTATTGAGGGGGTTGTGCTTTAATCATTTCTCTTAATGCAAGGACTGTAACATTTGCTGGGGGGAAGAATTATACCCAAGTGTCAGTTTCCCTACTCTCTCAGGTATTCTATAGACTTTCTTTAATGCTTCTTATTCACCTCTTTCCTCATTTGAAAGTGGAGTTCCAAATTAGCTTGGACCCACCAAATAAATACAGTTGCTCTTCATGGTCCCTGGCCTGACTGCAGCCAGGTATGCCGGAGGGCTGGGTGCAGGTACTACATTCAAGGATCTGTAGCCTTTTTGGAGCAGGCAGCCTTAAAATTGATTGTCCTGGGTTAGGGCAGATCCCTCCCCTGGTAGAGTAAACTCACTACAACATGGATTTTCGGAAAGTCAGGGAAAATGCAATTGTATTTCTTATAGTTCAAACTAAATACAACAGTATAAGGAGAATAAACTACTACAGAAATATATAATAACCTTAAGGAAGATGGGGAAGGCATCAAGTGGCAGCGAAGCAGCAAAAGCAGCAGCAGCCAAAACACTGGTGGGGAGAGATAGCAGTGGGCGCAGCAGAAGCAGCAAAGGGAAGGTACAAGCTGTGCTTCCAGACACAAAGCTCTTGCTGCTCCAATGAAATGATACTAACTTCTCCATTGTTGCCATTATATGGCCTATTCCTAGAATGTTCACCTCTCCACTCAGAGCATCCGCTTCTAAGTTTCTCTGTTCTGAATTTTCTTCGTGTCTGAGCTAGAAATCCAGCTGCAGCGGCCACATTGATCTTGTTTGCTTGTTTGTTAGAGTATTTACAGCGGCCAGACACGAGCCAAGGAGATCAGTGCCTCGGTGGGTGAGGAGCTGTCACATCGGCTGTGGAAGGAGCTACCTGCCTTCCTGAAAAGGTGCGGTAAGGTGGCAGCAGGCAGCAGGGCTGGCAGGGCTGCCTGGGACATGCACTCATCCCTACTTCCTCTCCCCATCTCCCTTTCAGCTACAAGGATGCTTTTGAAGACTTTAAGGAGAAATGCAAGAAGCACAGATACTACAAGCCTACACTGATTGCAAATATTAACAACTGTTGGAATTTTAGGTAAGAGTCCGAAACAAAAGGCTTTCGTCCTTCCTCTGCAGGCAACAGATAGCAGTGTGATAGAGGGGAGGTACTCCAAAGTATTTCCACAGCAAGGTCCATCTACCTGCAGAGGAAGATTTGGAGACCTCTGAATTTCTTTCTTCTGAGAATACATTATTCTGACTTTGATATTTCCTTGCAGAGACTATGCAGAGAAAAACATGTCAGAAAAGGACAACAATAAAACCATTATCCTCAGCACTCTAGGTGACATTGAAAACAGTGTCTTTGATGTGCTACTTCAACAGCTGTTTGTCCAGCTAAAGGTACTAGATCCACACTCTACACCCTCCTGCCTGATGACTCAGCCTGTGCCAGTGCCAGGCATGCTCTCTTATGGATTGCCCAAACCTCTGATTCAAGAGCAGCAAAATTCAGAAGGGCTCTGGGCCAGGTCACCTCTTGACATTGGTTCTAATTTGTACTGCTCTCAGAAAACTCACTCATCTCTCTTCGAGCCTGCAGGCAAAATGGGAGCAGCTACGTAAGCATGACTGTGCAGATAAAACATGCTGATCCCATCTTAGACAACTGCCGCAGGAGTGAGAGTCTCAACCTGGCAGTGTTTACACTCCAGACTGTAGGAAGCAATCACAAATGACACCAACTGCAATTAAGCAGTTTTTGGTTTCTTTGTAAAGGTGGCCTGAGAGGCACTTCTGGTTTTGGTTTGGGTTCTTTGTTTTTTTTAATACATATAACATGAAAAAGCATGGTAGAGGGGAAAGTGTCAGGAATGCTCAGACACAATTTATCCTGCTTTCTCTGTAGGGCCTTTTGGAAGGCATGACAGAGAAGGGCTGCTTTTTTTTAGTTTCATGTTTACTTACTGTGTCCAAGAAAAACTGGTTGGAAAAAAACTCCCTAATGGTTCCATAGTTCTCTAATCCAAAATGGTATAGACAAAACATTAAAAATGTGGAACTCAAAAAAAAGGTCTCCAATGTGAGCTTCTTAAGACCACCACAAGGAACCCAATACAGCCCCTTCTTCCCCTGCAAGTCATCCTCCAACATCATCCATCATCCAAGATCATCCAGTCCAACCCAGCACCCAGCCCTGTCCAATCAACTAGACCATGGCACTAAGTGCCTCATCCAGTCTTTTCTTGAACACCTACGCCTGCATTGAATTTGCTTTGAGAGAACTAAACAGATTTTCCTTTTTTTCAGCCAATGTATAAGAAGTTTACAGAAAATAAGTGGGACTCCAGCAACGAAGTTATGAATGAGATCATTAAAACCACCAGCAAACACATTTCAGACTTCCGGACCTTAAAGGATCCTTTCTATCATGTAAGTCAAAGAGAAATGAGAGAGAGATTCTGGGATGCCTCATGTGTTTTCAGACTGTGATCCTCTGTGACTAGAGCTGCCTGGACCTGCATTGAACTGACAAGCTGGCTTGGCATTGGAGACCTCTCTCATGCAGGATATCCCTATATCTTGTAATATCCCTATCACAAGAATAGAATAGAATATAACAGAATCAGCCAGGTTGGAAGAGACCTCCAAGATCATCCAGTCCAACCTAGCACCCAGCCCTATCCAGTCAACTAGACCATGGCACTAAGTGCCTCATCCAGTCTTCTCTTGAACACCTCCAGGGACGGCAACTCTACCACCTCCCTGGGCAGCCCATTCCAATGGCAAATTACTCTCTCTGTGAAGGATATGGATGTGCTAGAACGTGTCCAGAGAAGGGCCACGGGGATGATCAGAGGGATGGAGCACCTCTCCTATGAGGAGAGACTGAGGCATTCGGGGCTGTTCAGTCTGGAGAGGAGAAGGCTCTGAGGTGACCTTATTGTGGTCTTTCAGTATTTTAATGAGGCCTACAAGAAAGCTGGGGAAGGATGTTTAAGAATGTCGGGTAGTGATAGGACTAGGGGGAATGGAACAAAGCCAGAAATGGGTAGATTCAGACTGGATGTCAGGAAGAAGCTCTTCAGCATGAGGGTGGTAAGACCCTGGAATGGCTTGCCCAGGAAGGTGGTCAAAGCCTCATCCCTAGAGGTGTTTAAGGCCAGGCTGGATGAGGCTGTAGACAGCCTGATCTAGTGTGAGGTGTCCCTATCCATGGCAAGGGGCTTGGAATTAGATGATCCTTGTGGTCCCTTCCAACCCTGACTAATTCTATGATTTCCATCAGCACGTAGTTTAGCTAGATCAGCTTCCAGCAGAAGCAGACTCCTGTAGGCCTGCTGGAGTGTTTTCAGAGAAAACCACCCCTGCTGTAGAGAAATTGCTCTAGGGATTGCCCAAATATAGCTTTATTTATCTACGGGCTTGGTTTAGCAGTTTTGAAATATGGATGCAATCACACAGTTCTGTCTTGTGGCTCCTTTGATTGTCCTAAGGACTGGAGGAGTTGCATGCAACTGGGACAAATCCCAGAAAACTGAGCTGCGACCACATCTTCAGTGATGTTGGAGTATATATGAAACAACACCATATAAAAAGAAAATCTTTGATTTCCTGCCTTTGTCTTTTCAGTAGCTGAAATAAAATGATGATGTTTTGTCTGTTAGAGAGAGGAACAGGAGGAGCAGCATGAATTCCTGTTTCCCTGGAGCGCTGTTACTTCTCTAACACATTGAGTTCTTGTGTATGCTTTAAACGCTTCCCAGAAGGAAACTACATTTGGAAATTCCCACACTTCATTAGTTTGAGTTTCTCGGCATCTAGGATGTCATGTAACCTGTGGTGGGGAGCTTGGCAAGCAGTGCCACTCCTGACGTGTGGTCAGCAGCAGGCATTTTAGTGGGGCAGCGCTCAACATGTTTTTGGGTCTCCCACACAGAGTTTGTTTTGTCCCCAAGAAAAAGACAGACAGATTATTCCCTCTCTCCTTTCCAACAGGCTATCATTGAGAAGATCCATGCTCGTTTGGTTAAAGAGTACATTGTGAGGCTGCTGAAGAGGAAAGTCAGCCTGAAAACTCCAGCGCAACAGCAAACGCTGGCTCAACACATCGCCAAGAATGCTGCTGACCTGGAAGCCTTCTGCACCAGCAATGTACGTGAGTGCACGCTGCATGAACAACAGCACGCAGCACAGGCACACTGGAAAACAGGAACACTAGTTTTTAAGGGCTTCTCATTAACCTTTCCAAGTCAGTTTAATTTCCTGGAAAGCAGGGCCTCAGGCAGAAAGACGTCTCAAGTGCCTGCAGGCAGGAAGGCTCCCCTGCCACAGGCCTGACCCTCCCCTGGATAGAGCAATTATTTCATCCTCCTTTGTCCCGTAGGCAACGGCTTCCTCTTGGATAAGAGAGTCAGAAGGTTTAGGTAAACACTGCATTGCTGTGGTTTCAGTACAGTCTGCATGGAGTCTGTGTGTTGACTCTTCGCCTTTGCCCTTGATTTTTCCTCTGCTGATTTTAGGTCAGACAGGAACTGGAATGGGCAGTGCTGAGTGTCTAGTACACACATAAAGGTATTCTCCACCAGAGACTCTTGCTTTCTCTGCACACATAAGTGTACCCATAAAGGTTTTCTCCACCAGAGACTCTTGATTTCTCTGCACACATAAGTGTACCCATAAAGGTTTTCTCCACCAGAGACTCTTGTTTTCTCTGCACACATAAGTGTACCCATAAAGGTTTTCTCCACCAGAGACTCCTGTTTTCTCTGCACACATAAGTGTACCCATAAAGGTTTTCTCCACCAGAGACTCTTGCCTTCTCTGCATGGCTGAAAAACCCCTCTCCATCCTCTGAGATCACCTCCCTCCTTTCATGCTTCTAAATTTGCTTGCAAAAGAGCTAAACCAAGTCATAGCCTCCACCAATCTGTGTAACATCTGACTGGAGGAGGAACAAGCCTGAGCATTACTTGGCACGGGCAGGAGGTCAGGCAGCTGGTGCCTTGGGATATCCAATGGCCAGAAAACAAGTCAGGTTGAGGATTTTACCTAGGTGAGCAGGGAGAGGAGTTTGGCAATACTTGGAGGTGCTAAAGGTTGAGTGCATTGCTGGGAAAGAGCAGTATGCAGCAGTGCCTCACCTGGCCCATCAGTCCTTCTACACACACTGGGCTTGCTTAGAAACCCAAGGAAAGGAAAACATGATAGGAGTCAGATCAGAGGGAGTCTGTTGAAGCGGGAGCAGAAAACTCAGTCTTATGGCAGACCTTACGCCACTTGTTCAAGAAGATGAGAAACCACTACAAAACTAATCCAGTTTCTCCAAGGCTAGTCAGGGTAGAAGTATCATTGAAAAAAAAAAGAGGCACTTCAAATCACTGCCATGTCCTTTCCCTCCTTCCCCACCACCAGGAAACAGCCTCAGGAGTCATCTTGGCTGCACCCCCTGTGGCACGCAGCTCCTGGGCTGGCTGGGGGTTTGCACCTTCAGGATGCCCTGCTGACCACTTTTTTTTTCCAGCAGGGGTCTCAAGCCACATGGCTGAACGCAGCACTCCCCAAGCTGGCTGAAATAGTCCGACTTCAAGATTTAGGCGCTATTAAAATCGAAGTCGCAACGCTGGCCACGATATACCCAGATATCCGGTAAGAGATGCTGAAACGTGGAATTGTAACTGAGCCAGGAAACAGGCAAACAGGAGTGTAAGTGGGGTTCATACAACCCGAGTCTATAAACATGGATGGGGGCTTCCTGCCAGGTTGTGGCAAACCCAGGGCTGTTGGACAACAACTAATTAAAAAAGCCTATTGGTGTATTCCAAATTCTGTCACAATTTTCTCCTTTACCTTGGAGTTTCTGTACCCTAAACTTCTTGGGACAGTGCTGGGTCCTCTGTAGGACCACTAGATGCTGACCTGGCATCTGGCAGGGACCTCAGCACCCACTGTGGTTTGGGAGCTGCATGGGAGATCTGTCAGAGGAGATAACACCTGCCTATTTGTCTTCACAGCAAAAGGCACCTCGAAGCATTCCTGCACATCAAAGCCAATTTGTCACGCAGTGAATTGAAAAGCATCCTAGGCTACTTGGCCGACAGCACAGCATCCACACTGCCTGAGGCCCCACTCTTCTCCAACATACCCATGTCCTAGGCCAAGGCAGTGCCTGGCACCTCCTCGTGCTTAGCCTATTGACTAGGCTGGAGTTGGAGACTGTCCCCTGGAGCAATGCACAGTGCACACTGCTGCCTTTTTTCAGTGGAAGGTACTCTGCCCTAATCTGGTGCCCAGCACCTCTGGGAATCACTCTGCTATGAAGGACTGGGAGGAAAGTGCGCCTGCAGTAGAGGCAGTACCCAGAAGGATCAGGGCTACTCCTCACACCAATCATGGACTGCCTCCACGTTCTCCTTAGTACCACCATGTTCTCTGCCTGGACACTGCCATGGTGCTCTGACCTCCTTCTACCTCACAGGGTGCCAAGAAGGCCACACTCTGACTCCTCAACTAGCCCAGACTGAGCAGGCACTTCCTGTGTAACATTTTGTTTTCTAAGGAAATGGAGTGAAACAAAAACTGAAGCCAAAATTTAGAGATGTTGGATAAGTCCTATGTGAGCATGCTTGCACTGAAACTGCTTTCCTCTGAACCAGACAGTGGTGGCTATGTTAGGCTGATTGGAGAGACACCAACTTTTTAGGTCAGGAAGAATAACAGCTCCAGTCATGGCAGGACTCTTGCTGTCCTGTTGCACTGCAGACCTTGGGTTTGGAGTAGCCTCAGCTGCACAGAATCACTGAATGGTAGAGTGTCGAAGGGACCTTTGGAGATCATCTGCTCTGACCCATGCAGAAGCCAGGTTTTTGTGACTTGGCCCTGGAGAGCCCTAGCTGGTTCTGCAGAAGAAACCCAGTTAAGGCAACATATGCTCCCTTCATCTGAGGTGAGGGTGCTGAACCCCTCCAGCAGCAGCCAGCCCCTCTGCAGTGACCCCATGCACTGGAGTGGTTAGCTGCTAACACAGGGTTAGGAGAAGCTGTCTATTGCAATGGGCCATGTGGGCTAAGCCCCAGCATCTAGTAAAGCACTTTGAATATAACTTAAACACTCCTTGTTAAGGAGAGGACTTTTCCAGACCCTGTTAACAACACAGGTTTTAAATAGGTGCTGGAACTGGTCTCAAATGGCATTAAAATGTGTTGAGCACCCTGTATGCATCACTGTTTGCTCTCTCTTTCCCCTCTCACTGTGATGTGTGGATGTGATGTGAAAACACAAACCCGTTGTAAAACTATGTTGTTTTGGTCTTTTTTTTACAGCTTAGTTTTGGGGGAAACAAGTCACTTGCCAAAACAACAATGTGTTTAGTTGAAGATCTTTCCCTTCTGATTTTTCTGTTTCAACTTTTGTTATCAGTCTGTAGAAAGTCAGCCTGGAAGGAAGACCCCTAACGACTGTGCAAAACCATGTAGCGTATTTATATGCATAGGCAGTACACCACTGGTGCATTTTTGCATCCAATTTTGTTTTTTTCTCAGTTAGAGATATTAATTTGCAATGTTTATATGTAAACAGTACTCAAATATGCTAGAAAAGTGACTCATTTATTCTGTCTCTCATTGTTGTTTACTGCATTGCCACATGTAGTCCTACATACTCCTCCAAAGGGCAAATTTCCACTCCTCTCAGCCTGCTCTTGTGATTGCCACTCACTGGTTTGAGCCAGGAGAGGTCTTTCTGGACTGCAGACAAGCTGGAAAAGCAGAGTCACTCTGTTTGTGCTGTATATGGCTCTCATAGCTTGATTTTCTTTGCTGTCTGGAGCAAGGACTGCCGTGTGCACCGTGTTTATGGTCTGTGGTGTAAGGTCTAAGATGCCAGCCTCTAAGCACTGCTGCAATCTGTGTTGAATAATAAAAAGATATGTATTTAACATACATCTCACTCTTACTACTCTGTTATGCCTCTTCCTGTTCATACAGTCTTCAGCAGCCACAGCTCACCAGAATTTGGCTTCAGCTGGCCCTGTGGCTCCTTTTAGTTTCCACACAGCTGCTATTAAACCTGTGGCTTTGCTGCTATCCGCAGTGACAGGGAAGGAGTCCTCTGCCAACAGATTATGTTACAAAATTGCACCCCCAAATCAATGCTTTGATTTCAATCTGGCTGCAGATAATGCAAACCTCCTTTTTCCCTCCATAAGCACATTCACACTCACATGAAACTTCAGATGCATCATTTGAAAAGTTACTACCCATTATTTAAACACTTAACCTCTGATAAAATTTAAAGCCATATGCCAAAATGACTTCTGACACTGCTGAGCGCTCATGACAACTGTCAGCTGTTGTGCAACGTTTTCTTTCCCAATTAGTGAAAGGTCATGTTATTGTTATAAAGAAGTCCATTTTTATTTAGAGATCTGTCCAGGGCCTACAGAAATGCAGCACACAAGTGATTACATTGGTCTTTAAAAAAAAAAATCATGTAAGTAAATGCTCTAAGAAAAACAGTGGATCTATTTGGATATCACAATTAAGATGGGCGAGAGAAAATGGTTTTCATACACATTTCACAAGCCCTACCGAAATGCATTCTGTAATTCACCTCATTGTGCTATGAAACTCCAGCTTTCAGCTCTAATGAGCCCAGTAAACTACTTTATCTTGATGTGTGACTCGACATTTACCATGGCATTTATTTGTATGTGGCCCATTACACACAGCCAGGTGCTCTCAGGAGGTTGCACAAATGTCTTCTGACAACAGTTAGATTCATACTGATAAATAGCACTCCTAAAAACTAAATAAATACAAGTTTCTGAGGTGTGGCAGAGCTGTCTTTATCATGCAGCCTCTGCTGATGTTCGTGCCTACACCTCATAGTGCTTGTAAAGAATAGAATAGAATAGAATCAACCAGGTTGGAAGAGACCTCCAAGATCATCCAGTTCAGCCTATCACTCAGCCCTACCCAGTCAACTAGACCATGGCACTAAGTGCCCCATCCAGTCTTTTCTTGAACACCCCCTTGGTGGCAGAGCAGAAAGCCAAGATGAAAAACAGTACAATCAGCTTTGTAAAACAGTTAAGAAAGCTGTTTCCAGGGCACAGTTGCTGTGGCATTGCCAGCTCTTCAAGTCAGTTGTCATCATCCCCACCACATCAGCCTGCAACAGGCACAGCACTGGACACAGACTGAGCTCACACATGCACATAGAATCACAGAATCAGTGAGGGTTGGGAGAGACCACATCAGCCTGCAACAGGCACAGCACTGGACACAGACTGAGCTCACACATGCACATAGAATCACAGAATCAGTCAGGGTTGGGAGAGACCACAAGGATCATCCAGATCCACCCACTCTGCCATGGGCAGGGACACCCTACCCTAGATCAGGCTGGCCAGAGCCTCATCCAGCCTGGCCTCAAACACCTCCAGGCATGAGGCCTCAACCACCTCCCTGGGCAACCCATTCCAGGCTCTCACCACTCTCATGCTCAACAACTTCCTCCTCACCTCCAGGCTGAATCTCCCCACCTGCAGCTTTGCTCCATTCCCCTGCCCTGTCACTCCCTGTTAGCCTATAATGTCTCTCCCCAGCTTTTTCGTAGGCCCCCTTCAGATACTGGAAGGCCACAAGAAGGTCATCTCAGAACCTCCTCTTCTCCAGGCTGAACAGCCTCAACTCTTTCAGTCTGTCTCATACACACACTCCTGGCTCCATCCATCCCACCAGGCACTGCTATAATTTGGCAGAAGACCTGCCATTTGCAGTGCAAAAGGCACAGGAATGCAAACCACTGCAGGCTAGAGGGTGGGCTGAGGTTTTACTTGTCTTCTCTGCTCCTGCAGGAGCCATTTGCTACACAAGAGCTCCTCTGTGATCGCTGGGGAATATCTGCCCACAGCTTCTGGGCTCCTTCAGTGTGAGCATAATGTAAAAAAGCAGAAGCCTTCTGTTAAGCCTGTTGAGAAACTCTGAGAGGGTCTGCAGACATGAAAATGAAGTGTTAAGAAACCAGAATGCCTTTGATTCCTCCCCTTTGAGGCTGAATCTTCTCACCAAGATCTCCTGAGAGATCTAGCACTAGACTAAAGTCCATAGGATTTACTGATGTGCTGATTTTAAGTGAGATGTGATAGACCAAAAGATTTTGGTAAATGGGGTTGTCCAAATTCAGCCTACTTCTCCATGTAGACAGTCCTGGCTTCACTGACATGCAGGTGGCACAGTTCCTCACACACAGATGAGTGTAAAGCAGAAAGAGTACCTGCAATCACATATTCACAAAGGCTGTGCCAGCTGATTTCCATTTGCAAATATTGAATTCACCTGAGCTATAGAAGAAACTCTAGAAACCCAAATTCAATGGGGACAGAGTGGCTGGAGAGCAGCCAGGCAGAAAGGGACCTGGGGGTACTGGTGGATAGTAGGCTGAAGATGAGCCAGCAGTGTGCCCAGGTGGCCAAGAGAGCCAAGGGCATCCTGGCCTAGATCAGAAACAGTGTGGCCAGTAGGACAAGGGAAGTTATTCTTCCCCTGTACTCAGTACTGGTCAGGCCACACCTTGAGTACTGTGTCCAGTTCTGGGCTCCTCATTTCAAGAGAGATGTTGAGGTGCTGGAA